>OY757913.1:30019281-30167229 GCA_963585895.1 Sepioteuthis lessoniana
ATACAAAAGTAAATAATTTTTTAAAATAAATACAATAAAGGGTCGTGTAAAATAGCCGACAAGCTCACCTGTATTGAGAATATATTACAAGCCATACAGAGAAATGAAAGAAAAAAAAGAAATAGTTTAGCTTTTTATGTTTACACTAAGCTGTTAAATAAAAACTGGCCATTCTTTTGTTAATTAAAAGCTTCGATGATCATATATTTATAATATCTTTTGAGGGATCATTCTCATCCTGTTAATTCATTCGATTGTATTTTTGTAGCAAATGAATAAGTTCAAATGAGACCGATTCAAATCTAGTTTAAAACTAAAATCGAAGCAAAAATAAATTTCATAAATAAAAGTTATAAACTCTCTTGTAATTTTCTGGTTTATGTAAGATGCTTTTTTTTCAAAATTACTATTTCAGCGGTGGTGTTGCTCTGACATATATTACAATAAAACATGGTTTTCTTTATTTGATGATTACCTACGGTGGAATGTTTGGCTCTGGATTGGTATCGCCTACTACGTTCCCATTGGATGTGCTATGAGAGTAAATATTTCTTTAATTATTTCTTTTTTAGAATTCATAAAGAACTTTGAATGTCGAAATTAGCCTTTTCACTAAATATCTAAAAAAAAAAGTAAAGTTAGCGACCATAGTTGAGGGTGACCCGAAGGCTTTCTTTTCAATAGCTACTACTCCGAGGTGTAGGGGAAGGCGCTACTCCATTCCCTGGAGTGCTCCACTTTACGCTTGATCTTTACCTTATGGTGCTGAGCGTTAAGTAAGGGGGCATCAACTACCATTTTTTGAGTCTTTGGTATTACTCGTCTTGGGATTGAACCCCGATCTCCCGCACCATTGGCGAACACTCTACTCATTAGACCAATGGCTAAAAATCTAATTGACATAATTCTTTCGTGTTTTTCTAATTTTTTTTAGAATTATTTTCCAATTAGCAATAATTCAAACACAGCTTCTTGATTATTCCTTTCTTTACAAAAAGAAGTCTTAGAAGATTTGGAAAGATAAACTTTTACAAACCCAAAACATGAATCCCATTAGAGATGCTTAGTTGACAGAACAGCGTGTATGTATTTACCCAACCCCAATTTACCCATCACGGATGGAATGTAATACAAGATCAATAACTCAAGTGCAAAAAAGCTGGAGTTTTCCTTCTTACAGATTGGTTGCTTTTCCTCATCATCGTAATCATCACGGCGTACTGATGGTATGCATTCCATTTGACTCTCTCTCTCTCTCTCCAGACATCCATCCCTATCGGCCATCGTACTTGATAAGCCCTCTAGATGACACCCAGTGTCCACACAGAGCTGATAAATGTAAGTTAAAGAATCCGGTCTGCCCTACTATTTACCCATAACTGTGGGGGAAAAACAAATGGATCCATGCCATTCTCAAAGGAATTGGCACGAAGTGAAACGCAAACAAGGATTTGAATTCGTGTCACCGAGTTTATTTCCCAAGACAATAACCGTTACGTTAAACGCGCTTCCTTACACGGAATAATGTGGGATTAAAAGCAGGTTCATTTGTTGCTTACAAAGTAATATCGGTTTCATTCGGCTGTAATCAAATATATCTATTTTCGCTCATTCGTTTTATTCGTATATGGTGATGAAAGAGTTCATAAAGGCAGCTAATTGTGTAAAAATTGTCCAAGTTGGTTTCAGTACTTTTTTTGTAATCCCCAGAAATGTATTTTCATCCGGATTTTGTTACAGAGCAACAACCTGGTGACCAGAAGCCTTTACATTTCCCCACAAATAGCTCTTTTCTAAGATCCTATCTTTGTCTGAAAATATGTCTCCTAATCAGCCAATAAAATAAGAGGGACAACTATCAGTATTTTATATACTTCCGATGTAACTCGTTCACAATTGTTAGCGTAACGGTTATCCTTGTAGGAATTAGAATCGGCGAGCCGATTTCAAATTCTCAGCCAGACTGTTTGCGTTTCACTTCACGCTGATATTCATGGGAATGGCATAAATCCGTCTGTTCTCCCCAAGCTATGGGTAAATAGTAGGACAGACTGGCTTCTTTAGCCTGGGTTTGACAACCAGTCTAGGAGAAGGAAAACTCTTAATTCAAACCAGCTTTAGTCCGCTTAAAAATTGACCTTGTATCACATCCTGCTCATCATGGAGTGGTTGGGTAAATACATGCTGAAATGCCCTCCTAGTTCTCAATTCTTTGAGTACTTATGGGATTTGTTGAACCCATATGTTCGCTCCTCGGAAACCATATCATGTAATTTACAGTAGTTAAAGTACCTATCACTAACATTCTTGGATGTGATCGAAAGAAAATCTTTAAATGTCCTTACATTCCATGCTTGATTGAGTAAGAGCTGTTTTACAGGTGTATGGAAGACCAACACCTTTGTAGACAGCTGGCCATAACGTTTTAGCTCACTAGTGTATAAGGTTTTGCCCATGAACTGTCTGTCTTAAGCATATTTCTGTTTCTGGAGACTTAAGATTGCGTCTTTATCGTATACATTTATACTTTATATTTTTATTATAAATGTTTGTTATTAGTAACGATGTTTTATTATTTTATTTGTGTTAAAGACGAAACTACTTGTCAGTTCAAAATAAGGGAAAATTTAACTTCGAGAGATAAAAATTTAATTACTATTTTTATCACTCTTTCCATTAAAGTGTTATTTTTCTCACTAAAATAAACCTTGACTCTACTCAACTACGTCTGCCCCTTTAATATAGTGACACACAAATATTGTGAAGTAGCCAGAGAAGATTGAACTCAAGAGTGCGAGATTAAATTACTGTGCTACAGATTCTCTTTCCCCAGCAAAGATATTATCCAAATAGAGTAATATGTTCATGCCTACGTGAACTTGTACTATCATATCAAAGTAGATATTTATGTAATTCGAGTATGAATGAATTTACTTAACTCCTCAGTTGACACAATGTCAATTTTTAAGCGGAGTACAATTAATTTGATTTCAGATTTTTCATTCTGCTTGATCGGTTACCGTGCCAAGGTTAAACAACCCAGTGTGCCCTACTAGTTAATCTTAACTAAGGGGAGGAGATAGATTCATGCCTTTCAACGAGTCAATTTCCTACTATGATAACCATTATACCATGAGCAAGATTTATAGAAAAATACGTCAAAATTTTTCATTCTTTCAAAGAATTATATATATATATATAATTACTATATATAATTACTATATATATATATATATATATATATATATATATATATATATATAATTACTATATATATATATATATATATATATATATATATATATATATATATATATTGGAAGCGCGCATAGTGTAATGTTATTGTCGTTGGAAATAAAATTGGCGTCCCGTGTTTGAATCTTAGATGAGACTTTTTCCGTTTCACTTTACACAAAAATGCTCGGGAAAGACATGAATCCATCCTCCCAACAATAGGTAAATAGCAGGGCAGACTGGATTCTCTGGCTTAGGTAAGGCAACCGATCTTGCAAAGAAAAACTCTGAATTCAAACCAATTTTTAAAAATTGACCATGCGTCGCATCCTGCTCGTAGTGTTAGTGTTGAGTAAGCACACACACACACACATATACACAGAGAAAGAGAGAGAGAGAGAGAGAGAGAGAGAGAGAGAGAGAGAGAGAGTGGGGGGGGAGAAACATTCACACATATAGACAGAGTGCAAATAAAAAAACTTAATCAAAAATCACCGTCGACAGCATCTAAAGCCACTATATATATCAATAAATTACCAGCTTTCTTTTTGATTTGTGGCCCATTGATTTTACTGATTCTACTGCTACTTCACTATTTTAAAAGCTTTGTTTTAGTCATTTTTTGTTGAAATAAGCGAAATATTTCCGATGGTATAGGAAAAAACACTTTGATAAGTGCACCTAATTTATCATCTAAAATCTGTGTTACTAAGTTTGTATTCTCAGTGTTGTTCTCAATATTGTAAAATTAGGAAGATAGGAATTGTCTGTGATCAAGAACTAAGCCAAATTGAACCATAAGAATAATATTTATGTATAATTATTATTTTGTGTTTTACAATACAAATGAATTGAAAGTATATTAACTTTGTTGAAGTGGAATAATATGTATAATTCGAACAACCAAAACAAACTGTCACAGCTTTTATCAACCAATTTTTTTTTTGTATTTGAGTCCCATTTTTTGAAATCTTTATTTGAATACTTCATCGTCATCATTATTATCAAGAAGTGCAAACAGTACAGATCTCCCCCCCCATTCTCTCTCTCTCTCTCTCTCTCTCTCTCTCTCTCTCTCTCTCTCTCTCTCTCTCTCTCTCTCTGACATCGCACTTGGGAAAATTTTCTAGAGGCACTCAGTGTCCGCAAAGAGCTGATGAATGTACGCCTTTGCTGGTCGGGTAACATTGGTGTGTCCATCTGTAGAAGTCCATCGGAGAATATCGCTTATGAGTTCGTCCTTATGCCGAAAATGTTGCTTATTTCCCCAATTTTCAACGTTAAAATGAATTTTAAAAATATGCCAATTTGGACAAAATGTTTTTTTTACAAAAATGTCTTCTGATATGACAGTCATCACACTCAAAAGAATGGCAATCTTTTTGAATAGAACAAATTAAAACGAAATGTATCTACTATTAAGGACAAATGCGAAACGAACTTTTTACGCCATCTCCATTTAATGAATTAATTTGCTTGGCGTTATTAATATATTTACTCTGTTGTGATTTAATGTTTTATTTTCACTTTCATTCATTGACTTCTATCGCTTATTAATACATTTGAGTGATCATCATTTCTATATTATTAACATGTTTTGTTGCATTAATTTCTGTTTCCATTCATAGTGGTTTCCGAAGCGCAAAAGCTTAATTGCTGAATTGTGGTGAGCGGTTTTGGCGGTGGAGCTTTCATCTTTAACCAAATTGTCACGGCTTTTATCAACCCACGCAACCTTGCACCAGATCGGGTAGTCGACCACAATTAGTAAGAAAATATCCTTTTTTATTTATACATTTGTCGGGTCTGAGTAGCACTGAACATTTGGAAATAAATCCTTGCACATTCAAATCTAAACCTCTTTCCAATTATGTTGAAGTTATACTTGCCGATAATACCCAATTTTAAACGCACTTAACTCTTAGACCTCTGAGTTTCTCACAACCGTAAGACCTCGCACTCTGGGGGATTCATAGCTTAAAAAATAGCTGAAAATGTAAAATGTTGTAATCTGTTATTCAACTGTTTTACTGGCAGTTGAATAACTGGTGACAATATTCTATAGATAATTCTAAATATATTTTAAAAATAAGAAAATTATATATAAAATTGCAACATTTTGTTAACAATAGCCATGTAGAAATAAGGTATCGACGGCCGAAATTCCGGCCAGCTGGCCTGATAGGATCCTAGACAACGGCACAAATATCGGCAGCCCTGATTCAAAGAGTTGAATTAATACCAACTTAAAATGAAAACTCATACCCAAGAATTACTCTGTAATGGCATAGAGAATTTTTCACATTCTTTTTTTAAAAAAATTGTTCTTATTGACTGTTATTAACAGTTCGGTTTTATTAATTTTTGGCTTTATATATACAACTTCTTGAAGTGGCAATGAGATGTTGATAACATCTGGACATCGGCTAGAATCAAGGCAATTTTAGAAATCTGCATTTCTAAGGATGCAAAATTTCACAATCATAATTGAAAACAAAGCTAATTAATAGAGTGAGTCAGCTCTGAATGCTTTTGCTGAGGTTGGGAAAGTGACGAGCCACATTGAATTATCAGATGCCCGCCTGATACTTTCCGAGTACTGCTCGCTAGATTTGTCCCTTTGATTTGGTACACGGCTTCAGAATCCACAGTTTTAGGCCTACCTTACCTTGCCTGATCGTCAAGGTCCTGGCAACCCGAGAGAAATTTCTTGACGCTTCTAGTTACTGTGCTTTGGTCAACAGCGTTTTCACCTTTTGCCCAACAAATGTTTTGGGCTGCTTCTGCTGCGTTATAGCCCAGTTTGAACGCGTAAAGCACGTTAATTTCCCATTTAGCCAACGTTATACGTTCATTTGTGTGGCTTTCAAATCACATACATAGAGTAAAACAATACATAACATATCAGCTCACCGACTACCACAATACTATCAAGTACATTCCACTACTTCGGTCATGTAATATACGCGCCGCAAACCACCACGTGTCAAAATATTGCAAAACTTTGACTCACCCAAACACTAAATCATCTCACATTACCAGACAACTGAAAACTATACATAAATGTAAAATAGACTATGCAGAGAGATGATCTGCTGTCTAAAAAGTACTTGAAAAATCCATTCATCTTTCATCTTTTAACTATTTTAGCATTAACAAAAACTATTGTATTTAGGCCTAGACCGATTAAATGTATATTAGCCTGTATATTGTCAACGTCTTAGATTAGGGATATAACCAACGATTTTCAAATGTATCTGGCATTGTGGGTCATCAGGTGGCTTTAATGCTTGTTTGGATTAGAAAATCGACTAAATGGCGAAGATGAGAATTAACAGAAAGCATATATATATATATATATATACAGAGAGAGAGAGAGAGAGAGAGAGAGAGAGAGAGAGAGAGAGAGAGAGAGAGAGATAATGATAGAAAAATGTTAAAACTTCTAGTGGAATACCTTTATATTATGATTTCAAACCCATCTCCACGTGTTTATTGTACCAGTCAATTCATTCTTGGAATCTTCCACAGGTGATTCTAAAAAATGTTAACACATTTATGGGTTTATCTTATATATATATATAAGTTGGCTGATCGAAGTTGAGGCTTCATCTTCAATAGCTACTACATCGAGGTGTAGGAGAGGGCGCTACTCTTTTCCCTGGATTACTCCACTTACCCTTAATCCGTACCTTATAATGATGAGTATTAAGCAAGGAGGCATCAAGTACTATTTTTAAGTGTTTGGTATGACTCGACCTGGGATTGAACCCCAGTCTCCCAGACCATTGGTGAACATTCTAACCATATTTTTATTTCTGTGTTTTGGTTTGCAACCAAATATAACTTGGTTCAACACACCTTACAACAAATGCGTAACATCAAACATTGTTAGGGGTTTCCTAAATCTAATAAGCCAGCACTTTCCGAATTATAGCCCCCTTGCTAAAATTTTTTATAGAATCAATATAAAGGTCAGCTAGAGTTGTACAAGTAACATATCTCAAATCATAAAAGGCCACAACAAAAAAATTGAAACCATTCACAGTAATACATATCCCAACAAACAATTCGACTGTAGGAATAAAGAAACATGCCCGCTACTAGGAAACCGCCTACAGAAAAACGTAGTGTACAGAGCCACTGTAAAAACCAACAACTCAGTCAAGCAGTATATAAGTGCAACGGAGGGTACCATAAAACAAAGAATATATAACCACAAACTTCCCTTCACCAACTGAAATTACTCAATTAACACTGCTTTATCCACACACATCTGGCACCTAAAATACATGAACATCTCACTCACCATCACCTGGGAAATAGTTAAACTAGCACCCGCCTACAGCAAGACATAAAAAATGCCTTCTTTGCCTCCATGAGAAACTAGCAGTTATCACTCACCCATCACAAAACACCATGATAAACAAAAAACCAGAAATTCTATTCAAATGCAGACACGAGAACAAACATCTACTCTTATATTTCGACCCATACTCATAATCCATCCACGATACCTATACTACCCCCACTACTAAAAATACCCCACAAATAACCCCACAACTCATTCGACGCACCGTAAGTATCACTTTCCTATATCAAACAACACACCTGACGCACCGTAAGTACCCTCTTCCTCCATTAAATCTTTATATCCATCTCCATGTACCCCTACAACTTGTTGACATTATGTTAACTATGTTTTCATGATTGTTAGAAATACGTTTCCACACAGTATATTCAACATATCCCTTACGCACACACCATCATATATTACAATAGCATATACGTAATATAACATTAACACAATATTGACAGCTAGAAAAATTATTATTGTAATCTAAAACAACTCACCACCAATTATCCTTACGTCCCAGATCTATCATGCTTACACGTCAAATCAAAAATTCATTTCCTTAATTACGCAACGATGATAATTTGCTCCTTAGTTAAAATCATCACCATACACACTCACACACATAAAAAAAAACAAAAAAAATGACATAGCTAATACAAACAATTCTTACGACTTAACCCAATATATTCGCTATATTCCTTACGTACATACAATCATGGATTACAATGATGTATACGTAATATATCATTAACACATCATAACTAATACAAATTACTATTGCAATCTAACACAAAACATTAAAGCATAAATACTAATATTGCTTAATACTCCATTGTGTATTACAATATTACATGTCTCATCACTACGATATTTATTGCGTTCTGATTCACCATACTCCTTCGTCTATTATGCTTAAAAATCAAAATTTTATTTTCTTCGTTATGCAAGGATGATGATATTTTGTTCCTTAGTTAAAATCATCACCACACACACACACACACACACACACACACGAATACAAAAAATAATTTTACTCGGTCAAACTGTCGCATCTTTCGCTATATATCGCAACTCATATATCCAAGAAACAACCTCACATTTGCCGCACAGCGCATGTATCTTCATGCATACACATACTAAATATCACTTATAAGACAACACTCAGTAATACGCAAATATAATCCATACAAACACACACGCACGCACACGCGCGCGCACACACACACAGACACACACAATGAGTTGTACACAATCCTAACGCTCTTTAGAGTGTATTTTTCGATTTTTTCGATTTCTACAATATCTTTCTTTCTCTGCTTGATTATTGTCGTTTATAAGACGGCATGAAACCTGTGGTCACAGACAAACTTCCATGCTATTAAATATATATATATAAATTAATATTTATTTATTTATTATTATTATTATGTTATATAATAGCTCAATCACAGATATCGGGCAATCTCCAAATTATACCGCACTTGGTCTGCTACAAACCCACGAAGTGAAATAGTGACAACCAACACTGTTACATATATATATATATATATATATATATATATATATATATATATATATATATATATTATTTCTGCTGCAGCACTGAATAAGTAACGCGATAATTATACCCTATTGGGTCAAAGTTATATATATATATATATATATATATATATATATATATATATGTGTGTGAAAATTCTATATAATCCTTAAATGTTTTAAGTAATATAAGCTTTCTTTCCCCAGAATAGCTGTAACCCTCCAATAAAATTGTTCGCCATCCGAGGAAGCAATCTGTTGAAACAGGTTGTTGAAATGAATTTATAATGGATTAAATATGTTGAGCTTTACTTTATATATATATACTAGAACTTATGAAGAAGAGGATTTTGCGAGTTTTAAAAGTCAGATTAAAGCAGACATTTATTGCAGATAAAAAATGTCTCAAAAGACGAAATCAGAACATGACTAAAGTAAAAGAAACGTTAACCTTTATTGGCTTTTCCCATCAGTTTATGTTTTAAAATAATCAATCCTCGGCAACCTAAAGAATATTACTATGAATTGTTTTGGAAACCCACATAATAACTCTGCAAGAAAAAAAATTATCCACGTTTAAAAAAAATAAAGTGAAATAATCTTTTAAAAATATATTTTATATATTCCAGTTTTTTCACGCAATCGGAAGTGCTCGACAACGTTCCAAAATGTCTGCTGCTGCTAGCTGGAATTTATATCGTAATGCAATTAACTGGCATTCTGTTCATCAGTGACCCAACAAAAGAAATGACAATCGTAAAAAATCTTTTACTTCTGATTTTTATTTAATGTTTCCGATGCACCACGAGTGTGTCTGTGTTCATACGAGGGTCAACTGAAAATTTCGTAGGCTGACTAAAATACTCATGTAATGTGACTAAATCAGGTTTATTTTTCAACATAATCTTCCTTGCACTCCACACTCTTCTTCCATCCATCGGTGATGCAGCGCTTGAATCCCATTAGTTAAAAAAGTAATCAACAACAGATATGAAATATTTACCCTATGACCTTTTCAGCTTATGAACTTTTCAGCTCAACCTCACATGTATGTGTGCGTATGTCCCTGTGTATATGTGTGACTAGGTGTTGTTGTTTTTTCTTCAAAAATCTTTTTCTAATTAATCTATTTATTCCAATAATGAATTGTTTCTTTCATTAATCATTTAAATGTGAGTTCATGACTTATTTGATGCCGTTTTTTTTCATTAGTATTTTTGCTACTTATTGATCTGGTCTCCTCCGTGTCCTTAGCCACCAATGAGAGAGAATCGAGAAATCCAGCTTCGTTTTTTTTGGGGGGGGGGGTTCATAACTTCCGCTTTTCGAGGGCAATATCGTCTGGCCAAAACCACTTATATAGCCGATCAAATCAGGTGAACTTGACAAATGCTGGTTAAGTTTGGTTTTCAGTCCAGGGTGTTAGATCAACCATATCTTGTTATACCTACCCTACTGGATGATATGCCGAACTTTGTCAACTTGTCTTTCTTCGTGCTGTTAGCTGTTTTAATACCTTATTTATTCGCACACTGGTATACACTGACAATGTTATAAAATGCTCGTGTTCGACTGGTTTGTCTATATACTTTTATTGCTTTATTTTCCTTGATGATCACACAGGAAGTCAACAAAGAAAACTTGGAGTTATCAACAATCGAGAAAACTACTGAGGGGGCAGCGCAAAATGATAAAACTGAGGAAATTGGAACTTCAACGGATAAAATTATCCCTGAAAAAGAAAAGTATGTATACGAACTTATTACATGCGTCCTCAACCCTTGAGCCATAACTGATATACTTCTTACATTTATAAACTATATATATATATATATGAGATTTCCAAAATCTGAAGATTGGAGTATCAAAAAGTATCGAAATTTTAATTTTGAAAGTTAAAATTTATATGAAGACGTGTACACAGTCGAACGACTTATATAAGAAACTGATAATGTCTAGAGGTCTAGACGAGTCTAAACTTCTAGAATCTACTGATTTTTAATAACTTTAAGAGGTTTGAATGGCGGAAACGTTGATTCATGAAAGAAAGAAAGGAGAAGACTAAAAAGTAACAAAATGTAATTCCGACATTTTGAATATCAAAAAAAGAAAAGCAAATGAAACCGATACGGATGATCCTGTAGTTACTATGCTTATATATATATATATATATATATATATATATATATATAGCGTAGGCTCAGTTTTGGTACGATGATCACATAGGTGAGAAAACGACATTCATTTGGCGCAGTTGTTTCTATCTACACTATATTATCTTAAATTATATGCTCTAGCACCGATATTGAGTCCTTTTTATGCATAAATATGGCAAACTATATATATATATAGGGTATATATAGGATGCAATAGGTAAATTTTCAACATTTTATAGAGTATCAGTTTCGTGGATCCACTTTTTAAAAATGTTTTGTCAACTGTGCGGCAAACTAGAATCAGTTGGACACAGCCTGTGAAGAAAGCAGCACCATGACACAATTCGCTTTTCTAGAAATCTGGAAACAACATGCTCTAGTGCTTGGCATTCACGCCAAAAGCTACAATACGAATATTTCAGTATTTGGGTGTCAATCTGATGACAGTGCAAAAGATTCAAAAAGAGTTGGATGGGTTCAACTGATTACGAAGGTATGGCAACACAGAAGCCCGCTCTGAGTGTACTGATTAAGAAAGAACTCCCGAATTTTCTGGTGAGATTCAGACCATGGTTGACAACGATCCCTGCAAGGCAATCAGATCTATAGCTGGAGACATGGGAATAGTCTAAAATATATGCAAACATATATATATATATATATATATATAGTATAAAGATATATACTATTTCTCATACAAGATGAGAGAGGGCCAGTCTTTATCATAGGCCATGAAAGAGAAGAGGAAAGACTACGCTGCAAAGCTTTTCAACAAACTCAAGCATCCCCTTCAACCAAATATGCTTTTGGTTTTTCTCAGATGAGAAAAATTTCTACCAGATGGTGAACTTAAAGAACAACCGTTGGTTTGCTATATCGCTACAAAAGGTACCGATATTGATGAAAACCAAACACCCTGTCCACATCATGATGTTTGGGGTGGTCATCTGTACACATCTCAAATTGAATTTTAAAAGTCTCAATAATTTTTTATTATACTTAGTATCGTTCAGTCAGAATTTTGAATGCTGATTTTCATGTCGATAACTGTCTCATAACTTAAAAGACTGACATAAAGGAAATATTAAAATCACGGACAAGTATAATGAAGTCGAAAGGTAATGACCTTAATTGATATATTTAACTCTCTCTCTCTCTCTCTCTCTCTCTCTCTCTCTCTCTCTCTCATTTAATGATATCAAATCACAATTTTTATCTTAATAATGGATTTTATTATAGAATAGTAAAATTCAGTGATCTTTATGGCTCTGGGAATGCGTTATTTATACAACTGAAGATAAATGAGCTGTCGTTGACATAGAAAGGAGAATATCATTTAAATCTCACTCTATTTCGCTTGCAGATGAAATTATCTCTCTTAAGATAATACTTTTGTTTTTTACTTTGAATTTAGACGCCAAGATATGAACCCCTTCCAGATGTTGAAAACGAAAACATTTTACCACCTGTGGTTCCTGTTATTCTGCAATAATCATGCAGCCATGTTGATTTCTGCATTTTACAAGGTCAGTTATCAACAAAATCGGCATATTTATTGTAAACCATATTTAAATTTATTGATGACACCTATTTAGGAATAGTAAACTTTTGAATCTTCTGTGGATATTACACTGCATTATGTCATTACAAATAAACCTATATTTGCATTGTACATTACATATAAACGTTATATATCTGTATTGTACAGTGCTTATAAACATTGTATGTTTGCATTGTACATTGCACGTAAACTTGATGCTTGCGTTGCACATTTCATATAAACATTATTTGTTTGCATTGTACATTGCCGATAAATATGTGTTTGCATTGTACATCGCATAAAAACATTATATGTTAGCATTATACGTTACGCTAAGGCAGAAGTATCAAATAAAGAAATTACCAGAACCGCTTTAAAAGAGACAATTGAGTTCTGCAATGATTAAAATGACTCGAAAACTTATCTGAGAATAAATTAAAAGAAAAAATTTTAACTGATGTCAATAAAGTCAATTAAAAGAGATCTCGATTCAGCTAAATAATGTAGGAAAAATGAGAAAAGAATTGAAGAATATCACAGAAGAAAATGAACGAGAAGTAAGTAGATAATGACTAAGTTGTATATAAGGAGAGGAGAGGCAATTTCACTGGACACGTCACTCAACCAAAATGAATCGAGAAAGAGAAAAAAATCAATTCCCAAATTCGAAACACCTGAAGAAAGCTGAAGGACATGTCAGCCGAAACGTGAGTATAACAATAAAGATGAGGTCAATAGGCCGAATATTTTAAGCAATAACAATTATCAAGCTTCATCTTTCGACAAATAAGTTTGCATTTTACATTGCTTTATTTCATTATATATAAATCTATATTAACATTTTACATTGCATATAAACATTTTATATTTACATTGTACGTTTTATAGCATATAAACATTATATGTTAGCATTGTACTGTTCATTGCATATAAATATTATATGTTTGCATTGTACATTGCTTATAAACATTATATGTTTGCATTTTACATTGCATTATTTCATTGTGCAAACATATAATGTTTATATACAATAAAATGTACAATGCAAACATAAATTTTTTATATGCAATGCAGTTATAGGTTTATATGTAATGAAATAATGCAATGTAAAATCCAAACATATAATTTGTCTAAATTTCTTAGAAGAAGCTTGATAATTGTTATTACTTAGAATATTAGGACTGTTGACCTCATCTTTATTTATATACTCACAACGTTTCAGCCGATATGTCTTTCAGCCTTCTTCAGGTGTTTCGAATTCTGGAGTCCACACAGAATCTCGAACTGAACCCTTTATTTGAACCACAGGAGTAGACTGTTCCAGTTCTGTTAACCATGACCGAGTACAAGTGTTAAGTTATGCTAAGTATTCCTTGTTATTCTTACCTTTTGTTGGGATTGAACCTGCAACCTCCAGATGACTTTACTCAGAAGTACTTTCCGACCAAACGCTTTATCCACTGCACCATGTGTCTTTGCCGGACAATTCAGAGTGAATTTTTGGGACTTATAACCTTAAACCTAGAGGTGCCCGTGGTGTGATGGTTATCGTCGTAGGAAATTGACACGGCGACACGAGTTCAAATCCGGGACGAGACTGATTGCATTTCACATAACACTAATACCCTTGGGAAAGGTATGAATCCAATAATTCTCCCTCCAGCTATGGGTAAATAGTAGGGCAGACTAGGTTCTTCAGCCTTGGTGAGGCAACTAGTCTAGGAAAAGGAAAACTCTGAATTCAAACCTGTTAAACTCCGCTTAAAAATTGACCTTGTGTCATATCCTGCCCGAGCGGAGGGGTTGGGTAAATATATATAACCCTAACCCTAAACGTATAAACCGAGTTCGACATGAACACCAGAAGAAGCCTGAAGGACATATCAGCCGAAACGTTGAAAATATAGCAATAAAGATGAGGTCAATAGTCCGAATAATTCAAATAATAGCAAATCTATTATGTTTATATGCAATGTACAATCCAAATATAGGTTTAGATGTAATGAAATAATGCAATGTAAAATCGAAATATATAATCAGTATTAATATCAAGCAAGAGCCTTTACTGTGACAATTACCAAGTTACGATGAGTCATTGTTTATTCTGAACAGGCTTTCTAAAAATTTTTACTTGATGCATATGTTATATTCTCAACTCCTTTCATAACTATTCCTGTCACCTGCGTTTTAGTTAACGTCTTTTGGCAAAAAAGTTTCAGACACGTGACCTGGCGAGGTGGGGTAGTGGTACTCTTCAGTTTTTTACGTTCTTTTACTCATTATCAAAATTTCCAGATTATTGTTGTTGTTCTTTTATTCTTGCTGTTGTTATTATTATTATTATTGTTATTAGCATAGCAACATTATGTGTTTCCTGTATGTGTGCGTTCATCGGTGGACAAAAAAAAAAAGTTCGAGTATGTCAAAGCATTTTCCTTTTGTAATAGAAAGGGAAATGTAATCTAGCTGCATAGTAAAAAGATAAAAGAGGAAGACATTTCAGCTTAAAGTAATTGAAGAAATTCAACCAGCCGAAGAGAAAGGAAATTCTGTCCATTTTACTCATCTGCATAAAATTTGCTCCTTCAATGAACAATATTTTTGAGGGGGGAATATTTTCGTCGTAGGAAATTGATCAGCGACCCAAGTTCAAATCCTTGACGAGGCTACTTGCGTTTCACTTCGCGTTAATACTCTTCGAAAAGCTATGAATCCATCTGTTCTTCCTCCAGCCATGAGTAAATAGTAGGGCAGACTGTGTTCTTCAGCCTTGGTTAGGCAACCAGTCTAGGAGAAGAAAATTTCTGAACTCAAACCAGTTTTATTCGGTTTGAAAATTGACTATATGCCACATCCCGTCTGTTCTGGACTGGCTGGGTCGATAAATACAATAAACAAATTATTGCAACTATCGATAGTTTTTCGATCTATTTTTTATATTGGAATTTATGAAATGAATAATTTTTTAAATTTGTTTTTTTTTATTAGTTTCGGCTGTCTTTTTTTCCAGGCTTATGGGCAAACATTCATAAGAAATGATCATTTCCTATCAATGGTTGGAGCCTTTTCTGCAGTATGCAACGCTTCCGGTCGTATTCTATGGGGTCTTTTGGCTGACCGAACTTCTTTTCAAGTAATATTTTTCTCTTTTATACTTCAGTTAATCGTCAAAAAAGCATTTTAGTGAGAATAAATGGTTTATGTTTTAAGAATAAGCGAAATCAAATTAATTAAATATAGTTAGTTTAACAAAAACAAAATACGTTTAACTTTTCTATTTCCCCCAAACAATTAGCACTTAGGTGACTTTTTCATTTGCACCAGAGCCCCAGGCCTGCAGGCAATATGCAACCCTCAAGGCATATACCTCGCTTTCAAAACGTTCTCTTGGCCTTTTGATGTTGACTATGAAGAAGTACCATAATACCTGCAGATGGAACTCATTGATCTTCAATGTTCAGATTTCTTGCTTGCCACTACTTCGATTTCTACAAGAATCACTTGCTTCCATCTGGACGATTCCTCAACCTTATTACTCACACCCAGCAAGAAGTAAGTATACTTGGAACTACTTACTGCTGTGAACAGTTATTCTCTAAAATGAAGCCTGTCAAGGGAATGTTGTTTTCAATTATCAAATCATAACTTATCCGATGTGCTCCTTCTGTCAACCTCTTTTTTAACCCTGATATAACACCTTTTTATGATAGCAAACATCAGATTACTCATTAATAAATTATGATTGTTACCTTGTTAATTTAGTTGGGTTTTTTCTGTCCTTTTAAGATCGCAACCCACGGTCCTCTTGAGTTAATCTTTAGGCCTTCAAACTGAAAAGGGTGGGGCCTCTGAGTAATACATTCCAGAAATGAAGGAACAGCTTGTGCGTAAGTGGATTTTGAGTAAAGTTTTGCACCGATCCAGACCCATCGTCTCGACATCAGCTCCTGGATCCAGCGGCAGGGCGTGATCCAGAAAAGCTGGTGGAGGATCGGTTGCAATGAATGACCGGACTAAGTTTCGATCCAAAGAATGTCCGTTTCGTGCTTAACGGCACGAAAGTGCTAGATGACTGCTGTCTCTATAAAAGGGTTCATCCATCTTCGGGAGTCGAGCCAAACTCCCCTTCAAGTGGTCCTGATGGTAGAGTCCGTTTAATCACTGACCACTCAGCTGGTAGCACTGGGTTACAGTAGCACCCACCCAATCTCTCTCTCTCTCTTTCTCTCTCTCTCTCTCTCTCTCTCTCTCTCTCTCTCTCTCTCTCTCTCTCTGAGTGAAGTGGCTAAATTCGCAGAATAACAATAGCGTAATTTAGAAATAGTAAATCTAAAAGCATTGTCTAAAATCTTCGTTGCTGTATCTGTCTATGACAGTCTATTTAATAATTACCTTAAATGAAAGCATTCGGCTATATTGTGTAAAAGCTCTTTTGTAGAACAGTTGAAGGGTTAGGATCTTTCATTGTTAAAAATAAATCAATTCATAATTATAAAAAATCTCTAATAAAATGTCCATGAGTGCATTTCAGATAAATCAATATGCCTTCAAAATATTAACTAAAATAGGCATTTATTCTATGCAACAAATGTTTACTTTTCAACATAATCTCCTTTGTCAGTGCAATGCTTCTCCATTAATCAAACAGATTGAACAATAAATCGAAAGCTTTCGGTTCAAATTTCAAGTTACGGACTTCTCGATACATATTCATGCATAAAGAGTATAAATACTGGTTATACTCTCATCGATATATATATATATATATATATAGCTTTGAATAGAGGACATTTTTTGGTGACTTTTCTTCAGAGAACAACACCGTGATAAGAAGCAAACAACGCAGAGTCTTATCTTGGTGTTCTCTGACGAAACGTGATTGAAAAAAGATCCTTTTCAGAACTTACGATGTACGCTATATTTAAAACAATACTATCATTTTGTACGTACCACAGGATAGATAGATAGATAGATAGATAGATAGATAAGGAGTGTAAACATTTGCTATACTTTCGTTAACATGATTTCAAACCTAGTTGCTTTTTTAGGAAAATCTTTTAAAGAAAGTCAATGATTATCAAAATTTAATCCAAAAAGTCTTTTACACAGCGTTGCCCAGTCGGCTAGGGCTGTAGAATACCCCGACTGCACCTCTGCAAAGGGGTAAGACCCTCACAATGAGTGTCCTGGTTATAACAAAAACAATCTGATGGTGAGGTTACAGTGATGCTGGGGCTTGGGGAATGCGGAGCACCCCTTCATTGCCATTGCTCTCAGGTTCACTCTGGTCCGGAATAATAGCAACTGATAGGGCCCTATCTCTTGGTTAAATAGAACTAAACTGCATACTTATGCTAAACTGAATTGTTTGAATTAGAACTGTTTAACTAAACCGAATAGCTTGAAATAGAAATGTTTTTGACAATTAAACTGTGTACTTACATTTAAACTGCATACTTATGCTAAACTGAATTGTTTGAAATAGAACTATTTTTGACATTGAAACTGTACTTACGCTAAACTGAATTCTTTAATATAGAACTGTTTTGACATTTAACTGTGTGTAAACAAAATCTATACTTATACTAAACTGGATTAGTTGAATTAGAACTGTTTTACTAAACTAAATAGCTTGAGAAAGAAATGTTTTTGACAATCAAACTGTGTACTCTTGCTAAACTGAATTGTTTGAAATAGAACTGATAATTTGTATAAAAATGGATTTGGCATTAAATAACCAACAAAAGTTGATATGCCACAAAACCCAAACAACCAAACAACCAACGTTCTGCACAGTGTAGGCACAAATATATCATTTTTGGATATGCTGTATATAAAAGAATAGAAATGAAGGCACAAATATATCATTTTTGGATATGCTGTATATAAAAGAATAGAAACATTCTGCAGAGAAAATATAAAATTTAGCACAAGACCCTTTTACCTAAATAAAGGGTGGCTCATAAAAGAATGATCCATAAAAAATGTAATCATTTAGTTTTCAGATTCACAAAATATAACCCAAGGAAATATATTTTAGCTTTTGTAAAAAACGATATTTAGATGACCTCTATTTTCACGGATACAAAGTTGCACCTTAATTGGAACACTTTGCATAATTTTGCTTAAGGTTCTGGTGGTTAATCCTCTTAGATCTGTATGAATATTATTCTTCAACTGTTACAATATCTTAGGCTTATTCACATAAAATATTAACCCAACAAAAATGTTGGATAGACAAAGTGGGTGACAGCTCAATCGGCTGGGGCTGTAGAATGCGCCGACTGCATCACTGCGGAGGTGTAAGAACCTCCCCTCAACGAGTATCCTGGATGCGACACTAAACAATCAGATGATGAGCTTTGGGCAATGTGGAGCTTTGGGCAATGTGGAGTACCCTTTCCTTTCCAGGTCCACTCTGACCCGGAATAGTGGCATCTATTAGGGTCTCGTCTATGGGTCAAATAGAACTGTTTAACATTCAAATTGAGCAAAAAAATGACTTATATTAAATTAAATTGTTAGAAATAGAACGGTTTCACCATTTAATTGTGTGTAAATAAATTACAGATGTCTAATTGAATCTTTAGTGATACATAGCAATACTTGGAACAATTCAACTGTGCAAACGAATGAGTAATGTTGAATAGAATTATTAGTGTTCAGTAGCAGTACTTGAAACTCTTTTACAGCATGCTTAAATTTTAATTATTAGTATTACATTGCAGTACTTGACACTATTTAACTGTGTGCAAATAAAACTATTAGTGTGGAATACTTGAAACCGTTTTCCTGTATGCAAAATAGAATTAGTATTACATAGCAATACTTGGAACCCTCTGACTGTGTACAAATAAATGAATGGTTTTGAATAGGATAATTAGTGTTAAATAGCAATACTTGAAACTACTTTACTGTCTGCAAACAAATGATTAATGTTGAAAAGAGTTATTAGTGATAGATAACAATAAGTGAAACCATTTAATTGTGTAAAAACAATAGTAATACGAGTGTACAAACAAATAAGTTCTAACTCATTTAAAAATGAAATTACCAATAAACTATTAACTTACATCTAACTTACAAATCATATATGTATATCAATTTAAATGTGTGCAAATAAATAACTGATGTTAAATTGTAACAGTTACATAGCAATACTTGACACCATTTTAGGAGGTGCCCGTGGTGTAATGGTTATCGTCGTAGGAAATGGACACGGTGACACGAGTTCAAATCCTGGACGAGACTGATTGCATTTCACATAGCACTAATACCCTTGGGAAAGGTATGAATCCAATTATTCTCCCTCCAGCTATGGGTAAATAGTAGGACAGACTAGGTTCTTCAGCCTTGGTGAGGCAACTAGTCTAGAAGAAGGAAAACTCTGAATTCAAACCTGTTAAACTCCGCTTAAAAATTGACCTTGTGTCATATCCTGCCCAAGCGGAGGGGTTGGGTAAATATGAATACTTGAAACCATTTAACTGTGTGCAAAAAAAAAAAAAATTAGTACAGGCTCGTTTAAAAATATTTTCTACAAAGTAAACAGTAACAAGTCTAATATATTGTAACGGATCAGATTAGTCTACATAGTCTAGACTACTTGAAAAAATATTCGGCGTGGATTTTAGAAGATTGGGGCAGTACGCTGACAAATCGAGAAGGAATGTTTTTATTATTCGAAAAGAATGGAAAATAGGAAAAGTGGAATGTTTTTCTAAAAAGCCAGAGATGTTGTTTTATTTTTATAAAGCAAGGAACAATGAGCAGTGCAGATTTTGGAAAAATAAAATCAGTACATTGTTTTTTTAAAAATAGTGATGCAATACATTGTCACAATGAGAAGGAAGCGAGAAATATTGTTTAATTTTTGGCTCGCAGAAAAGAAAATACAAAAATATATGAAATTGATTTTTCTAACCACAGAAGGGGTAGAGAGAGAAAGGGAAAGTCAGGGAGATCACTAGTCAAAACAACTATGAATAGGAAATGGGGTTACGGAAGGGGTCAGCCAAATGCAAGCCGATTACCAAAAGAAAAATCAAACTTTGAGAAATGGAAAATTTTTAGTTAATTTTGGAAGTAAGTAATCTTATGACGTATGTATCATGTGATGAGAAAAGGGCCGCCCTCTGCCAAGAGAAGGATAGAGAGAAACGTGATGCGAAAGAGGGAAGCAAAATCCTATTGTAGGAGTCGGAACAGAAGTTGTATGGAGACAACCAACCTCCCCTCCTCTAGTGGCAGGCACAAGGATTCACTGTTGGGGTAGCAGAGAGCAAGAGTGAAATAAATTAATTTGTTGAAGATTAATTAAAGGCCGCTGATAAAATACGAACACTTGGAAATAGAAGAAACAATCATATAAACTGGGGTTTTGCCGAAAAGCGACAGTAGTTACGGTGAGAAACAGTTGCGGAGTTGACTCGAGGCAGAAAGGAGCTCTTGTAGAAAGAGCCTTGAACCAGACTCGGAGATAACCAGATCCTCTCACGTCTCTGTTGTTCCAACAAGATAAGAATTAACGTAACGCATTGAGAACACTTAGTGAGTCTAAGTGAGGGAGACTGACCGTGGACTTAGGACTGCCGCAAGATAGGGGTAAGATTCCGAAACGTTCTGTTTCATATTTTCGGGGAATGGAACATCGAAATAACAACAATTATTTCGTAAGTGTTAATTGTTCTTTTTCTTACTAAAAATATTATTATTTTATTATTCTACTCCGTGTTTTTTGTTGTTTTTTTTTTTTTCGTTTACTAGACTTAACTTCTTCTTTTTTTTTTTAAATTATCAAATGATCAGCCGGTCCGGTTATTTCAGCTTTCGGCGTAAACAGTGGATCCAGTTGTCTGGATATAAAAAATTTACAACGTGGGCAGACGACTGGTTCAGCTAAGATTTGATCTCTGACCTAGGAAGGTCAGATATCGAGTGGTCGAGTGAACAGCTCGATGACAATATATGTATAAACAAGATTTGGTATCAAATAACCTTCAAGAGTTGATATGCCATAAAACCCAACCAAACCAAAGCAGACAGATGGGGAAGCCATTTAGATTCTGAATTTTTTGAAATTATTTGGACACCGAAAATTTCTTTTTGCTGAAAATTGAATAGTATTTTTTTTTTGTTGTATTTTGGCTTGTTCTTTCACATCAGTTTTTCTTGACATTTTCAATTTGCTCGGATTACTTACAATATTTGAAAAATAATATAAGAATTAAATTAAAAATAGAAAGTTATGAATTTTAAAAATGTTTCAGTATTTTGTCGGTCAGCAAACCTCAGAAAATTTCCAAGCCTGTTCATTAAGTGAGTGAAGTAATTATTTTTATTTAATAATAGACATTTGTTTTCACCCAGTTATATGGTTTCAAGTGTTTAATAATAACTCCTAGTGAACAATTATACCTTCAAGTAACTATTCTTAATACAAATAATTTACACTTATCAAGTATTCCTATCTAATGTAAAGGATTTTTAAACCGATCTATTTGATCCATTGATGGCGCCCTAACAGGTACAACCACTTCAAGCCAGAGAGAACCTAGGAGTAATAACCATGAAGAGGTGCCTCCAGAACTCGAGTCTCACCCTCAGATGCAGTTTAGCGTCATATTCAGGACACCTTTTTGAGGGGAGGTGTCTTACCCCTCTGTAGGAGACAAAGTTAGCGTATTCTAAGCTCCATTGACAGGAGGGAAGAAGAGAAGTATCGTCCAGACAATATATATCTTATGGCAGGGTAGTTTATTTAATCTTATTTTTTACTCTCACTCGAAGGAAAATTATAATAGCTGTATTTCAAAAATTAAGAAGAGTTGCCTGATTAGCCATTTTGCCTCGTTTCCCAACATTAAGATTACAAGTCATTTGTTTTGTTTACTTATTAATTATATTTTTATCCCCTAGATTGTCCACATGTGCCTTACGACGAGTATCACCTGTCTATTCAGTATGTTACATATCTCCGAAATAGGGGGCAAAGCTGTATTCTTTATTTTTATCTGTCTCATCTATCTGTCCTTTTCTGGAAATTACTCCACCTTTCCACCGATAACAATGAAATGTTTCGGATCTACTTACTACTCGGCAAACTTTGGTATTGTCTGCACAGCCCTTGTGAGTATTTGGGGTTTTTTTTGTTTTGTTTTATTTATTTATTGTTTTTTCTTTTTCTTTTTTTGGCTAAGTTTTCAAATCGTCTATTTTTAAGTTTTTTTAGATCATCGTAAAATGTCAATATATTTCAGCTATGATTGTAATAGTAAATGTTTGACAACAAAACTCGTCCCCTTAGTTAAAAGATGGATTTTTAAATACAATACCACGTTGACACCTATGTAGATGGATGCCTGTCAGAAGTAATGGTGGACGAGCTGGTATTACAGATTATTCATTAGAGTCATATATTTGATCATTAGTGTTCGTCAACTGTGGTTCAGTACAAGACTAAGTGAATATCTTTGTTATGTATTCACCGCTTTGTTTGATTTGAACTGTTTCAATAACTGAATAACAAACAGCTCATTATATAAGCAGAAAATTCGCACATAGCGTTACGGTTATCAGAAGAAGACTGGGCTCTTAAAACTTGGCATGACAACCGGCATAGAAAAAGTAAAAACTGAATTAAAACCATTTCTTGACCTGGAGTGGAATAGTTTCCGCCAGGCTATTCCTGTCCAAGATATGCTAGATGAATAGCGACCCTGAGACCAAAACCGCATAAAAGGACCTGTGAAAAAGAAAAGCAGGATTCTATTCTCTTAATATAAATGCTGATAATAAGTTAATCTAGCAATATTGTCTAACGATTTCATCTAGAAGATACTGAGACTGTTTTTTTTTTTTTCGTTTTTATTTATTTATTTGTTTATTTGTTTATTCATTTATTGTTTTTGTTTTCGGTTGTTGTTTTTAGCTTTCAGGTTTGTAAACCTGACTGAAAGTCAACTGATCAACGTTTATCAAAAACATGTTCGTGTCTCAGAATCCACGTTCAGCTTTGTAATTTTGGATTATTACACTTATTACATATTAGGTTAACTGTCTTATAAATGTGGGACACAAGACAATCATATATAAAGCCTGAAAGCCCTAAAATATATCCCTCTGTTTCTATGTCTTGGCTGCCACTGTTTAACTAACTCAAAATCCTGTATTACGTCTAGTATCATGTGATATTCTTAACCAATCAAGACCCAGACGTCCACTCATAATTCTCAACGTAGATTCTCATACTTCGACACAAGAAGTACATTCAATTTTGACCTCTCGCTTGTCAATCATCAAGCAGACTAAAAACCTGAGCTCGGAATACAACTTGATCTCCATAAACATGTGTTAACTTGCTGTTTCTATTGTTTTATTATCAACTGGTCACTTTTCGAACTGGGTAAAATGTGACAAAATGGAAGAATCTCGCCAGATCTGATCGATGTTTGATGATAAGAATGATTGATATTGAATTAACATTGATTAGCAAATTTTCTATCAGGACATCTAAACAAATAAAGAAAAATCTGTCATTACTTTCTAGACATACCGTCTGTGAATAAATTTTTGACCACCACCACCCCATAAAAAATGAGACTGTTCTCTGTCCTCAAACATCAAAATTCAGCTCTAATATCGCCATTCGGGAACTGTTAAAAATAAGCAACGAGTTAAATGAAGTCAATTGAAAACTTCCAGCAGTTTTTCTTGTAGTAACAACGACTTTGTTGGTGTCTAGTTTCCCCAATAAATAAAACAAACTTTGCGGATATTTTTTTCATGTTGTTTACATGTATTTGCAAAAAAAAAGTAGAATCTAATTTTTAGTTTTCGCAAAAATCCGATGGGTTAAAGGGTAAAAATTTACCCTAATTTCCATTCTCACCAAAATGAATTATCTAAATATTAGATAACAAAACAAAACTAATATACCACTGTTTGATACAGTTTACATGAGAAAAAAATCAGTAAACTATAAATGCAAACTCAACCTTACTTCTTGAATTATTTTTTAATGGGAACGATGCGTTTGGTAGGATATTTTTTAATCAGATCTGGAGACATTTGGGTTTTTTGAAACCTTGTCCCAAATAAAACTTCTTATTGCATTATTGCTCTTATCCATAAAATAGTACTTTGCTGTTATCTACGTCGCATAGAAGGTATGGTTCTCTTAGTTAAATGCGACACTGATAAATTGTTACTTCCCCAAAGACATACTTACTCAGTATCCAACGGCTTAGTCCTGGTTTAAAGTGGCGTAAGGGTAATATAAAGCCGAACATTTTTAGACCTTATTTTTCCGAGATAGATATCATTGGGGAACGAGAAAAGTTTTGTTAAACGGGCCAACGCCGCTTTCAACCAGGACTAAGCAGTCATGTCCAAAGTTCTTCCTGACATTTAGCAAAAGAAATCACCTGAAAGAATTAATAAATTTATTTTTCTATGAGGTACTAAGAATTCATTGACTCTACCAGAAAGAAAATGATTTTGAACCATGAAATCTACAGGCTATTCAACTCATTCATTGCAATTCAACACATCGCTTGTCAGGGAATTTTTAACACTCAAAAAATCAATATTTCTTTAAAAAATGAAGCCACTCCCTTGTTCATTGGGCCGGGAACTTTTCAGCAGCCTGAAAATTAATCGCTCGTGAGTTCCATAAATTATCTAACGTTTTGTTTTTTGTTTTTTTTCATCGTTTTCTTTTTGTTTCCAGGCGGCATCCAATATTACTGCTTCCTTTTTAGCACAATTCCTTTACGAACACATCGGCTATCACGGCCTTTACTTTGTTGGCGCAGGAATTTCTCTCATAGGTAAGACATTTCCACAATTAGTAGGATATACTAAAAGAACCGTTTTGTTTATAATGACTAAATGCCAAAATGTACCAAAATGCACTTTCACGTTGATATTTTCATTTATGCCCACATATTTTTTTAGTTTCGTTTTCTTTTTCTCTTAGTCCAAGTTAAAAGCAGATTAGAGCTTGTCCTGTTTACCAAAATTTTTCTCGTTCCCAAATGATACCTGCATTGAAAAAACAAGGTCTAAAAAAGTTAGGATTCAGGTTACCTATCTTTTTTCCAAACCTTTGAGGACCGTTCCTCGGGCGCCAACTACAATTGATATCATCGTCACCCTCAGGTTCCACAGTTTTTTTTAGTTTTCTGGCAAGATCGAATAGTTTTTGTATATTTTTGTTTAGTTTTATTTTTACTTTTTGGTTCGCCAGAACGACAAAATCTACCAAATAACAATATTTTCTTGTTAATCAATACTGGGTGGCGCTTCTAGCCAGGAGGAGATGATTTGTTTCTATCTCAAATCCTAGAAAATTTTATGTATCTTATTTTTTAGGATGACTTCTGGTTTGGGCATGTATCATTTGGTTGTATTGTCAAATTTTAATCTCTTGCACAATTCCGAATGGATCACCTTTCACACCCAGTTGTGACAAGTTTTGTACTTCTTTTGTGCTAGTGTTTGCTCTTTTTTCTTTTTCTTTTTTTACTATCACTAGGTCTGGTCGTCTCGCTGATATTATTATTATTATTATTATTCTTTCACTGGAGACTGAGTGACAACAAGTCTCCTCAAGTCTCCAGGATACTTCTCAGTATTCTGGCTGATCTCAGAAAAACTGTAGTTTGGAATGTCTCCACTCGTCCTCAAGTCGTTTTACCAATCCTTTGGTGACTGTACCAAGAGCACCAATTACAATTGATATAACCGTCACTTATCATTATTATAATTATTATTATTATTCCTTGTGAGATTTTCATACCAGTGCTAGCTGATGGTCTTTCACAGGTGTCTGAGTGAGACCGAGTCTCCTCAAGTTCCCTGGAGTCTTCTCAATATTTTGGCAATGCTATAGTTTAGATGGTGTTCGCTCGTGCTCTGATTTTCAACTCTACCAGTCTTCTAACCAAACCTTTGGGGATCGTTCCGAACGTACCAACTATGATTAGTATCACTCTCACCTTCTTGTTCCAGAGCTTTCTTAGTTCTCTGGAAAGGCCTAAGTACTTATTATTATTATTATTATTATTATTATTATTATTATTATTATTATTGTTGTTGTTGTTGCTGTTGTTGTTGTCATTATTTACTTATTTATTTATTTGTTTATTTATTTTAGGTTGTTTCCTTGCGTTTATGTTCCGAGAGCCTCAAAATATCGCCTAAAATGATTCTAAGAAACATTTTAATAATTGAAAAATACACCGTCTGTTGCTCAACACTAAAAACTGACATTCAAAACAAGCTTCTCCAACTTTATGACAAATTTCAGTGTTGTATTTTCTCTGATTCAAACAGATATAGAAAATGGCTTCACGAAACGACTGAGAATCAACAAATATCTAAAGCGACTCATCTGTTCTTTTTCTCGCATAATCTTTTTTTTATCTTTCCTCTCATTTCCTTATACATCTTGCCCTCATTTTTTGCATTTGAAATTTATCCCTCTTCATCTACTCTTTGCATTTTTACATCACAATCTGTTCTTTCATTTTTCTATATATTTTCTTAACATATACACTGAGACGCGCTTAGCGTAACCGTCATGGGAAATAAAATCGGACACCCGAGTTCAAATACTGGATGTGGTTGACAGTGTTTCACTTCACGCTGATGCCTTTAGGAAAGGCATGAATTCATCTGTTCTCCCTTCGGTTAAATGTGCTCAAAGATTTGGAATACCTAAACTATATATCTATCTTATATGTTTGGTTAGGATAAGCTTTGTCTTGTCTTTGATCGCGATAGCTACAAACTAACTAGTATACATGGATCCTTTGGACCCTTCTTCCAAGCTTCGCGTCCCAGTGGTACTAACATAGTAAAGTCAGTTTGACACCAGGAAAAAGCCTGTGGGACTAAGTTTTGCTGCTATTACCCACCCCCACACTCACTCATGCGGAGTTGCACATTGAATCAACCTTATACCGTTTTTGTTTTCCGGCTTTGTACTCGAGTTTTGGCGAAACCTAATTTTGTATGATTTCTTCTTTGTGGGACCTATTTTATGCCTCAGATGAAAATAAAGAGAGAAGGAACACACACACACACACACACACACACACACACACACACACACACACACACACACACACACATACATATATATATATATATATATATATATATATATATATATATATATATATATATATATATATTCACAAGAGGTCTAGCGCCATCAGAATGCCAACAATACGAAACATGTGAACGTGATTTTGAAAACTGCCGTTTTCTTTCTTATATATATATATATAGAGAGAGAGGGGGGGAGAGAGAGTGTGTGTGCGAGAAAGAGAGAGAGAGAGAGAGAGAGAGAGAGGGGGAGATCTACCCTATTCAAACATCGATCTACATATGCTCTATGACTGATATTGATCTCTCTTTCTTTACAAATATACCAAATAATATGACTATATATATATATATATATATATATATATATATATATATATATATAAACAAATTCTTGGTACAGCAAAATTTTATGATAATGATAAAAAGGCGAATCATGTTTATTAGTAAAAACTAAAAACAAAAACAAAACTAATAAACATCATTCCCCTTTTTACCATAATCATATATATGTATGTATATATATATATATATATATATATATATATATAAGACACACATTTAACATTAAAATATTTCCATGCCAATATCACACTGCATCCTATTCGTCGATTTTATGACTAAGGAGTTATCTACTTATTTGAAATTGACGGCTATAGAGCAAGGAAGGATTACAGTGAGTGATAGTCTTCCAAATACCTTTGTAGGGAAATATGGTATATGCAATGAATATATCTCCGGCAAACATAATCATTATTCCATTAACAAGAAAGAGTCGTGAATAGTTTTGCTAATATCCACGTTTGGTTATTTCATCCTTGGGAATAAACACTGAAATATTTCCCAGAGTTCTTATTTACTCATCGAATATTGATTATCTGCAATCTTACTTTTCAGAGTGACTTAGTTCGTTATGGACGATCACGCACATAAACACACAATCCGAAACAACCCTTTGAGATATTTTTCAATTAAATCAACCCAGGCAAATCAGGGTGATTAATACACGTAAAAGTAATAAATGTACTGTAAATGCAAATAATGTTCCTTGTTTGTTCGATGCAATCCGATAATTCAACCATAATTCTAATATCCTCACTAGTTTTAGCTATTATCTAGATTATAAGTATACAATACGTAGATTTTTTAAAATACCATGCAAATATTACACAACGTTCAATGCACTGTAGTGTAAGTTAAAAGTACGGTAAGAGTAACTTGAAGTCGAACTTGCTTTTAACCTGGACTACTGGTGTCAAAGATGCTGACTACTGAAACTCAAAATGGACATCTATGAAGCTTGGATAAGTTGGGGTGTGCGATATTCTCCCCCTACCCAACTAATACCTTTGTAAACCATTAATCTTATTGACCGGCAAATACCATAAATCCTTTCGTAAATCTTATTCTTTTACCCTTTCTTCTTTCTTTTTATAACTAATGTTTCTTCGTGCATATGAGTTTAATTACTGCTAGATTTGTGGAGTTATACAACAAAAAAATCACCAAACCATATATTTCAATTGCATTTCGGCTAGAAGAAATATTGGAAAAGATGAGAACCATTGACAGGAATGTTTTTATTTGACACGACATATTATTAAGTGGCAATAACTTCTGTCAATGACTTTGAGAAGAATCATAAATATCGTTTTCCATGCTGTTTTTCTCATATATATATATATATATATATATATATATATATACATATATGTGTGTGTGTGTGTGTGTGTGTGTGTGTTTATACAGAGGCACGAAATGACTCCCTCAAAGAAGAAATAATAGAAAATTACGTTTCGACCAAAAACAAAAGCAAAAAAATAGTACTTATTATCAACTCATTCTTCGTACTCTTGACGTTATTAAATCAAAATTTCAGCAGATCTGTTCTTCAGCCCTTGAAGAGAAAATCAATAAAAGAAGCTCTTCTTCCTTCCTCCGCTCAAGGAAGAAACAGTTTCACTTTTTTTCATCTTCGATTATAGAACTGATGAAGGCTATAGGATTGGTTAGTCAAAATGTTAACATCATGAAGTATACAATTTGAGGTTCGCTTGTCTGAGCAATTTATTGAATCACATAATAACTATTAGAAAGTAAAGAGGTCAAAAGAGAGACAGACATGATACAACTACTGTTAGGTCTCTTCAGACTTAAGCATGTCATCACGCACCCTCCCACACACACTCACTCACACAAAGCATACAAGAATTACTGCGTTGCATTCTTTTGAAAGAATATTCTGCCTTGAAAAGAGACTATCATTTGGATCACTGAATTGGAAACAGAAAAGAACAATGCGAGAAAAAGCACATTCTGGTAAACTCTTCAAAATAAATTGAAACCATTTGAATCATCAATGAATATTTCCATGCATTGGAAATGTTTTGAACAATTTATGAACCAGTACGAAAATATAGGAATTTGCAGTTTTATTAATAAATCAATCGACAATCAATAATATTGATTTTTTTTATTGTTTTTGATATTTACTAATCTGTGTGTGTGTGTGAATTCGATCTTGTTGTTAGGGTAATGGTAAGTGAGAATATAGATTTTTAATAAAAATATAGCATAGTTTGGCACAAGGTTACAATAGTGGCAAGCCGGTAAAGTTCAAATAGCATCTAATATAAGTAAAAATGTATGAAAAAAGATTATTGTGTGAAACTATAAGTTCTTCGACACCTGTGTGCACATATTTTTGGTGCAATAACGAAGATGTGTGTAGGTGGAAAAAATGTTTTTTTTTTTCTGTAATTCAAGGAAGAAATGAGGATATAGAGAAATGAGTTGCAACCCTAGGTAGCAGTAGTTTATCTCCTGGAGAGTTAGGATCCGACCGTTGGACAAAATGGGATATGAAACTTCGTCACAAGAATGAGATATCATCGCCCAGGTCTATGTTGCGAGGAGTTACACGCACTCACCTCCCCGGCCAGGATACCAAAAAGATTGTCATCAATAAAGACGGCTGTACGGGGTTATTCTCAGACTTCGTTTTTGTTTCTTTGTGTGTGTGTGTGTGTGTGTGTGTGTGTGCGCGCGCGCGTGTGCGCAACTGACTGGTGGTTTGTACGATTACGACCAAAGCCTGCGACCGGCAAATCTTATTTTAAAAGAATCTATACAACGTGGTATTGGGTCATTTTGAAGGTGAAAACTGTCTAGGCCGCAACGAAAGATGCCATCATAACATCAGACCTTTTTTGTTTTGTTGTTTCTTAAAAGAGATTTTTTTAACGGTCCCATCAAATACGAATAATTGTTAAACAGAATTATTTGACCCATTGATGGAACCCTAACACGTACTACCCATCTGAGGCAGAGGAGTACCCCATACTCCCAAGATCTCCCAAGCTGGAGGCTCACTGTCATACGGTTTAATGTCATACCCAGTTTTGTATGGGGAAAAAAGTATTATCTCTTTTCAGGGAATACAATTAGCGTATTCTAAGCCCCACTGACAATGCCAGATGAAAACAACCAAAATCAAGATGAAAGAAATATTAGTCAAAAATAAATACTATGCTTCATCAAATTAAAGAAAATCAACATAATACAAATACACTTACGTTATTCTTCAATGTGAGATTTTAGTTCAACTATGACGCATTTATTCAGATTTGTTCATCAACAAGTACCGTTTAAGTAGCAGGTGTAAAACGTAATTCAAATACTGAGGTCAAAAAACGCTGTTTTTTCTTTATTCCACCCCCTCTTTTTTCTCTCCTCACTTAAAGGGTATAACTTTTGTATATAACAATCTAAATATCAGAATCAAATAACTTGAGCCTCATGGCGTGAAATTATTTCTACAAAGCAATTTCGGAATGCTTCTTGGTCGGAAGGTCAAAGTCAGCTGGAACATGTTAGCAAGGTAATTTCTTCAGCTGTTTTTGTTGAAAGAGGTGGGGTTACTCTTTAATACGTCTTTCTATTCGACAGTTGCGGTGACGGTGGTGATGGTGATGGTAGTCTCTTGTAAAACATTGTTTTGTTAGACTATACCCAATACAATACTTCTCACTTGCACTTAAGGTCAAGAATTTCCTGATGTCTTCTTAACAAAGTTTTTGGTTTGTTTATTAATTGATACTCTATACGAGTCAACTCAACACTTACAAAAACTTACTTTTTTATTTGATTTTAATCAGTTTTAACGATATGGTACCGCCAAAAATGACGGGAATATTACTGATGGCTTTGTACCAGATCTGAAAGAATTTATTTACCCAACCATGGGCAGGATATGACACAAGGTCAATTTTAAGCGAAGTACTGCTGGTTTAAATTCAGAGTTTTCCTTCTCCTATACTGGTTACTAAACCAAGTCTACGTTATTGTTTACCCATAGCTGGAAGAAGAAACGGTTCATGCCTTTCCGAAAGTGAAACGCAAACTGCTTCATCTAGGATTTGAACTCGGATCACCGATTCCATTTCCTACTACGACAGCTTTAATACCTGGCGCACCTCCGAAAGAATGTAATTACTCACAACATGCGTGTAGATATTTCATCTCTTCTGTAACGGGTAAATATAAGAGATCCAGTCAGGATTTTATTCCGATGCATTGATCTGAAACGTGAGTTTTCCTTATTTCAATGCAATTTCTTGTTAAGTAGCATCACCAAAACGGTATAAAGAATGAAAATCTAAACCTACTGACTTGTATTTCTCTTCAATAGGAATACTTAATGCCGTATAATTGTAAATTATTTGTATTAAGAATAATTACTTGAAGCTACAATTGTTTACTTAGGATTATTATTAGTTACTTGAAACCATATAACTGTGTACAAACAAATGACTGTCATTAGATAAAAATTATTTTTTGAAACCATATGATTATCGGTATTAAATAAGAATACTAAGAACCATATAACCCTTTGCAGATTATTTACATTAGATAGGAATACTTGTATTAGATATCATATAATTGTGTACAAAAAACTTTTAAGAAACTCACTCTTGTCGGCTACTGGAGGAGTAAGACTCCCACCAAAAGTGTTCTAGATATGACACAGAAATATTTAATGGTGAGGCTCTTGTTCTGGAGCTTTGGTGAATGTGGATTATCCCTTCATTGTCATTACTCTCAGGTTCACTCTTTCCCTTAGTGTTAGTTCCAGTTAGGATCCCATCAGTGGGTCAAATAGAAATATTTAAACATTTTCTTTCCTTGAAATCATTTAACTGTGTGCAAACAAATGACTAATGTTAAATTGAATTATTAGTATTATATAGCAAAACTTGGAACCATTTAACTGAGTGCAAACGAATGAATAATTTTCAATATAATCTCTACTGTCAAATAACAATACCTGAAACCATTTAACAGTGAGCAAATAAAACTATTAGTGTTTGATGGCAATACTTGGAACCATTTGACTATGTGCAAACAAATGAGCTCTGACTCATTTTAAAATCATGTTACCAACAAACAATTCATTTGCAAATCACACTCATACACACACGTATATATATATATATATATATATATATATATATATATATATATACAATTTACAATTAAATAGTCTACAAGAATAGATATATCATAAAGCACAATCAAGCAACCAGCTTAAGGAACTACACAATAATGTAACTCATCATCATCATCATCATCAAGTCACACTGCCAGCACAGATTTCCCTGACTCTCTCCATCCGTCCCTATCATCCATCCAGGTTTTCCAAATTACATCCTGTGTCCGTGCAGAGCTAATGTAGATAAGTTCTTAATGGTTAGCCAACAGTTGCACGTCCATGTGTTGGGGTCCATTGAAGAACGTTACTTATGAGTTCGTCCTTGCTTCTCCAGCAGTATCCTGCAAGTCTTGTTCGTCTTACTTGAATGGTTTTTGAGATGGGAGTTAAGTGGCTGTACAGCTGTTATTTTGTGGGGTATTGCTTCCTGGGTGAACCCAATTTCCTAACCTCAAGATATAAAATAACCCTAGATGGGCTGATAGGCTTTTAAAAATCAATTATTCTTATTATACTGCACATGTTCAATTCATTCGTTATTCGTTGTGATTTTCTTTCTTTCATATTAAAAACATGCCTTGATAAAAAAAAAAATCTTACCAATTTGAGTCAGATAAAAGTATTAAATGACAAAAAAGAAACTTTTATCTTTTCATTGATTCTTTCATTGACAGATTTTACGGATTCTAGGAGATAAATTTTTCAATAAAGCTATGCTTGAAAGATTTGAGTCATAAGGCAATAGTTACAACATACATATACACACTCATAGACATAGACAGACAAACACATACACACGTTTTAAGAGGCTGGTTTGGCATAGTGGTTATCATCGTATATTATCAATATTAGATCGGAATACTTGAAACCATAAAACTGTGCACAAACCATTTATATTAAATGGCAAACATAATACCATATAAAGTAAAGTTAGCGACCATAGTCGAGGGTGACCCGAAGGCTCCCTTTTCGATAGCTACTACACCAAGGTGTAGGGGAGGGCGCTACTCCATTCCCAGTAATACCATATAACCTTTAAATAACTATACAAAAAATGTAAATTAGATGTACAATGAACGCAATTCCCTGACATCTAGGCCTAAAATAACTCTAGACGGGGTGAGTACACTGTAGCAAAAAATAAAATGAAACAAGTAAAGGAATTAGTGGGAATCGTGCAGGACATTAAGATTTGACAATGCTGCCAATATTTATATGCACAAACCAGAATCTGTCATAGAAAATGAAACCCATAAATTCTCGTGCACTTTGAAATACAAACAGATCACCCAATCACAGCCAGAAGCATTGACTTTGTGTTAATTAATGAGAAGAAAAAACCTATCATTTAGTGATCGAGTAGACTACTGAGGGAAAATAAAAGAAAGCGAAAAGATAGATAAATACTTCGATCTTGCCCGAGAACAAAGAAAACATGAGAGTAACGGTGAAACCATTTGTAGTTGGTGCCCTTAGAACGGGCCCCAAAGGCTTGAAAAAGGAGAGTTGAAGAATTGGAAATAAGAGGGAGAAGTAAAACCATCCCGACTACAACAGAATACTCTAAAAAGTTCTAGAAACCTGAGAATACTTGCTGTCCCTCAGACTCCAGTGAACTACCACCAACCAACACTGGTGTAAAAAAACTTACAATAATCATAGAATAGCCGATTGTCAACATATCTAAAAAATATTAGACGCTGTAAAGGTATATTGATAATATATATTCTAATTTATAAATAAAACAAAATGGACAAAACATGGCAGCACTCATTGGTCTCACAAGATCATCGACCTCTCTTTGGATCAGGGTGCAGATGTGGGTAAGGCTGTATAGAAGACAAGCAGTTGCCGAGGCAGCAAGTTTTCATTCTTCATGTCACTGATACTGTTTAAAGGAGGGGCGAGGACCAATGGAGCTTGACACCACTAACATCGCAGAACAAGTTTGAAGTCGTTGTCAGACTGCTTTAGGGACTCCAGCTCCTAGTTAAGTCCTTTTCCTAAACTAGTGGCTTACCAAGGCCAGATAGCTCTACATTAAACAATCTGGCCGTTTATTGAGGAGACACAAACTATGTCTCTATTAATGTTTTAAAACATTAAACTGTGGAAATCTTCCATCGTAACTTGTCCAATGTCGACTGCTAAATGACTCAAAAAACACTCAGTAGATTCAAAACAAAACTAGTCGGCTACCAGTTTGAGCTGAAACTGTACAAGTCATGAGTCAGCTCCACAGAATACCCACGCATAGCCATCTTTGTTGATGACAATTTCTCTGGTTTATTTTGGTCGAGGTTGGATTGGTAGGTGTGACAATTCGCAATATAGACTCAAATACTGGGCAATTTTCTATCCCAAACTGAGGTGTAATGGTTAGCCAGCGACCAACTTTTTCATTCCTGGTGACCCAATGCTACTTACTACCATAGGCTCGAACTCCCTCTAGTCTATGTCATAATTCCACTCTCTCGCAAGTCTATCTCCTAACTGCTTCCCAGAATATATGCAGTCTGATCTTCCGGAAAAGAAAACCTTTTTTCCCAAGTAAACCGCCCGAAACTAAAGTTCTTTAAAAAATGTTACACTTGTCTACTGATCTCTGACCGTATTAGCACCGAAGACTTGAGTTTATAATGGACCTTTAAAAAATCAACCTTCTCATTGGGAAGGAAATGGATAAAACATCGTGGCGCTTATTATTCTCTCTACAACATAGATCTCTCTTCCGATCAGGGTGCAATCTGGGCAAGGCATTGAAAAGACATTAAGAAATCCTTCCCTTTTTATTTTATTATCTACTGAAATCTGTGCACCTCCTTAACTTGTTTTACTATCCTTTTGATACAGCTATACACACATCTATGTACATATATTATATATACGCAACCTATGCTTGCATACACCTATACAAATGCTGTCACCTCCACAGGCATATACATACATATATACTACGCCTGTACACATATATACTTATATAGACATACTCCCACCTACATGCATATACGTTCTGACGCTTAACAATGTGCTCCCAAGAGCAGAAGAGCTTATTGTGTCACGAAACAATAAGCGAGCATATTGTTATTGTTGTTCAAACTATCAATTAGCAGATTTTGAAAAAAGTGGAGCGGACAAAAGTCTCGTTAAGTCTCCGTAACTTTCGGCTAAATTATAGATTAGAAAGAAAATAATCTGGCCCAAGTGAAAGCACAGATTTCAGATGTTGCTTTGAAGGCAGATAGGTTTTCTCAAAATACAATATTGGTGCAACGCAATCTTTCCCCTGCTCACGTGAGTTCTTGAAACTGTTAAACTTTGTAAGCATCTACTAGTCATGAAAACCTTTTCAGCGGTCAACCCAAGTTCTGTTGTAAAGGTGTACGATTTCCTCACCGTTTTTAATTTTTCTCCAAAAAGAAGGAAAATAAATCTTTGCTTATTTTATTTCAATAAGCCTATTATTCACCTAATGTCTGTCCGTCCAGCTAATGCTCCGCTGTTTTCGGCTCGATTTCTACCAAACTTTTTGAATATGCTCAAGTTATACATGAGATTTTAAGCTATACAAAAAGATCCGCCTCAAAATTGTTTATAAGTTGGAATTATCTCTCTCTTTCAATATCTTACTGTTTCTTTCATTCTAAAAAGAGTCCACCACATGGTGATTATCTAGTTTCTTGGTTGGTTTGGTTTGGTTTCTTTGTTTAATGGCATATCAACCTTTGTAGGTTATTTAATGCCAAAGCCATTCTCCTAGAAGAACAGTAGTGATACTATTTAACCCATAGCTGGAAGGATAAGGGGTTTCATACCTTTCCCAAGGGTACTTGCCCGAAAGTGAACGTAATAGCGCGACTGGAGTATGAACTCGCTTACTACGATTCCGCAGTCTATAGCTTTAACCATTACACCATGAGGACACCCACTAGTTTCTTGGTAATCATTACGTAAAGCAGATAGCTCTCTCCTTACCAATATGAATTTAGATTTGCTTTATTGCGGCCAGATGTAGTAAGAGGAAATTCTTTCATATCAACAGTCACCCAACCGAATAAAAATGCTTAAAATCTAAGTTTGTTTTTTTTTATTTAGTTTAATACACATTTTCTAGTTGAATTTTATGACGAGCCTGAGCTCATTTTATTTGCACACAGTTAAATGGTTTCAAGTATTGCTATATAACAGACAGAATTTAACATCAGTCATTTGTTTACATAGAGTTCGTAGGTATTTTCATTTTTATACGAATAATTCGTTCACATTCTAGAATTGCTATTGTTTCTAAAGTTAAATGGTTTAGAGTACTGCTATATAACACTAATGATTCTATTCGATATTTATAATTTGTTTGCACACAGTGAAGTAGTTACTTAGTGTTGAATAGCTATACTTGTATTCTATTCAACACTATACATTTATTTGCACATAGTATTGCTATGTAGTACCAATAATTCAATTTAGGCACACATTTAAATGATTTCAAGTATTGCTATGCGTTACTAACAATTCAATTAAAGTCATATGTTAACACACTGTTAAATGGTCAAATAGTTCTATTTTTAACAATTAGGTTTAACGTAAGTCATTTGTTTGTACAAAGTTTAAATCTCAAATTTCTATTTGAGCCATAGATAGGGCCCTATTAGTTGCTATCACTCAGAGTAAGAGTAGACGTGGGAACAACGGCAATGAAGTAGCACTCCATATTCCCCCGAGCTTCGCTGACGGGAGCCTCGCTATCAGCTGGTAAAATGTCATATGCAGGACACTCTTGAGGGAGTCTTACCCCTTTGTAGGGATGAAGTCGGTGTATTTTACAGCCCCAGTCGACTGGACTGGTAATTATTTTACTTAATAAAACTAATTTTCAGTAAACAATCAATTACCTATTCTAAATACAAATATTTTGCCCTCAGTAATATGGTATCAAGTATTCCTATCTAACGTGAACAATTTTTAAACTAATCTATTCGAGCCATCAATAGAACTCGAACAGGTACTACCACTCCGGGTCAGAATGGACCAGGAAGAAATGGAAATCAAGAGGTGACTCCTCAGAGCTCCAGAATTGAATGTATGTAGGAAGAAAATAATACTAGAAGCTACCCCACACGTTATGTCCGTTATTCATTCTCTACTATTTCAATGGTCTCAGAAATAGAACAGAAGGAATAAAACAACAGAGGTCCTAATCCTTGAAGCGAGTTGTCTTTTTGTGTTTCTTCTCCCTCGTCAGACGACCAGCTATCACCGACACAGCAATCATCGGTGACTGCGCAACACCATTAAGTGTTCGTACAGTCACACAGACGATTGAAAAGCTGCTTAAAGAATACATTTCATAATAAGCGTTTTTATCGTCCAAATTTTTAATTAAATTATTTATATCAAAAATGTAGACTTATAAGTTACAAAAAAACATGTTATTCAGGATGATAAGATATGCTAGGCATATTTACTTTATAAATCTGATGGATTTAACGTAGATTTGTTACCTCACGTTTTGGCAGAATATACTGACCCACATCTAACAAGTCAAAGATGGATCAGAGAAATAACAGTCAAATATTGCTAATCTGTCGACCACAAAATTATATTGTTAAAAACCTCAAGAGAAAAAAATTAAAGTAATTGACTTAGCTTTTTGCTTAGATTTGGCACAATGCTATATGAATGGGACACCCAATGAAGTTCGAATTCGCTCGTGAAGGTTTGCTAGTATAGCTTGTTAACCATTACACCACCCGAAGTGAATAATTTGTCACTGCTTTATAGTATTTACACCAGTTCTGATTTTTTTTCTTATTGGTCCAAAAAATTAAAAATTAAAAATAATTGTTACAAAATATCGGGCCATCGGCCTAATGAGTAGAGTGTTCGCCAATGGTGCGGGAGACCGGGGTTTGATCCCAGATCGATTCATACCAAAAACTCAAATAATGGTACTTGATACCACCTTGCTTAGCACTCAGTACTATAAGGTGACGATCAAGGGTAAAGTGGAGCAATCCAGGGAATGGAGTAGCGCCCTCCCCTACACCTCGGTGTAGTAGCTATTGAAAAGGGAGCCTTCGAGTCACCCTCGACTAAGGTCGCCAACTTTACTTTTACTTACTTATTACAAAATAATCTTGTCAGCTGTTCATTTGTCACAATACAATGAATAAACCCTCCCAATATGAGCAATATTTATTACCGTTGCATTACGAGGGCGTAGAGTAGTTCCATTGCGATAATGGCTACCCACCCAATCTCGCAGATCAATAAGTAGCGAATTCGATCTTTACCAGGTTGTCCATACTTGTAGTTTTGTGTCAAATCTAAGCTGCGCTCAGTTTTCAGAGGGGGGTGGCCTCGCGTGGTGTTGTGGTTGACGAGCAGACTTTTGCTTGAGACTTCAGTAGTACAGTGCCCCATACTTCTGGCCTTGTGCCAAACTAAACTGGACTTTGTAAATATAGCTACTTTATAGGGGCATTGTCGGACATTGGCCTAGGGGTTAGAGTGTTCGCCAATGACCCGGTAGACCTGGGTTCAATCCCAGGTCGAGTCATACCAAAGACTCAAAAAATGGTACTTGATGCCTCCTTGCTTAACATTCAGCATTATAAGGTACGGATCAAGGGTAAAGTAGAGCAATCCAGGGAAGGAGTAGCGCCCTCCCCTACACCTTGGTGTAGTAGCTATCGAAAAGGGAGCCTTCGAGTTACCCTCGACTATGGTCGCCAACTTTACTTTATAGGGGCATTAGCCATCGAGCAGTAGTCAGCAAAAACTGATTTGCTGTCTACTATCATTCAAGCGTTCGAGTCCCGCTCTATGGTCCACCACTACTATGGTTTTCATAATTGAAAATCATAGTCAGTATGATAGGATTTCTGATTAATTTTTTCGCAACAATTTTTTCCTATTCAGTTTCAATTAACGATATACAATTAATCATGCCTTGGTGTATATCGACTAGAATACGGAAATTTCAAATACTAACAGTACGGACCCATATTATATATGACTTTAAGATCATTATCAAAGATTAAGTACGTAGAGTAATTTTTATCAAAGTTTAGGATAATTAATCCTATTTAAAGAACATTTTATTTGTTTTCGTTGCTTATTAACTGCCTTCTTTTCATCGAGCGTGGCGTACAGAAGACGTATAGAGTTCATTCGAAGATCTCAGATACTCTTGAGAGCCTCTGAAAATCAACAAATATCTCTAATAAATATCTAATTTCATTATCTAATTATTTTTCAGACTTTAAATATCATCTCAACAGTCACCAGGCTTAATAAAAAGGCTTAAAAACCCAAGTTTTTTAAAATTTAGTTTAATACACATTTTGTAGGTAACATTTCAAAACGAGCCTGAGCTCATTTTATTTGTACACAGATGGTTTTAAGTATTGCTATCAAACACTAATGATTCTATTCCATATTAATCATTTGTTTGTCCACAGTGAAGTGGTTATTTAGTGTTAAATAGTAATACTTGTATTCTATTCAACACTATTCATTTATTTACACATAGTCAAATGGTTCCGAGTATTGCTATGTAATAAAGTCTGAAAAATAATTAAATTCTGTCTGTTATATAGCAATACTTGAAACCATTTAACTGTGTGCCAATAAAATGAACTCCGTCTCGAATTAAAATGTTAACAACAAAATGTGTTTACAAATCATATTTATTAATATACAAGTTGTGGTTAAAAAAATCCTACTTTCGTGGAATCCTTTCTCTCTCGTCTGTATCCCGAATATTAGAACGCAGAGTAAACAGGAAAATAATGTCTCTTCTTATCTCGTTCGTGCAAGTAACATAAATACCAAAACAAACGTGACCCAATGGTAAAGAATCTAAACGAAAATAAAAACACTAAGCGATTTTCAAAGCTGTTTGAAAAAAGTTAACACATTTCAGAGAAATATATTTTTTAAATATCAACTTTTTTGAGGGATCAAAATATTTTCTGTCTCTTTTTATTTGTAATGAACATTAACTCACATCTCAAAATCGAAACCCACAGACTGCTAGTTTATAACTTCTTTTTATCATTATTTTCACTCTGCGAGTTTTTCAGACCAGTTTTAACGTGTGGTTTTTTGCTTAAATCTGAGTGACAGCAAGTCTCTTCAATTCTATAGGGCTGGGTCTTCTAGCTGGTTTTAACAGTAATGTGGTCTGGATGGTCCCTTTTCTTCCTCTGATCACCAGCTCCCTCAGTCTCTTTCCCATGTCTTTAGGGCCCATTCTGAGTGCACTAAATACAACTGATATCACCTTCATGCTCCACATCTTCAGCTCTCTGGCAAGATCCAAGTATTTGTCTATCTCTTCGCTTTCTTTTCATTTTTCACTCAGTGGTCCCCTGGAACACTTGACAAGTTCTTTTCTTGTTAATTCATACTTAGTCTGGTCTTCTCGTTGGGATTGAGTGATCCGTTTGTATCTCCAACTTCCAGAGAATTTTATCCGTCTCATTACAGATTCTGGTTTGTGTATATACCATTTGTCAGTATGATTAAATTTTAATCACTTGCACAATTCTCAGTGGATCCCATTTCCTACCTAATCTTGCTTACTCTTATACTCCTTTTGTGCTAGTTTGCTACATTTATTTAAGTAATTAACTGTTTCGTCTCTGTCACCACATAACCTACACTTGTTATTCTGTGGCGTATTATCAATTTTTGCTTTGATATGATAAGTCTTTATGACATTATTTTGTGCTGCAATTAAGAGAGTCATTTTCTTTCTAGAGATTTCCCCTTCTTATTCATATCCAGGTCATGTCATGAGCAATTTCCTTAGTTAGTCGCTTGAAGTTATTTCTTCTTTCTAATTTTGTATTCGAGATTTTTTATTGCTAGTTTTCTTTTTTTCACTGTTTCTCTTTATATTGCCTTTACTAGTTCGTCCTCCTTCAACTGAACATGCGTAGATACAAAAACAGTAAAGGAACTATAAATACATTAATCTTTTTTACTTTTGGGGTCTGCAAAAAATTCAATAAAATATGTCAAAATCGCTGATTACAAAAAGCAGAAGTTATTTTCATTTTTATTACTATCCCAATTTATTTGCACGGTTCACGATCAATTCCTGTTCTATTATAGATATATTCATTTATTTATTTACCCAAGAGATGGATCGCCGCCACTAAGTCATCGGTCTTTGCATTGTAATGGCGCAGTTCAGTGACTCAAAACGGAAATGATTCAGTTACTAGTTGTATTCGGTCTCTTTCGAAACTTATCTCTCAGATCAAATCAATTATTCCCGAAACTAGCCGACATTATTGCCTAATCTTGAAACCCCACTGTCCATCTCTTGATCAAAAGTAGCATTCTAATCGTACGTTTGAAAAAAATGATTATTTGGCGTAATAAGCGAAAGACTTGTTTGCAGAAAAGTCACGTCGTCCTTTCAGCGCATAAACCGAATTAGTTACTTCTGTCAACAACCACCACACAACCTCCCTAGCTGGTCCATAAATATAACAGCATGTCGCCAACAAAGTAAGAAACGCCCCAGGAATGTCTAAAAATAGGTACAATAATTATTTGTGTATAATATACGCACAATTCTTTTTACTTAATTTCGTAGCCTAAAAGTTATGGTTGCGTACTGTACACGAGAACTAAATATTAACTTTTTTTCGAGCCACTTGTATTCAGGATGGCTTAACCGAAACTGAATTATTTCTATGATCCAACTAATGTGTGAAAAACAGTTAAAATCACTTACCAAATAAGGTTAAAGTGTTGGAATATGACCACTAAGTAAGCGAGTTTGAACTCCAGTTGTGCTATTACGTTCAGTTTTGGACTAATTCCCATGGAGAAGGTATGAATCCCCTTATCTTTTCTGCTATAGTTTGAATAGTATCACTGCTATTCTTCTATAAGGATGTCTTTGGCATCAAATAACCAACAAATGTTCATATGATATTAAACAAAGAAACCAAACTAACCAAATACCAAGGTAGGGAGACAATTATTTCCCTAGAAAATGGGCATGTCCGTTAGGTGCCTTGTAGAGTGTCACATGTTAGTCACAGAAACCCATACTCGATCTCTTTTGTCTCTGTTGTTTGAACGAGAGAAATGTGTTTCGGTCCCTCCCAATGAATGGTAAACCCACATAACTATTTTACTTTTTCTCATCAAGTAAGGTTTTTTCTATTACTTCCACATAGTGCTTGTCCGTGAAACAATATGCGTATATTTCTAGCTGTTGGGACACATTTGTGTATTTTTCTCAATATTATTTATATGTGTATAAGAGGTTAAATATTCTTGGGTTTAGGTTTATATTATTTAGTTTTATGGCATTTCAACCCTTAATGGTTATTTAATACGAAATTCTGTTTTTACATATGATTTGTAAGGGAATAGTTTGTTGGTAGTTTTATTTTTCAAAGAGTTAAAGTTAATTTCTTTGCTCATTGTCAAATGGTCTCAAATATTGCTATCTACCACTAATAATTCTATTCAACAGTATTCATTCATTTGCTCACAGTTAACTGGTTCCAAGTATTGCAATGCAATACCAATAATTCAGCTTAACATCAGTCATTTGTTTGCGCACAGTTAAATGGCTTTAAGTATAGAAAATAATTAAATATTTCTATTTGAGCTACAGATGGAACCCTAACGGGTCAGGGTGGACGGGGGGAGTAATGGCAATGAAGGTGTATTCTGCATTCCCCAAAGCTCCAGGGTTACAGTCTCAGATAGTTTAGGGCCATATCCAGGACACTGTGTGGAAGAGGTGTATACTCTCTCTCAATAAATGCAGTTGGCATATTCTACAGCTTCATTGCCGACTGGGCTGGAAATATTCTTGTATGCGCAAATGTTTATCTTGTCTTTCACTCCGTTATGTTCAGTGTTAGAATATCACAGATATACTAACATTGGAACTCGACTAAATATCTTCCCTATCCCCAGCATTAGAATTGCTCTTTTAAAAGATTATTCGCACTAATAATGAGTACATTTTTGTATGTTTCTCTGTTCGTGTCAAAGATAGACGTCATGACAATAATAACCACTTCTGTTTTACACCCAAAGAAATTGTCATTAACCATTGGAATGAATGTTTGTTTACAATTTTGTTCCTCCAAGTGTGAGCTTATTTTCGTCACAGGTTTATTGCATATTTTGTGAAGATATCCGTGCGTTTGCACGAAATACTCTGTAAATTTTGTTTCAAAACAATGTAAACTACATAATTAAAAAAAAAATTTACTCGATACAAATGTTAAATTTAGCAGCTCTAAATTCTCAAAAGCCAGTGTGTATAATACACTTGATATTTTTGTTCCAGAATTTATTAGCCCCAAGTTGCCTGAAAAGATAATTTTAATGCAATTGCTCTCCATACATCGATTCTAGGATACTTCACATTTCATAATGAGACTGCAGTACCATTCGTGCTTCTACTTGTTCTACTGTCAACTTCCTGTCCAACTGCACTAGGCCGACTGTTTCCGACTATTAGCAGTTTGTCTTGGGGATTCAAAACTATGAAGTGGTTTTAATAGATTCTTCTTTCTGTTAAGTGTTCATTCTGTAGAGGATTCTGTAGAGGATTCTTCTTTCTGTTAAGTGTTCATTCTGTAGAGGATTCTGTAGAGGATTCTTCTTTCTGTTAAGTGTTCATTCTGTAGAGGATTCTTCTTTCTGTTAAGTGTTCATTCTGTAGAGGATTCTGTAGAGGATTCTTCTTTCTGTTAAGTGTTCATTCTGTAGAGGATTCTTTTTAATTCAAAAAACAAAGCTTCTCACCTTAATAAAATTCTATTTTGGTTTAATCCTAAAAAAGACATAGAAAAACATGGACGAATTTTAATCCGCCATGCTCGATTTTTTTAAGTTCCAACATGAACAACAAAAAAGAATGTGAGCAGCAAAAAAAATGGATCAAGTACAGCTGGATATACAAAAATAACGGCTTGAAATACAAAAAACAAACAGAAATCAAACATCAAAAACTCGAAGAAATCCTACATCAAACTCAATAAGAGCAATGAAACTTGTTTGAACTGATAAACTAGGGAGCAATTAGTGAAAACGAAAATGCATTCGCACAAAATACGGCCTGGGGCGTAATAGACAATTTTAAATATTCTCTGGACGAGGATATAACTTTTTGCCTCCTATTTTAGAAGATTCGAGGATTTATACACCACAGATTGCGTGACTCAAAAAAAAAGTTCGCCTACTACTTAGAAAATTAGGCACCACGGAGCACACCAAATTTGAACTATATCTTACCTCGTAAAATAAGTGAGCTGGCATTTACCAAAGCGGTTAAACTTCTTAAAGAACCTTTAGTCCTAAAAGTTCACTCTTTCATAAGAGATGCAAGTGTATAAATTTAAGCAGAAAGGATAGTGAACATTACACTACATTCGTGTCGGTCATGAACAAGCATTGCGACGATTTCAAACTGTCAGAATTGAGTGCGAATAAATTTCAAGTGTCTGATATTTGTTCAGGGACTCGTTTCAACTAAAGAAGCTGCTCTCCAACAAATAGCGGAAGATTGTCAGAGATTCGTAAGCGTACGCCAAGATTCGAAAAACGTTGAGGAATCTGACATAGCACTCATAACAAAGGTACGCCAAAAAAACAATCTAATTTTCCCTCTAAATCAAACAAATATAAAAAGAAACAAAATAACTTGCCCCCTAACCAGTATTCCGATTGCGGGTCACTACATTGGTATAAGGATTGCCCTTACAGAAATAAGCGCCTAACTTGCAGCCGTGTCGGGCACAAGAGTTCACATTTCCGAGCGAGAGAAAAGGTTAATAGCTGCGTAAAAACACAAAATTTGATTAACAAGACGGGTTAAACATAAGGAAATACGTGCAAGTACAAATCCTATATAAAATTACTATTGGATTCTGGGTCAGATTTGACAATCATGAACTTGGAAAAAGTTGGGAAAACCAACCTTGCTAAGATCTAATAAAATGGCCCGGTCCATGACAAGGAAGAAAATCAAGTTTGTGAGAGAACCTATCACAAATGTAACCTTTCAAAGAAGGGCGTTAAAACTAAAAACATTCGTTTTAAAGAATGCAGAAAAATTATTCGGCACCAACTGAATGGAGACATTTAAGTTGTGCGACATGCTAATTAATTCATTTTGCCAAAAACTCGAAAATCTGACCACCGAGGCAAAAAATTTAATAAAATTTAAAAGGAACTTTTTCAGAAGTCTTTTTCTGAGGGCCTTAGTTCCCCTCACCTCTTTATCACAAATAAATGAAGAGTCTTGTAAAAAAAATTGAGCACAGTCAATGGGCTTCACCAAGACCAGGACTGAGAGTGGACACCTGAATACCAGGAAGCATTCGTCAAAATAAAGTTTTGACGTCAGACTTGTTTCTCATCGACTATAACCCAAACCTGGACATTATAGTTGCCAGCGACGCCAGCTCGAATGGCATTGGAACATGTAATCTGCACAAGATACTAGATGGATCTCACAAACCAGTTGCTCACACGTAGAGAACACCTCTTCCTGCAGAAAAGAACTATTCCCAAATTGAGTAGTTAAGGATTATTTTCGCAGTAACGAAGTTCTACCGGTACATTCACGGTAGACACTTCACATTGCAGACGGATTTTGATTCAAAAAAGGTATACCTATGCATACAGCAAATAGACTGCAGAGATGGGGATCAATCCTCTTAAATTATAACTTTAAAATTGAGTTCCTACCGTCTAAAAAACTGTCATACCGAAACACAGGGAACCTCTTAAAGATACTGTGATTGCTTCTTTTCGAACAGGAGAATTTAAAACCACTTTATGCAACACAGTAAAGGAACTCCCAGTAACTCTCGACCAAATCAAACGAGAAGCTCTAAACGATGAGTTTATCAGGCAAGCTAAAACCAAAATTTGTAAAATAGACCAACAGACTTCAGATATTTTCTCCCTATGCGACGAAGTACTTCTATATAGTGAGCGAGTCGTCAATCCCACAACACTACAAAGGAGAATCCTGAAAGATTTCCATGCTGGCCACCCAGGGTTTACAAAGATGAAAAAACCTTATTCGCAGTTACGTCTACTGCCCGAACATGGATAAGGATATCGAATACATCGTAATATCCTGTAAAGGCACCCCAATCAAATATAGTCCTTGGCCTAAAACCGATCGACCATGGTCCTGAATATATACATATATAGACTTTGCAGGCCAGCCAGACGGATTCTACGATCTTATAGTAGTAGGAAGTTTTTCGAAATGGCCTGATCTCCTTAAATGTACAAATCCCACTACAGAAGTTACAATCAATTTCCTCCACGAACTGTTCGCCAGATTTGGGATAGTTGATTGTCTGGTATCCTACAATGGGACACAACTTACGTCTGGTGACTTTCTGGATTTTTGTGAGGCCTTCCAGATCAATCATATCACGATCGCCCCATATCACCCAAGGTCCAACGGACTAGCCGAGAACTTCGTTGATACGCTGAAAAGAGCCCTGAAGAAAGCCAGTGGCACACCCACAGGAAAAGCCCTACAACAGTTCCTTCATGTATATAGAACTGCGCCCAACGACAACACCATTACCCCCAGCCAAGGTAGTATTTGCGCATAACATCAGGTCTGTGTTCGACAAGACACTCTCCAAACAAACAAAACCCCGACGAACGCACACTGTGCCCCCAAAACGCTACCAACCCGAAGAGAAAGTTTTTTTTCCGGATATTTTGTGATAAATGGGTACAATTGAGAAAAGAGTGGGGAAATATGAACTACATAATTAAAGGTCCCCAGTTTATTCATCACAAGAGACATTTGAACCAAATCGGAAAACATCTTTCGGACGATGCTGACAGCGGTCCTCCTGAAGAGAAAGAAGTCATGGCTATCATTTACGATACTTTTGACATGCCAATATTGCAAGCGGCCCCAGAACAACCCCGTTTAAAGAGGAAAAGGAAAATGACGGACTTTATCATCGTTAATCCAAAGAGAAAAAGTTACTGAGACTCGTGTGGAGTTAATACTTTGGAGACAGCCCTGGCAGTCGAACCGAAACGGTCTCACTGATAACCCTCTCATTTGTATATGTTAATTCCTTTCTCGTGTTTTTATTTTTGCACCTAACAAGGCTAAAACACTATACTTATACTAAACCGAATTGTTTGAATTAGAAATGTTTTTGATAATTAAACTGCTTACTTATGCTAAACTGATCATTTTTTAAATATAACTGTTTATTTGTATAAAAAGGTATTTGACATTAAATAACCTACAAAGGTTTATATGCCAAAAAACAACCAACCAAACTAATTTATACACAATTATATGGTTTTAAAGTTACTCTTTTTATTCAATAAGTCCCTTGTGCAGTTATATGGTTTCAAGTATTTCTGTCAAATGCAAATAATTTTCAGACAAATTTATCTGACTCATAACTAGAACTTTAACAGATATTACCACTCCGAGATAGAATGGACATCGGAGTGTACGCCAGACTCCAGAAGTGGAACCTCACCACCAGATGCAGTTTAGTGTCATACTCTGGACCCTTTTTTTGGGGGCCGGGTCTTAATCATCAATCGGGGATACAGTCAGCTTATCCTTAGTCTCACCAACTAGGTGAGGTATAAGTAAGAACCTTTCAGGTCTACAAGGATTTAATACTGAGTTTTATTTATTTTTATTCTTTTTTTGAGATGTGGGAGTCAAAGAAACTCATCAACTCTAATAATTAATAACCTTCTCACGGTCACTTTTCGTCCTCTCTACTCTATATGTTTAAGAAAAAAAGATGTAAATTCTTCCGAAATACATTAGCACAAGGAAACAAATTAGACTTTGTTTTCAAATGTCTAAGACCAATATTTTCAACAGTTTAAGTAACGTTAAAGGCTAATGTGTCCTCGAATCTGTATCTAATGGGGAGTTGGAGTACCCCTTTAGGGTCCCATCTATGGGTCAAATAGATATGTTTAAAAATCATTTGTCATCAATAAGATCGTGTGCAAAAAAAAAAACTAAAAAAAAACAATTATATAAATATGAACGAGTCCCTAATCTCTAGGCATAAAATAACTGAGGGCTGTTTGACATGCCATTAAAATCCAATTACTTATGATACTTGCTGTTCTTAAGTCGTCATTCATGTAAATAATTAAGCAGGTTTATTGCTTCTAAACTTCGGTGATTTAGCAGGAACCTGTATTTTAAACGTGACTTCATTGTAACTCACGACCAAAAGATATTTTCTACAGAGCAAGATGTACACAAAAGAAACAAACTCCAAATCAACAATTTAAATATTTTCCTTTTTTATATCGTTTTAAAAATTATCTTCACATTTGTTTACAGCTTTTTTTTAAAGTTTTATGATAGGTTCATTCGAACTAATTTCATCTTTGAAATGTCAAAACCACACACGTCACGCCCGATCTGGTGCCATCTCGCTCTTCCCCGACAGAGCCTCAGCACGTCTAACCAAAGGTGTTAAATTCACGCTCCACTCATGACCTTCCCGGGAACCAAATAGATTTCAATAGCTTTTTCTTCGGTGTACTCAGTCACAATTACACGGAATGTTAGCACGCAGTTCTTGTTCATATTTCCTTCCAAATGCACGATTCTTACCTTCTTAAATTTATGGTAGTTACGGTCGCCGTTGCTAGTTCGTGATTGTTTTCTTCTAAACTCACAAATCTGCTGGTAAATATTTTTAATACCAGATACAACCTGTGTTCTCAGCAATGGATGGTCCTTTTCTTTGTAAGTATAGTTTGAATTTAAATTCAAATAACGTCTAGTAAAATGTACAGGGGCTGGAACGTAGTGATAAAGACGAAGATGAGAAAACTAGTCCGGATTAACGAATATACAATACTTGTCTGCAGTTTTTCAAACATGTTTTTCGGTATCATCTGGAAGACTCGTTCACTGGTGGTTCCTTGAAGAAAAAGACTAGTATTGAAGCTGCAAAAATAAAAACAGAAGTTATACATTTTATAACTAATTCCACCATTTTTAACATATTCATTTTCTTTCTAGTGCAATAAGTTGGTATGTATCCGACTTCCTAACAAGCCAGAATGAAGCACAATGTCATTTTATCGCGGGGGCCGCGCACGAATCGAAACTCATGCGCGACAGATATAAAAATACTTGGTTCTATCGGCTTTCCCCTAATGTGGCGCCTCAGTCGCCGACCCTGCAAAGCAGGTAAAGCCTGGCGGGGACAGCATACACCTGGCAGGAATACCATGTGGCCTTCCCGAAGGCAATTGAAAAAAGTTCGCGGGAATAATTAAGAGATTTGTCTGTGTAGTTCTTGTTATTTGATCGAATATAATACGCACATTTAAATGAGCCCTGTCGGCAGAACTTAGATCACGCCAATTGCATAGTCTGCGGAGAGGAAAAGTATCTCTTAAAGTGTTCTGGTATGACACTAAACTATATCTAGTAGTGAGGCTCCAATTCCGGAGCTCTGGGAAGAGTGGAGTACTCGCTTCATTGCCATTACTCTCTGGTCCACTCCAATAAAACCCAAGTAATATTGGGTCAGTAAAAGTGGCTGGTTAAATTGATGTTAAAATAATTGAGTACCAACATTTCACTCTTCCCCAAATCATTGGTTTCATGTTGTATTTGTATAAAGACTTTTTGCAATAAATATTTACCATGCCAGCCAAAGATTGGTACGCCTATTGATCAAATAGACGTAATTTTAATCCAGCAAAAATAATTCCTCATTACTATTCAGATAATTATTCATTTATGTAATATACCTATAGTACTATTTACCAACCCCTCCGCTCGGGCAGGATATGACACAAGGTCAATTTTTAAGCGGAGTTTAACAGGTTTCAATTCAGAGTTTTCCTTCTCCTAGACTAGTTGCCTCACCAAGGCTGAAGAACTGTCTGTCCTACTATTTACCCATAGCTGGAGGGAGAATAATTGGATTCATACCTTTCCCAAGGATATTAGGGCAATGTGAAATGCAATCAGTCTCGTCCAGGATTTGAACTCGTATCGCCGTGTTCATTTCCTACAGCTATAACGACTACACCACGGGCACCTCCATATAATAATACCTATAGTACAAATTCAATATATATAATCTGACAATATAAGTATCGATGTCTTTAATCATACAGATAGACACTACGTAAATGTATTATCCACGGAGCTGAAGCAATCTTTGTTCAAGTGAATCCATAGACAACGGGCTTGATTCAATAGAACCTAAAAACAATTTCAAACAAGTACGAATGTCTCGTGTGAGAATAGCGTATAAAAAGTTACAAGTATGTATTTACCCAAAACTCTTCGTCTCGAGCAGGATACGACACAAGGTCAATTTTTAAGAGGAGTAAAGCTGGTTTGATCTAAGAGTTTTTCTTCTCTTAGACTGGTTACTTGAACCAATTTCCCAAGGGCATTGACACAAAGTGAAACGAAAACAGCTTCTCCCACGATTTGAACTCTAATCGCCGATTCCATTTCCTGAGATGACTGTTACACTAAACGCACTTCCCTATTAAGTAGGTCAAAACGAAAGGATTTTGCCCAGTCGGCTGGGGTTGTAGAATACATCAAATGCATCTCTGCAGAGGAGTAAAACTTCCGCAAAGAGTGTCCTGGATATGGCATCAAAACATCTGATGACAAGGCTCCAGTCTTCGAGCTTAGGGGAACGTGGAGTACCCCTTCATTACCAGTGCTCCCAGCTCCACTCTGGCTTGGAGTGGTAGCACCTAATAGGGTCCTAATTATGGCTCAAATGAAACTGTTTAACATTTAAACTGTGAGCAAACAAACGACGACACCCCGTCAGCCGATTGCACTTCTGCAAAAGGGTAAGACTACCCCCACCCAACGAGGTCACCTGTTGGCTGTGGGTGGCGACCCGTGATGCTTAAGGACAGAATCCTGGCGGTTTAGGAGTACTTAGCCTGGCAACTGAGTAGTCATATCACTTGCAACACACCACTTTGGCCCTTACTGGACAGTTTGGATCCGATCAATACGCTGGTCGGTCAAGCCCTAGCGCCCATGTTTTGTCCCGACCGTAATTTCAACCTGCACCTGCAGCAAATTCCCAACCCTTATCTCTTAGGTGCTTGAAGTCGGTGTCTGGGAGTCACTTGCGTTGAGAGAATGGGAATTTGACCACTGCTAAATTTTACGTCTACTAATTAGTATCGTTTACTGAAAACCTGAAATTGCAAGAGCTCAAAAATCTACTCCCAGCTCGAGTGTATTGGTCGTGTATCCCCGTCTCAGCCAAGGCAAATGAATTTCCCCCAGGGTATATTCCCAACACAAGTTGGACTATACTGAATGGTGAATCACAGGGCCAGCGAAAAATAAACATCCCTTTTGGCGTCTTCTAATAAAAAATCTAAACGAAATTATCTGAATTAGACTCGGAGAATGAGGCAGCAAACTTTCCCAGAATCATTGTCATTGAATCTTTTTTAATAGAAAAGGGGATTACGTCAAAACCTACCCCCATAAACCTAAAAAAAATCGAAACGGAAACATGCTTGTCGAAGTGGACAGCCGGAGACATGCTGAAAAAATCCTCAAGATAAAAAGCTTCTCCGCAACCAAATAGAAGGCATATCTCCACGAGAGACTAAACACTTCTAAAAGAGTTATCAGAAGTAGGGAGCTGGTATTTGCTCTAACAGAGATGACAGCAGCCCTGTGAAAACAGGGCATGACGAACATCAAAAGAATCACAATCAGAAAGGATGGTGAGCAAATCAAGATCAACACCTACATCAGCTCCACATTCCCAAAGAAGTGAAGATCGACTACTGCCACGAGAGGGTTGAACAATGTATCCTAGGCCCCTGAAATGCTTCAAATTTTAAAAAACATGGACATCACAAGGAGGCTTGCAGAGAACGATTGACGTGTGCAAAGTGGAGCGAAAAGGGCCCAGACCATACAGAGAAAGAAATGTCCTGACTGCCGACAAGACTATCCGGCTTACACAAGACCGTGTGACGTCTATAAAGAAGAAAAGGAAATATTACAAATAAAACACATGAGGAATATAAGCTTCCTGGGAATAAGGAAAATAGTAGGGTCCTACAGGGGAGAAAACACTTACGGCTCTGCTGCACGGAAAGTGGATCCAATCAATCAAGACAACAAAAACTGAGCTCTGATAGAGAAACTGATCCAGTTGAAACCGAATGATTGGCGAAAGTTTCAGGAGCATCTGAAAAACTACACTCTGCCGATTTTCCGCAAGAACAAACACAACGACGAGTCATAAATAAAGAGCAATCCAATGAGGTAGTCTAAGCAAAAGCACACATAGAATCTACTTCTCCATAACAAACCACGCCTCCTAAAAGTGGAAAATCTCCTCCAACGGAACAGTTCTTACATAAGTCTCCCCTCCGCCCAACAAAAACTGTCTAAGACAGACTAAAAAACTTGTCTCCCAAAAAGCTGGAACAACTTAAACAAAAACCACAAGCTCCGATTAGCCAAGCTGGAAAAATAAATATGAACTCCAAAGTCAACAATGAAAGACCAGGAAGCGCATTCCGGCTACCCACAGCCAAATTCAATACAGTCCCCTCAACATCAAGAACAAATTCACCTAAAAGAATAAATAAACAGTGCAATGCTCAGGGATCAACAAAATCCTTACAAAGATCCTATAGTATAAAAAGTATGGATAGTGACACTGACCACGTAGTTGCTAGCTTTAATCTAGAAGATATAACAAATAGCCTCAATACTTGAAACCATTTAACAGGGTACAAACGGATAAGCTCAATCTCTTTAAATATTACCAACAAACCATCCACGAAAAAGGTAAGAATGAAATTATCGAAAAATTAATCTCTTAAATATTGTGTATATCTATTTAAATGTGTGCAAACAAATGACTGACGTTAAATTGTTACTGTTACAAAGCATTTAACCATTGAAAGTTGAAACCATTTAACCATTAATAATATGAGCTCAGGCTCGTTTTAAAATATTATCAGCAAAATGTTTACAAACCATATGTATTTGATACACTTGTATAAACAGGATTTGATATAAAATACCCTACAATGGTTGATGACATAAAACTAAATCAAACCTATGAACAATTCACTTACAAATCATATGTAAAATCATTTAACTGTGCGCAAACAAATGGCTGTAGTTAAATTGAATGGTTAGTGCTATATAGCAATACTTGAAACCATTTAATTGTGTGCAAAAACTAGCTCTGGCTTGTTTAAAAGGTTTACCTATAAAGTATTCGTTTACAAATCAGGTTCAATGTATGTATAAACAGAATTTAGCATCAAATAACATACAAATGTTGATATGCCATAAAATCCAACCAACCAACCAACAAATGACTGATGTGAAATTGTTACTATTACAAAGTGATACATGAAACCATTCAACTGTGTGAGAAAAAGAAATGAGTTCGGCTCGTTTAAAAATGTTATTAACAAAATGTGTTTAGAAATCATATATTTATATGTAAGTAGGACTTAGCATTAACCTACAATGGTTGATAAGCTATAAAACCTAAGTGAATCAAAGCAAACGAAAGGATTTACTAACCAAAAACAGATATTCCAGCAGCCAAGAAAAACATTCCATGCCAACCAATGGACAATCGTAAGGACTGAGCAAGTAAAGCGCCCACCACTGCAGTCACTGCCTGAAATAAAGAAAATCAACGATTTATTTCTATCGAATCTTTTTTTAATCAATGCTGTTGACATGTAAACATGTCGGTGAAACTTTTTAAGGGTCTGTTGCAAAAATCTCAATTTATTATTAATAACTCTTTCTTTCTCTTCTTCCTGAAAGACTTTTTCTGTTGAATGGATGCAAAAATAGAAAGACTTACTTTATTAGTGTAAATAATATAGCAATGCGGTCTTACTGCTCCCTGGCAGCATCTGAGACAGCACCTCTACTTGTCAAAAACCAGAGGCAAAAAAGAGGCCGAGAATGGGTTTCTGGATTGACATATGACACCCTAATGGATATATAAATTTTCTAAGAGATAATTATTTATTGTACTTGTACATAAGCAATATTTATTGTTACTGGATTAGTCATATCCTTATTTATAGATGTAAGGATTCGCTGCTTGATCTCACAGATCATTCATAGTTTTTCCTCATATTTGTGTCTGTGTACTGAGTTTACTATAACAACATCCATTGCTTGCAAATCCAACAGTATACAAATTAAGAAAGAACTTTTCCAATTAAGATAGAATTACATAGAATATGATACAGTTAATAAACGTCAATTAAAATTAGAAACCACACTTAAAAATAATCATATCAAATTTGGACGTGTTGAAGAGGCTTTAACATTGCAGTGATGAAAACTGCGCATTTTTTATCCAATTATATGCCATCAAAAACTATTCGAAAAAAAAAAATGAGATTTATAAATTACGTCATTTTATGATATAATCTAGTCAATAGGAAAAACAAAGTGCTATGGAGAACTGATAAAAGATTAGCTTTGTGGCAAATTACCTGTGAAGTGAACATAATACCATAATTGACTGAATAATACTGTGTACCAAAGCATCTCATTGTGACAGAAGGGAACGTTGAAAAACTACCAGAAAAAGTCAGGAAAATCAAGCAGATCCATATGAAGAAGACAGGCTCACGTCCCAATTCCGACAGACTCAATGTAGCGAATAGACACGTTAGTAGCGTCGTGATGCCAAACTGCGCCGTCTGATTGCAACAAAGGGAGAAAAAAAAATACAAAGTATTTTACAAACCAAATCAATACGTGCGTTTAGTGTTCTGCTTTTGATTCTTAAAACGCCCTATGAACGAAAAAAAAAACATTTGTTGTCTTAAAAGAAAAATTAAGGGCATTTTTCTATGTAGTATGACATTTTTAATATTTCGTATTAATCCTTACTTGATGAGAAGGGAGTCCCCGTGGACTAACGTGCTAAACTGCATCATCAACTCCAATCGCGCTATTAGGTTCACATACAGACTAATACTCTGGGGAAAGAGTATAACTACCTTATCCAATTAGCAATAGGTTAAACACCACTTGTATCCTTCTACAAGAATGGCTTTGGCATTAAATAACCCACAAAGGTTGATATGGCATAAATCAAATAAACCAAACTTTGTTTGATGAGTCTTGAATTAGTCAAGATTCGTCGCGCAAAGAACGGACTCGCAGATCTTTAAAAACTAAAACTGTATGTAAATTTTGCTTTTTGTACTACTATTAACCGGTAGTTTAAAATCATTTTTAAAATTTCTGCATTAAATAACCTTTAAGGTTTTGACATGCCGTTAACATAATCTAGCAAGTTAGCGTTGCGCAACTCCGCAAATCAGAATACTTTCTATGTTAATTTTTAATCTTTTAACCCTGATTATCAAAAATTATAATTCTAACGCGAAACCTGGTGTCCACGCGTTTCTTCATCTCTAAAAAAATGTATTGTTTAAAAATTAGTATAAACAGCATTAGCATAATTTTCTCAAAAATTATTCTAGATAATCAGTACTTTTCTTACCTTAAAGGAAGTTCTGTCCGCAACGTATCCCCAAAGAATGCGACCAGATGCATTACAAATCGAAGAAAAGGCTCCCACCATCGAGAGAAATTTGTCATTTTTTATAAAACTTTGTCCATAAGCCTGAAATATTTTGAAAACAAATATTGTTTTGAAGATTTTCTTACAAATCTGGCGAACTTGCTGTATTAGTCTTCCAAATCTGTTGTGAGAGTTCCCAATTCTATCGCTTCGACTAGAAAATGAACTGTATCCAGTCCCCATCAAATAGCACCTACCCTCTTTCGACTAAAGATGATAAGGTAAATTATATCATCAAAGCTGTGTGCCGACAGGAATAGATAATTTTTCTCTTTATCTATTTATTTATTTATTTTTTGTAGGAGGGTTCCTGCATTAATTCCAACCTCGAGTAACATCGAGTAGAAAAGGTACTAAGTTCAATATTGACCAAAATGTGCATTCAAAAACAGAAGCAAGCCTAGAAATTGAATAAATTCTTTTTTCATATGTAATAAATTTATGAATATAAGATATTGGCTCGCTTCAGAGCTTAAATCAATGAATTCGCCATATGCATTAGTGTTCGAATCCAGGATGTCTGCGACTGAACTTTATACGGGAAGGTTCTCCCAAGTTGAAAGACAGACGCATCACTAGTTCTTCATACTTATATTTCACTTGGTATCGTACTAAGTCGATCACCAAGTGAAGATCAAAAATTTATTTTTAGCAAATGATCTGCCAAATTACTTTACTAACAATTGCCTTAGGACGGACAGCGGTCAATATGTTTAAATCTATCTATATCTTTCTCTCTCTCTCTCACTCTCTCTCTCTGTCTCTCTCTCTCTATATATATATATAATCTATTTTCTCTCTCACTCTCTCTCTCTCTCTATATATATATATATAAATCTATTTACTCTCTCTCTCTCTCTCTATATATATATATATATATAATCTATTTTCTCTCTCACTCTCTCTCTCTCTCTCTCTCTATATATATATATATATATAAATCTATTTACTCTCTCTCTCTATATATATATATATATATATATAATCTCTTTTCTCTCTCTCACTCTCTCTCTATATATATAATCTCTTTTCTCAGTCTCTCTCTCTATATATATATAATCTCTTTTCTCTCTCTCTCTCTCTCTCTATATATATATATATAATCTCTTTTCTCTCTCTCTCTTTTTCTATATATATATATATATATAAAATCTCTTTTCTCTCTCTATATATGTATATATATAATCTCTTTTCTCTCTCTCTCTCTTTCTCTCTCTCTCTCTCTCTCTCTCTCTCTCTCTCAGTGTGTGTGTGTATATAATCTCTTTTCTCTCTCTATATATATATATAATCTCTCTCTCTCTATATATATATATATATAATCTCTTTTCTCTCTCTCTCTCTCTCTCTCTATATATATATATATATATATATATATATATTTCTCTCTCGGAGTGGGGGTTAGGGCACTGAACAGCGGAATCATAGTTTAAGCGAGTTCAAACTTCAATCGCGCTATTACGTTCACTTCGGAAAAATACCCTTGAAAAATATATAAACCTCTTTAACTTCCCATCTATGGGTTAAATAGTATCTCGACTGTCCTTCTAAAAGGATGGTTTGGGCATTAAATTACCCGAGAAGGCTAATATGCCATTAAATAATAAACTCTCTCTCTCCATATATATATATATATATATATATATATATATATATGTCTTTCTCTCACTATATATATATATATATATATATATATATCTTCCTCTCGCTCTCACTCTCTCTCTCTATATATATATGTATATATATCTTTCTCTCTCTCTCTATATATATATATATATATCTTTCTCTCTCTCTCTCTCTCTATATATATATATATATATATTCTCTCTCTCTCTCTCTCTCTATATATATATATATATATATATCTTTCTCTCTGTATATATATATATATGTGTGTGTATCTTTCTTTATCGCTCTCTCTCTCTCTATATATATATATACTAATGATAATAAATATATATCATATATATATTTATTTATTATCATTATTATTATAATAGCTCTATCATAGATATTGAGCACTCCCCATATTATATTGCACTTGGTTCGACACATAACCACATAGTGATTTACTGATAACCAACACTCTCATAATATATATATATATATATATATATCTTTATATATATATGTGTGTGTATATATATATATATATATATATATATTTCTTTTTCTCTCTTTTTCTCTCTCTCATATGTGTGTGTGAGTGTGTATATATATATATATATATATATACCAGGAATTTGGCTGTGAACTAACTTATCATCTAATTTGTGCAATATATTTCGCAGGTTTTCTGGGAATGTCTAGTAATTTCATTAAAGGTAATTACATACAAAAGTCGCTTTTAAGAACGAAGAAAATGTTTTTGATTTTATGACCGACAATTAAAGTTAAACAAAAAATAAAATCGACTAAGTTATAAAGCAAAGAATTTGTGATATATTCAAGAGTTAATTGTCTTGTACAAAACTCACAAAAATGGTACATCCAATTAAAATATCAAATTCATAAAACGAGCTCACTGACTCAAAACAGCGGACAGCTTTGAATTTTTTTGGAGTCCACTAGTTGAAAACCAGTTCTCTTGGAGTTATAAAACGTAATATTGTAGGGTTTTATACACTTATTCAAAAATTCTTTAGATTCATTGAAAATATACCAGTTGATCATCAAATATTAATCTAAAAATGCGAAAGCAAGGAAACTGAAAAATATCTCTACAAATGAAAAATAAGTTGAAATTACCTTGTAGAGTGTAGACACAAAAACCATACTTTGTCCATCGGCAACAAACAGAATCCACAACAGGTAGAAAGTTTTTGATTTTAACATCTTCAATGGCGTCTCTTCTTGTATAATGCTGATAGCTGAAACTTTCCTGAATTGAATTTTTTTAAAAAGCTGTAATAGTGTGGCTAAGTAACTAAAGTAATCAGGATATTTTGTATATTTTATTTTTTATGAAGTATTGTAATCATTATTAATTTTGACAAATCTTTTTTGCTTATCTTTTTAATTTTAGTTGCTTTCTATCGCAACTCACTCGGGGTCGTTATTTTTACGTCAGCTAGGAACAGCGTGCCCCGGAAGCATTAAATACATTACTCTCAAGTCCACTAGGACAGGAAATGGTAATACCTGATAGGGTATAATCTACGAGTCAAATAAATGTTTAAAAATGATTTGTATTTGATAGGAACATGTGCATAAAAAAGTATTCTTTATCCCTCCCGGTGTGTACAGTTACATGCTGTCTGAGAAATAACAGCCCGTGTGAGTTGCAATAAAATCAACTAAGATTTAAAAAAAAGATGAAATAAGATACTAGACAAAATTATAAAGTAATTAAGTTAATTATTTACGTACACTCAAATTAAAAAAATTATATTTCGATTAAAAAAACGTTAAGTCGAACAAGATGTGTCACCGTAGAAAATTTAATTTTGGTTTACAAAATTCCACTCTACGTTTGCCAGAGAAAACTAAAACACACATGACAGTCGGACAACATATAATTCTCTTTAGATCAGGGTTTCTCAAACTTTTTACTTGAAGCATCCCTCATAACCAAATTTAAATTCCATTCACCATCAAATAAATTAATTGAATACTAAACCACAAACCATAACTAATCTACTAGTGTTTGATACAATTTACACGAGAAAAGAATCAATAAACTATAAATGCAAACATGCCTTTTAACTCTTGAAATTGTCACGTGATAGCCCACGGAGACGATAAAGGTAAGATTAATACTATCCTCCCGTTGAATTAAAAGTATCAAACCGTCAAAGAGTGACCGTAAAGAGAATGTGGGTCACAGGTGTTGGTACTTAGTAACCTCAGGTCGCCGGACACCAAGGGGAAGAAGAGAGAAGCCAAATGATTGGCTGGGACCCCAAAACGGAAGTGGGATTCCCTCCCCTCAGCGGAAGTAAATAGTAAGAAAGGAGTTTTTGAGCAGGGTCCGTAGCGGGCAGACGAACCATAGCCATTCTACTCCGGGTTGAAGACAAAAGAATACTGAGACATGAGGGACCCGAGTTCTTCAAGCCAGTATTAAAAACAGAACAAAGTCTAGTAGCCCGTGAAAGAAGAAAGATTCTCCAGTGGAACCCCGTCGAAAAATAAGATAAGTAACTTTGGGGCCATTTTCCTTTATACCCAAATTTTATATACCACTCTCTCTCTCTCTCTCTCTCTCTCTCTCTCTCTCTCTCTCTCTCTCTCAATTTGAAGAAAGAAAAAAGTCAAGAAAAGACATTTATATTCGTGGACTGTCCAATTATTATATGTTTTGACACTTTGAAAGTGTATATAACTGTAGTAAAGGAATTCATGTACTTTTATGTTACCATGTGGTCTATGTTATTATTTCATGCTTCCTTTCCAGCTTCTATTCGCCTTATGTTATCTTGCTTAGAATTGTCCTATTAATTCCTAAAATATCACACGGGAAACCGGAGTTGCCGACTACTACAATATAATATTATTACGACTAAGACCTATAGGTCCATATTCTTCCATAGTCGAGGGGAAGGAAGTTTAGCGGCCTGGTGGGTGTGTGATAGTGTGAAATTTGGAACCCCTTGCCAGCGGCGGTCAGTCTGGCTCTAAAAATTGATCCCTCACGTAATATGCCAGGTCTTATATGCCTGAGAGAAAAACTCTGAACGAGGACTTATTCTATAGGGGATCAAGTGCCAACCTGTCCCGTCTTCACACGTGCGAAAATAAAGTCCCGTTTTGGGATTTTAATCAATTTGCCGTCACAAAATATTATATAAGGATGGGTTTGGTAGGCACTAAGGATAACATGAACATTAAGTTGCAGGTTGGTGAATTTGAGCTGCAAATCAGCACGTTCTATGCTCAAAGTATTTTTCTATTTACCGAACAAACAATGTCCATGCCTAAATCCAGACTCAATCATATCTGAACTTGGAAAAAATACTAAACTGAGCAAATATTTGCACAAAGCTTGGGCTATTTTGCTACAGTTTTTGATATCTGGCAATTTGTCTATATGATCCAGCAATTTTTATTCTTCTGTTATAAAGGGATTTATAGATGCAAATAAGTAAATTCACCCCATGTGAACTCCTATACCAAACTTTTATTCACCCCTGGGGATTTATATGGACTACTTTGAGAAACCCTGATTTCGATCAATCCTGATAAAAATAAAGAAGTTTGAGACAGAATTCATGCATAATTATTTTTCCAAAAAAGATGGCAGCTTTGAATTTATAATACGCGATTTCTCTTAAGAAATAACTAAAAATTATCTAAATAAATGTAAAAATTAATAATAAATTCCTTTTAAAATGTTAGGTTTTAAGCATTAATAATATCTAAATAAATATTTCCCCTTTTTCTTCTTTTAGAAAATATAAATCTAAATGATATTAGATTTACAGAATAAAAATTAATTTAACTATTTATAATACTTTATATTTATCTCATTAAAACTACGAGGATCATTAAATAAGTTTCCAGACATTTTTCATGTGGGCACTTTTATTGATAGTACACACATGAAACTCTAGTCCCCTTCGAAGTAGTCTCCTCTGGATGCAATGCACTTGTTGTACCGTTCCAGCAACTTCTGCAACGCCCCATGGAAGTCCTCTTGTGTGAGCGTGTCAATGACCTTCGTCAAAGCCTCTTTCATCTCCTCAATTGTCTCATAACGACAGCCTCTGAGCTTAGGGAATAAGCAAAAGTCACAGGGAGCAAGGTCTGGACTATAGGGAGGGTGAGCAACTGTCTTGATACCCATCTTGGTCCAATAGTCTGTGACAAGGATGGAGTTGTGGACTGGTGTATTGTCCTGGTGGAAATGCCACTGACCCAATTTGAAGAATGCTGGCCTCTTCCCTAGGAATCTCTTCCTGAACTCCCTTAAAACCTCAACATAGTAACCCTAACCCTAACCAATCAACTCTGGTGTTCTGACTTCCTTACTCCTCCCACACCTCTCATCATCCCTCACAGGCTCCGTGCCTTCCTTGAATCTCTTTTGCCACTCAGAAACCGATGCTCGATTCATGCAAGATGGTTCAAAAGCAGTCTGAAGAATTCCATACGTTTCTGTGGCATTTTTTCCGAGTTTAAAACAGTATTTTATTGCATATCGTTCTTCTAAAGTGTCCTCACGTCCAGATTGCATTTTTAAAATTTACCAGCTGAGACAAACAGGTTTTAGTAGGGTGTATTCCAATTCCTGCTGTAGCTGTTCATTTGAACCTGAAATCATAAAAATTGGTCAGTCATCTCATAAGATGTATAGCAATAACATAGTGAATTTTCAAGAGTCTACGACAATTTTAAATGCTTTTACAAAAAGGTCTGGAAACTTATAGAAGGCACCACGTAATTCTGAATTAATACTTATTAAAACTGAATAATTGAACTAACTTTTAAACATTAGTTTATTATAAATATTGTAAACATTCATTTCATATAATAAAATGTAATTCTGCTTGTTCGTTCGCACGTCAATTGCATCCACATAACTTTCCCGCAGCCAAGTGAGATATTATTCCATCTTCCCCCTCAATCAATTAAGATGGATTTCGACGTGGAAACTTACCTTGTTGGCCAAACCTTGCTGATAAAACACCTTTTGTGGCTAGAAATTAGGATGTGTTCATTACACCAAGTCATTTATTCCTCTAGTCTAGTATATAGTAATTATTACTACTGGGAAAACCCGTGGAAATTCCACGGAACGAAAAAAATCAAGATGAGTTATTTAAACAAAAAAAGGATTATTTGCAATTCTATTAAATATAAATCCTATTGTTACCTTTGCAATGAATAACGCAAAAGTATATACAATAACAATCAATATGATACATAATTCACATGATATTTATTAGTATTTAATTCTATTGAAACTACAAGATCAATATATTGTTGCATATTCTATGTTGTGGGTAATGGTATTGCTGGTAAAGAGGAATGTTCGGAGCTTTCTTTTCTCTTCAGCCTTCGACATCAGGTCTTCAGCAAACCAATATACAATCATTTGTTTACTATGCTACTCAGTAAGGATAGATAAAGTTAGCACTGGACAATTCCATCGAAGTTGAACACAGTGTTTGATCTGATGCAAATTATTTTATATTTATTCCTTAAATAACTACACTTAATTTTTTTTTTTTCGTTCTTTGGAATTTCGACTGCTCTGGCTAGTACTAATTAAAACCAAATAATTGAACTAAATTTTAAACATGCAATATTTTTAGTAAATAAAACGAAAACAAAATGCGTCCTTCGATGTTGGAAAAAGAGAAAGGTGAAAATCTAAATGTTCTAATGGACTTAATTGGGAAGTTTTATTTTTCTTTTTTCCAAAAGAAGGCATATATTGAATTATGAATTATCACTTTTTCCATTAAAAATATTTTCAAATATGGAAAGATTCAATATCCATCCATATATATCAGGATGATCCGATTTCAGTGTGTTTGTATATTTGCTACTCTGACACACCAAAAGCGGTACATCGTAGTGTAAATCCCTTAACGTCGTTTGATGATCTAAAACACTTCCCACATTTTAAACTGTTATTTGTATGGTGCAAACGTTTTTTTTTAACTGATGAATCTGTAACAGCTATACGGTTTTATCCAGAACAGCATCATTCTGAAGTCGCATGAACTGAACACGAAAAGCTCTTAGTATTGCAATTACAGATGCAATAGTCTTAAAAAAAACGTTTCAACCGCAAACGAACTGTGTGCACTGGCCCAAGATATCGAAACTGAAAAATAAAATAGTAAGATATGAGTTAGATGGACCTACCATTACTACTTGCTAAAGTTTAATTGCACCACACAGGTGATAATGTAAAATGTGGGAGGTATTTCTATTACCCTATGTATGTATGTATGTATGTATGTACAATAATTAAACAGAATAAAAACTTATAGAATACACAGTTTTTATCCTTAAAATAATCAACCCCAAAACATAGATAAGAACATTCTAGAAAATTCGGCTCAGAAACTTATTAACAGAAAATATTTAGGCTCCAAAATAAATAAGTAATTACACGAATCTGATTGGTTAGGAAATGTCTGCGCGCTTGAATTTTAGGACCCGCAATAAAACTAAACCACATCCTATTTTTGATCCTCCTTAGTTTCCCTCAAAAAGTATAATTAACGAAGAATTTAATTAACTAAGGAATTCCACTACCAGAGGCACGGATGACAGACAACAGAAGGCATTTCACACAAGACACAGAGCGAAGAAACATGCGACGTTCTTTTTGCCGGCTGCGACACGTTGTCGCCAAAGATCATAAAATACACACGTGTGGAAGTAAAAAATCAAAAGGCCCATACTTACGGTCCCTCACATATATACACACACGCATACACATGTATGTAGATAAAGTCAATTTTTTATTCTCTTTACTTCGGCCAACAATGGACACATTGATTCAATAGACTTTCCTAACATGTACACACGCACACACGAGCGAACAAATCTTTTTTTTTTATTGAACAGGCCATAGCTGTATTTTCTACATACACGCATATAGAATGAAGATTGTATTTTAATTATTTTTATCATATTTTTTATTATGTTTATTAAATTGCTTGTTTCTAAATATTTGTTGTTGTCACATTCCATTTATTTATATGCTTGTAAAATGCGTGTTGTATTTGTAGAAACGAAATCTGAAAGTAACTCCTGTAAAATACGGAAGGTACTTAGTCCTCCACAAACTCACGGCTGAGATTTTTACGTCGTCAATCCTCAGCCGAGCTAATGTTCAACATGTTACATGTGTTGAATACTAGCTGGTCAGAGGATCGACACCATGAAACTTTTAGTCGAGCGTTTTTTATCATATTTATATTTGAAAAATATTGTGATATTGCTCTGCATTTTCGTGTATAGAGCACTGTAAAGATTTTGTAGGTTAAAACACTTTTAGCGTTTAATTTTTAACAAGATTGTGAGTGTGTGCATCTGCGTTTGTGAGATTATAAGAGATAAAAACTCTGCAAAATAGTTTTCAGAAAGAGTTTTTGTCAAGATACCTAGAAAAGCCCGGAATTTATTTACTGCTTTCCAAAGCAAACTGTTTTTTCCTTTCAGTTACTGCATCCGCATGCTTCTAAAATCTATGATACTCAAGCAGCATAACTATTTTTAACAGTTTGTTTTAACACACTTTAATATATGACTGTCCATTGTGCAATTGGTTAGCAAAATTACTATGTAAGATGGTTATGTTGTAGTGAATAGAAAAATGAAAATAAATAAAATAAAAATTAAATAGAATAAAATAAAATAAAAATAAATTTAAGAAATGTAATAACTCCCAGAGGCCCCTGACATGAAGTGGAGCGACGCAGACGTGGGAAAACGAAAGAAATTCACTCTCACTTAAGCTGAACCCTTGAGACGAAAGGACTTTCTCATACCCTGTTGTAAGTAGGTAGCGCACCTGTTTTGCCAAGTCAATGTACTTCGCATGGGGGTTGTGTCTGTTACTAGCGAGCCAACACTCCTAAATGAACTATATGAAAACACCACAAGACATGACCACACCAAATTTAGACTTCTTAACCACCGGAGATGACTGACCGATTTTAACGTCTGATTTGGAGAAACGACGATTCTCAAATAGTACAGGAAGAAATTTCCTCTCTACAGAGTAGACGTACGCATACCTAAATTAAATAAAGTTGAAATTAAAAGATATTTTCTCTCAGTCTTCCTTCCTATATCTTCCCTTTACAACCTTGATAGATAAAAGACACCCAGCAATTAAGATAGAGGAAAAAGGAACCAAAAATGGAGTCTGATTTAGATGCCAAAACCCAAACATAATGAATAACAACCAAAATATCGTACTTACACCCCAGTAATGTTATCATTTACTATGCTTTGCTTAGATATGACACACAGGCCTAAGGTTGCTTACAATTTCTGCAGTTGCTTAAAGGATCGCACATCTAAGTATCGAACTGGATAATCATTGCTTAACTTCGGCGATGTAGCGAGGGCTGATTCTCTCAGTTTGATATGATCATAAGCCGTAAGATGGTTATGTTGAAAAAGGTTGTTCAAGAATCTGGTTATATAACAAGGTTGGTGATCTACAGAATGTTATGAATTTTCTTTTAAAGAAAAATACTTTCTTAGAATATTGCACTATTTTTCTTACTTTAAACAAAGGTCTGATTTTAAAATTAGGATAGATTTTTTAAAAATTGAATCTCGTTTAAAATCTCGCGGGTAAAAGACGGTATTATTAACAAGATACTTCGTTAACCATTGGGACTATTCATTCATAGACTTCTGGAAAAATGAGTCTGATCTGAGAAGTAGCTTACTGCTGAAAAAGATCAATGCTCATTGGTTTATTATGTTAATATCGCAAAGACGATACAGCCTGTAAGTGACTTTTCTCCTTAAGAATTTATATAAAAAGCACAACTTTTCTGTTTTCATTTGAACATCTCTAGAGTTTAATTTTTTGACGGGTGATAAAGCAGTTAGAAAGAAAAAATGGAAGAAGAATGAGAAGGTCATTTGAAATATTTTCAATAAGTTCAATCTTCTCGTCGATAAATCAAGTCTTGGAAGTCAATATTTGTTTGTCAACTGTAAAACATTAGGAGGGTACCTTATGTGGTTTAATGGTTAGCGGGCTAGGTAAAGAGACCATTGTTAGTGAGTACGATTCTCACTGGTTCCCTGACGTTGCGCCCAATTAGACTAAGCTTAGTAAATGGCAAGTTTAAAATCATTAGTGTAAATACTTTAGCAACATGTGTTACAATTCCTCGTATCTAAGGATTAATTCACAAACTCATATTTCGTAAAGACAAAGTTAACTCTTAGAACTTGAGAGGCCTTAATTCCGGCCGATAAATCCCTATTTCTACCCTGCTATTGCTTATAAAATCTTGTATTCTGTAATTTAACTGCTTAAAGACTTTTACATAACAAATTACATTTTACATTTTCAGCTATTTTTCCACCTGAAGTCCAGGATGGAGGGGTCAACGGGCGTTGGGGGGAGGGCTAAGGGTTTTAAGGGTTAAGTTCCAAACGTTATCATCACGTTGTGCTGATGATACAGATACCCTTGTCTCTCTCTCTCTCTCTCTCTCTCTCTCTCTCTCTCTCTCTCTCTCTCTCTCCATCCGCCCCTATCATCCATCGCTCTTGGTAAGTCCTCTAGCCGGCATCCAGTGTCCGCAAAGAGCTGATGAATATAAGATTTTGCTGGTCGGCCAACTGATGAGTTCATGTGTGGGAGCAAATTGGAAAACTTCTCTTATGAGTTTATCCCTGCTTCACCAGTCGTAACCAACTTGTCTTCTTCGTCTTACTTGGATGGTTTATTTGATGAGTTGGAAGTTGCTGCACACCTGCTGTTTTGTGGGGTGCTGCCGCTAGGATGTGTTCTTATCAGCACACAGCATGCTTGTATAGTTCCTATCTAGCTTTTTCTTTAAGCACTTTATTAAAGTCTCGGTGGTGCAGTCATACAATAGTACTAACACGTCTACAGCTTTAAAAAATTCTCGTTTAATTTCATAGCCAAACTCAATGAATTCTAATAACAAAATAACAGAATGAATTCACTAATTCAAACAACTCTTGCTATATCAGTACGAATGTATCCATAAATATGTTAAAAGTATTATCAAAGGCTGTGATTTTATTGTTCACAAATTACAGTATTTCTACATTTAATATATTTCTTCCTAGTTTTTAAAAAATCACTAATTTCCCTAGTAAAATATTTGAATCTTCAAGTTAGAGGCCCCCAACCTTTTCAGCCCAGGGCCACAAAGCTTGACTCGGGAGAGTTCGGGACCGCGACCTTTAAAGACAACCCACCAAAAACAAAAAACAAAACAAAAACAAAAAACAAAACAAAAACAAAAACGGCTAATTTTACAAGGAAACAATCATAATTCATTAATGAGACATCTGATGTTTGCAATCTCAAAACGACGTAATAACAGGGTCAAATGAAGGGGTTGACCGAAGGAGCACATCAAACAGATGATGATTTGATAGTTGCAAACGCAGCGTACTCTTGGCATGCATTATTTTGGAGAACAACTGTTCACAGTGGTATGTACTGCCAAACATACTCACGATTTGTTGGGTGTGGGTAATAAGGTTGTGGAATCGTCCAGATGGAAACATGTGGTCCTTATAAAAATTGAAGGTGTAGCAAGCAAGAAACCTGGACTTCAAATCTTCTGAACACTGAAGATCGATGAATTCCATTTGCAGTTATTATAGAATTTCTTCACAGTCAATATCAAAAGGTGAAGAGAAAACTTTTGAAAGTTGAATGTAAGGCTGCACGGATAGAAACTAACGGGTGGTGGGTCTGAAAATCCTGGTTTAAGGTACATTTATCTAAAGAATAATCAATTACTTGATACTTGTTTAGAATTGGTATCTGTGCAGGAATGTCAAGAAATATATGCAACGTAGTATGACATCACACTGTGAAGTATACTATATAGAAAACTTATCAAGTTCTAGATCTCAGTTAAAAGACTAAGAATCACTTCGACCCTAACCTTAACTCTTGAAAATAAAAGAAATAGAATACTAAAAATGTATTCTCTAGTTTCTTAAGAATTTGTCCTATATCAAAAGTATTGTTTTTAAAGTGTTCTTAGAATATCGTCATTTCTTTGGACACCAATCTTCAATAAATACTAATAAATCCTGTAATTTGTTAAAATTCTACATGATTATTCCAAGTTAAAAGAGCGGTAAAGGTAACCCAAAATCCGAACATTTTTAGATTTTATTTTTCCAATGCAGGTATCATTAGGGGATGAGAAATCTTTTGGTACACAGGTGAGGCTTTGGCTCATTTGCCAAAATATCTCGTTCCCCAATGATACCTGCATCGGAAAAATAAAGTAAAAACAATATTTTTATATATATTTTTTTACCCTTATTATGCTTTTAACCTGGACTAAATTGCTTATTTTGCACAATATGAAAAAATAGTAATTGAAAGATTAAAACACGATTTTTTAATTAAATTTAAAAAAAAAAAGTTGACATTAAAAGGTTAATAGGTCGTTTTTATAGATATTAAAAGGTTAGTGGGTCGCTTATCGTCAAGATTAACCATAAATATGTCTCCTAAGATTAACGAATGTCAGGGTTTGAGTTTGAGTTGATAATTAAGCCTAATGCAGATCAGTTTATTTACTTTGCTGAATAAATATGTAGTTGATATTTCATTGAAACTGACTTTCAAAAAATGAGAACAAGAGAATATTAAAGAATTGTATTAATAATGCTGCCGAATAACAAACCAGATTTCTAATACTCAAAAAAAAGGAAAATATCAATAAAGGAACATAATTACCTGGAAGCTCTCCGGCTGATTGAAGAGCCCTTTCTATCATCGGCTATTATCGTTTCTTCGAAGGAAACAGTCGAATCCTTCCGAGGAGCTGCCAATGTTCCGTCGCTTACCGTTAGAGTATACACTTCATTAACTTCCCCAGCCACAGACCGACGTGGCGTGGCAACCTTAACAACAACAAAAAAAAAAGTTTTATCTCGAGAATAAGAATTTACATGAATGATAGATTTTTTCTTCTTCTTTATAGAATTTCAAAGAATTTTCAGATTTCTTTACAAAACCTCATCTTGCGTTCTTTGTTTCCGTTGAGTAGCAGAAACCAAAATTACTACTACTATACTTATCAGAACATACCTGAACATAACTGGTTGGTTGATTGATTGACTGATTGATTGATTGAAACGGCATGTGAACTCGTCTAAGGTTATTTTATGCCTAGAGGTTAGAGAACTGCATTCATTGTACGTTCACATTTACATTTTTTCTTCTTTTCACTTGGTCCTATCAAATACTAATAATTTTTAAACTGGTCTCTTCAACCCATAGATTATGATCCTAACAGGTACTACTACTCCAGGTCGGAGAGGACCTGCTAGCAATGACAGAGAAGGGATACTTTACTCCCCGCAGATCTCCCAAAGCTGGAACCTTAGCATTAAATGCAGTTTAGAATCATTCCCAGGACACCCCTTTTTGGAAGGAGTTGGGGTCTTACCCCTTTGCAGGGGATCGTCAACGTATTCTAAAACCCACCGACAGGGCAAGAGGAATACTGGAGACTGTACTGGTCGAAACGCTGAGTGAATAATTAGTAGAAGTTTTAAATTGCAGTAAATAGTTATTATAAACCTGATCACATCAGCACATAGAACTAAGACTACAAACTTGCTGGCCTATAGATATTTACAAAGCTTGAATTTACTATAGCTCAAGGCCATAAGTATGTGACGCCCCGTGAGAACTAACAATAGTCTAGCTTGCAAACCATTACCCCACCTGAGGATCCCAACTTGCTGCCCCATAGACTAACGATTATCTCTTAAACAATTATGGCAGTTACAGACACCCACTTCCCACATATTTTGAATCGATATTTGTCGTGCCAAACGGGCTAGTGTGGCACAAGGCCTTTTAAGGTGGGTCTGAGCACAGAACTGTAGCCCAGATACACCCAGCATTCCTAAAAATGTCTAGGGCTCCGTTAGCATTCCTCTCAGGCGCCAGGTGATAAACCTGCCCCCCCACCCCGAGAAGGGTTAGGGCCTGAGGAGACGGAGCCCTGAGGCACAAGGAGCGCCGGTCTTAATGCACGTTGCATGAACCCGGCTTCCTGGAATCCATGTTAGACAGCTTCGACAGACTGCCACCGGAACCAAGACATACCCGACCTGATCCGTGTACCTGTGAACACGGCTGAAGTGTGTTCCAGACTAGTGGACATGAGTGCATTGGCAAAAAAATACACTAAAGGTATTTGTCCTCCGTCTCACCAAGCGGACGAGTGCGGCTCAAGGCCTTTCTTAATGTGGGTCCGACGCAGAGCCTTATTTGTCTCTGCCTTCCACCAGACAGGACTTGACACAATTTCAATGACTCGAAGGTCAATTATTGTAGGGGATTTAGGGGATGGTCGGGCACAATCCGAGGCTCGACCCCTGCTGGACTATGATGCTGATCGGCCCACTTACTGCAATGTGTGTTTTATGAGCCTAGCTGGACTTGGGCCCAAATCTCGGTCCAGGTACGTATGTCTGATTATAGCTTAAACTGGACAACGAGGTCCAGTGCTATACTTGCTGGTCAATGACCATGCACCCACGAGGGGCATGCAAGGCCTTATTTGTGTCTGCCTTCCACCAGACAGGACTTGACACAATGTCAATGACCCGAAGGTCAATTATAGTGGGGATTTAGGGGAGGGGAAGGTCGGGCACAAGCCAAGGCTCGAGCCCTGCTAGTCTATGCTGATCATCGGCCCTCTTACTGCAATGTGGACCGGATGAGCCTAGCTGGACATGGACCCAAACATGGGTCCAGTCACGTATGCCTTATTATAGCTTAAACTGGACAACGAGGTCCAGTGCTATACTTGCAAGTCAATGGCAGTTGCGAGCACACCCAACCAAAAGGCTAACATATTTTTAACATATTCATAATTGTATCTATTAGAAGATGTTTATTTGCACACAAAGAAATTCGTGTAAATTTCAAATTCCATTTGATTTAAATGGAATTTTGAATCGGGGGTGGGGATCAAAATTCGATTTGCATGATTATGTTACGATTAAAATTTATCCACATATTGTTTGTTCGTTGAATTACAAGAAGTGCTGAAAAGTTCCCAGCCCAACCAAAAACAAATTGAGCTCCTCCGTTTATTTTATTTTTTTAATTTTTAGAAACGACGTACCAATTGTTTTGAACTGTGGAATATGGAATAATATGTACGTTTCATAGCTGTTGACTTCTTAATGAGGCCGAAAACATTTTAGTACCATCTCGTATATATTTGTAGATATGCATGTACACTTGCATACTCTCATACTGGCACGACGTTTATTAACAGACTGACATATATCAACTAGCTTTACAAGAATACTTCTAATAGAATAGTAAAACGCCAGAGAAAATGTTCCATCGGAAATATGATCGTTGTTTGGCATAGATACGTCAGTACCGAGTACTTTTTTAAAAGTATAGTCGCTTAAGAACCACAAAGGAATAATGCATTTACCCAATCCCTCCGCCACGGGCAGGATGCAACACAAAGTCAGTATTTAAGGGAAGTAGTACAGCTGGTTTGAATTCAGAGTTTTCTTTCCCTCAGACAAGTTGCCTAATCTAGACTAAATAACCCAGTCTATCCAGCTATGTACCCATAGTTTGTAGGAGAATAGATGGATAATGAAAAGCAAAAAGCTTTGTCCACGTTTTGAACTCGGATTGCTGATTCCATTTCCTACAACTATAGCCGCTACGATTTGTCTGCCTCTACCAAGATAAGTAGCTACTCACCTCCATGGCTGCTTCTTCCAATGGTGGAGGGTCACAAATCAGAGCAGTCCCTATTAGTTGCATACCAGCATATATTCCACCTAGGAGAAGGAAGCTTGGACGAACATTATCCAAAACTTCACTTTGGGAGAAAAACCTACAAAATAAAAAAAACAGAGTATCAGTTCTTAGCATGTTTGTTGTTGTACGAAAAACCCTTGCATTTTTAATGTCTTTGGCATATAACCATAAAAATATTTCATAACTTGAAATACTAAAGAAATGCATGTTTTCGTTCCGTTAGACCAGGGCTTCTTAATGGGATTCATATAGACTCCTGGCGGTAAATAAAATTTTGTCAGGGTGAATAAAAGTGTGGGTTCATTGGGCGTGAATTTACTCGTTTGCATTTATAAATCCCTTTATAACGGGAGAAAAAAATCGTTGGATCATGTAGACTAGTTGCCATATATCGTATACCGAGGAAAATGCCTGATTGGGTGTGATAACTACTAACGATATATTATTCACATACAACCCATTCAAAACATTTGGCTCATTTAAATGAACGAACGATGTTGAAGTGAAAAGTGTAAATTTTGTGCAAATTTATGCAACTATCTAAAAGAATTTATTGAAATAATTTTCGAACTGGAAGCGATGTCTATGTACTCATTTAAAAGAATTAGATATTACAGGATGAACGAAAAGATCTGTTGCAAAATAGGAGATCTGTCTGAAAATTAATGGAACAGGGAGAAAGAAAGATTAGTGGCTTGTGTTATCATCTAACATATCTTCAGAGTATACAATAATAATCTTATCTTTCTGCAACCGTCGCATATATTTCTCATACTTTTGTTTGCACCTCCTCTTTTTCAGGTCGTTCAGCTATGAGCACTGAGGAACAAACGATGAAGACCGGGAACAAATAATCCAGAAATCTTTGGTTCGATTGGGGAAAACGCCGTCTAAAGAACTTGAAATGCTTCAGCAAGTATATGCAAATAACACTATGTCACACACACACGCACGCACACGCGCGTGTTTTTGAGTAGCATAAGAGATTCAAAGAGAAGCATAAGGAGGAGAAAGATGACTCCGGGAGCGGAAGGCCTTCCACAAGCAGGACTGAAGTTAACGTCGAACTGATAAGGCAGGTGGTATTTGGCGATCGTCGATTGACTGTTCGAATGATTGCAAGATATTAAAAAGGACGGTGTTTGAAAGATAATCCTGAAGATTTGGGCATGCAAAGATTTTGCGCAAAAATGGTGCCAAGATTGCTGAATGATGATCAAAAGGAGCCCTGCATGCTGCAGTATCCGGACATCATCGAGATTCTTCAAACTGAATAAGATTTGCTGCATAGAGTCATCACTGGTAATGAGACATGGATTTTTGAGTACGACCCGAGAACCCAGCGCCAGATCTGTCAGTGTAAGTCTCCGACGTCGCAGAAAGAAGGACAAAGTCAAAATCATGTTGATCATGTTCGATGTAAGGGACATTGTCAGCAGCGGGTTCAATCAGCAAATCTACAAGAAGATTCTTCGCTCAGTGCACGAGAAGAGACGAGAGTTGTTCCTGGACAAATCGTATCTGCTTCACCGCAACAACACACCTGCTCATAACGCTCAAAGCATTCGGCAGTTCCTGGCCAAGACGAATATCGCCGTACTGGAACAACATCAATATTCACCTGATCTTGCTATGTGTGATTTTTTTTTCTTTTCCCAAGCTCAAGGGGATCATTAGTGACAGAGAAGGATGGAAAACTGCATTAGACTCGAGGGGGGATTACTTTGAAAAAGAAACTTTGTAGATTGTTGTTTGGAATTAAAGCACTTTGAACATAGAACGTGCTGATTCGTGACCCAAACTCACAAATCTGCAACCTAATATTCGTGATCTCCTCACTACCCACTTAACTCATTCTCTCCATTCAAAAATAGTTAAAGAATTGAAGATACATTTGCATTTATAGTTAATCATTTTGTTCTCGTGTAAATTGTTTTAAACTCTGGTGAATTAGTTATGTTTTGTGATTTAATATTTCATCAATTTATTGGGGGGGGGTGAATAGAAATTAATTTTTTTTCAGCTTGCAATTATATGATTTCAGGTCACTATTCTTATTAAATAGTATTCATTTATTTAAAATTATATATCTCTTGTTAACTATTATTATCAAATACGAATAATTTCTAGCCTTTATATGGCTTTCAGTAAATATTCCTAATGTAAATAATTTTTACGCGATCCTATATTTTCAAGTGTTCTTATCTCATACGAATAATTTGTATGAATTTTAAACTCACCAAGGACCATTATGAGCATTAGTATATCCATGATATACTAACACTGAAAAACGGAAACAAAGACAAAATAAACCCAATTAAATACATAAAAGAATATTCAATAGTTTATTTGTACAATATACATGCAGGTGGGATTTTAAAGAAAGACTACACAAACGTGTCCAATGTTAGAATTATACACATATTGTTCCATGAACAAGCAGTATGTAGAAGGGATATAAAATGGAAAAGGGCTTACTTGAAAAGTGTAGGTAATATAGATATGTGGCTTTACAGCTCCCAGACGGTCGGAGACAACGTTTCTACTGTTCAAAGAACCGAGGCAAATAGAGGTCGAGAATGGGTTTTAGAGACTGTCATGTAACATTCTAATCGACATACAAAGTTTCTAAGGGAGATGATTACTTATTCTATCCTTACAAATTTATTAATAAAGTTGTCATTGTCTCAAACAGATCTATTTGACTCTTTGATAGGAATCCAAGTCCGAGTGGAACAGGGAGTAAAGGCAATAAAGAGGTGACTCCTAATTCAGCATTATATTCGGTGTTATATAAAGTCAGTAGAAAGGCAGTAGATGAACTACCATTTATAAAGCACCGGGGACCTGTGGGCGTTTTCAAATAGCCCTCTATCCTCTCAGTTATGTCTCTGTATATTGATATATAGTGCAGACAATATAATTTAAATCGAAAGCCAAAGGAAAAAAAATGCCGCAATTAATTTTCTAAGCAATAAAATTAACCACAAGTGAGTTAAACAACTCAAATAATTTACCTTTGTTATCTTTGGTTTATTTCAATTAACATCTAAAGATTTTTACAAATGATAAAAACGCAATTTACTGAGAGTGGCTATCATTGTAAACGCAAACCTTTCAATACTTGTTTTTTGTGAGGTTAAAAACGAAGTTACATTTTTAGATTTGATTACTTACTGTTCACCTCGAGACTCCAGGTCTGGGTTCAGATTGTTCGGGTTGATGTAGGCAGTGATGACTTGGTTAAAAATGAATGCTCCTCCACCGAACCCAGCCACAACAAAACCAGCGATGAAACCCTTCCTCTCTGGCATCCACTACGAAATGAAAAATATTTGGATCAAGTTTCATTTGGAAAATAGTCAGTATTAACTTACTTAGCTTGGGTTAAAAGATGGCAAATAATATATCACCACAAACTAGTTAAATATCTGTGGTGGCAGTTACTGGTTTTTCGTTTATGTCTTCGGTTAACTTAGTTCAGATACTTGAGTTTTTGTTTAACAAAGGACATTAATATATAAAAGGGAGGGATGTCCTTGTGGTGTAATGGTTAAAGGGCTGGACTGCGGCATCGTAGTAAGCGAGTTCAAACTCCGTCGCGCAATTACGTTCACTTAAATAGTATCACTGCTGTTTTGGTAGAAGGGTGACTTTAGCATTAAATAACCCACGAAGGTTGATATGCCATTAAACAAAGAAACCAAACCAAACTTAATGTATAAGAAACATGTAATTCAAATTAACGCACACATAATGGACAAAAGTGATAAGACAAATAGGAAGATTTATTTTGTGTTATTTTTGGTTGTTCTCATCCTAGGATTTTCATCGGGGGCGGAGGGAGATTTGACGTATGTTTTAAAAGAAGCGACGAAAAATTAACTGGTAATGTAGTATATTCATTCGTTGAATGAAAATTATTTCTTGTATACAATTTTTTTCAGTATTATCTCTGCTATCTTAGACACCTGGCACTGAGCTCTTAATTTAGGAGATATATGTTGAACATGGGCGGGAGTATTTCAAATTAGCTATGACTGCTTTGGTGAGTCATTAGTTTAGTAGCTGTTTATGTATCAATCCAGATCTATGCATCCTATTTCAAAGCGGTGTTTTGAAGAAAGTATTGTTTGATGCGAAAGATATTTGGGGGTCAGTGTTTGGAAACGTCTAATCTATTTATGCCCCAAAATAGTAGGCCAGAGTAGGAGAAGGAAAAACTCTGAATTTAAAATCTCGAGAGTGCTTTTTGGAGAATGTGTGGCGCAGTAATACACCATTCTTTTGTTATCAGGACATCCAAAAAGGATGGTTGGTTCTGGTTCTACACGAACTTCCTCTACTATTAACAAATCACCTAAGTAGTTCATTTGCTAATCATAGTCTTAGTTAATAGTTGTCAACAAATTGGCGAACACACACACACACACACACACACACACACACACATATATATATATATATATATTTCAATCATACATCCTAGATGCATCAAGGAGGTCTTCAGTGATGCAACTGTCTTCATTGCCGATTTCGGGTTATTTCTGCATCATATCGGCTCCGACAGTAACCCCAGCATGACTCTGGAAGAGCCAAGCCGCCTCCGTGATCGCGACGTGCTACGCCCGTGCCTCTACCAAAGCAAAGAAAGATTAATAAAGGCCGGACTTCGGCCGTTCTTATATATATATATATCATCATCATCATCATATCGTGCTGGTAGCACGGATATCCCTGACCCTCTCTCGCCACTCCTCCCTATCGTTCATCGCCCTAGGTAGGTCTTCAGGACAACACCCTGTATCCTCACATAGCTGCTGAATGTACGTTCGAGCTGGTCGCCCAGCTTTTGCGCGGCCATGTGTGGGGATCCATAAGAGTACATCTCTTATGAGTTCATCTCTGCTTCTCCAGCAGTGTCCTGCATGTCTGGTTCGTCTAACTTGAATAGTTTTCGTGATAGGGGGCAGGTGGCCGTACAGTTGGTGTCTTGTGGGGTGTTGCTGCCAGGACTTGTTCAGGATTGCACGCAGCATTCTTGTGTAATTGCCATCTAGTTTCTTCTCCAGCCGTTTTGTTAGCGTCCATGTAGTGCATCCATATAGCAGTATCGATGTGACCGCTGCCTGGAAGAAACTGCGTTTCATTTTATCGGCCAGGTCTGATTTCCATATAATCGATAGCCTATCGATAGTGTGAAAATAAAAACCAGATTGCACAATTTGCAAATTCTACAAACTGATATCTGGGAAAAAAATTTGTAAAAAAAGAAAAGACAAAAAACACACGTGCTAATTGAAAATAATCAAACAGCACGTATATCAAGTCAAAAGAAAAAACACCGGCAAAATTACCTGAGCTAAAATGTAATAAAGTGCTCAATACATGAGATAGAGCTAATATTATGAAAAATAATACTGAACTCTCAAATTGTAACTGTATTAAGAAGGAAAACTGCCCCCTCAAGGGAAGATGTCAAACAGAGTGTGTAGTATATAAGGCTGAAGTACTCAACCCAAGCAGTAACAGTAACAATAGGAATGATTAAAAAGTGTATGTGCGTTCAACGCAAGGCCCTTTCAAACAAAAATATTACGATTATAAAAATAGCTTCACACATGAAATATATTGACATAAAACTAGATTGTCCAAATCGGTATGGGAAGTTAAAAACAAATTTGGTATAGATACTATATTGAAATGGGAAAGCGTGAAAAGATATTGTAAATATGAGGGGGATAGATATTGTAAACTATGTATGGAGGAAAAATTAACCAAATGGGAAATCGTGAAAAGATGTAGTAAATATAAGGGGGATAAATATTGTAAACTATGTATGGAGGAAAAATTAACCATAGCTACATATAATAGGAAACCGGGACATTGGCCCAGCGGTTAGAGTGTTCGCCAATGGCCCGGGAGACCTGGGTTCAATCCCAGGTCGAGTCATACCAAAGACTTTAAAAATGGTACTTGATACCACCTTGCTTAACACTCAGCATTATAAGGTACGGTTCAAGGGTAAAGTGGAGCAATCCTGGGAATGGAGTAGCGCCCTCCCCTACACCTTGGTGTAGTAGCTATCGAAAAGGGAGCCTTCGGGTCACCCTCGACTATGGTCGCTAACTTTACTTACTTACTTACATATAATAGACCAAAGGAATTGCTTAACCAAAGGTCTGAAATATTTAATATTTGCAGACATAGGAAAAATTGGTTAATCAGTGGATAAAAAGATTGATAACGATTGTTTAATGTAGAAAAAAAATGGAGAAAAAGAGAAGGAAGGGAAAGGAAAGAAAGAAAAAAGATAAAAGGGAATTTTTTGTCGGTTTCTCGAATAAAGTTTTTTTATATGCTAATTTTTGTATAGGTGAGGGGTATTTTTAACCAATAAAATGTATTTTATCTTGACCCACTTCGCTAGAGCAATCCTGAAGAGCCATTTGGTGAAACCTTGGTAGACTCAGTCTTGGCCATGTAGGAATTATTTTTCATATATATATATATATATATATATATATATATACGTGGCACATTCAATAAGTTTCCAGACTTTTTTGTACAGGCATTTAAAAATATCATAGACTCTTGAAAATTCACTGTGTAATTGCTGTACATCTTATGAGATGACTGACCAATTTTTTTTTATTTCAGATTCAAATGAACAGCTACAGCAGCAATTGGAATACACCCTACTAAAGCCTGATTATCACAGCTGGTGAATTTCAAAAATGCAATCTGAACGTGAGGACACTTTAGAAGAACAATATGTAATAAAATTAAGTTTTAAACTTGGAAAAAAGGCCACAGAAATGTATGGAATGCTTCAGACTGCTTTTCAACCATCTTGCATGAATCGAGCATCAGTTTTTGAGTGGCATAAGAGATTCAAGGAAGGCAAGGAGTCTGTTAGGGGTGATGAGAGATGTGGGAGGAGTAAGGAAGTCAATACACCAGAGTTGATTGGCCAAAGGGTTAGGGTTACTATGTTGAGGTTTTACGGGAGTTCAGGAAGAGATTCCTAGGGAAGAGGCCAGCACTCTTCAAATTGGGTCAGTGGCATTTCCACCAGGACAATACACCAGTCCACAACTCCATCCTTGTCACAGACTATTGGACCAAGATGGGTATCAAGACAGTTGCTCGGCCTCCCTATAGACCAGACCTTGCTCCTAGTGATTTTTGGTTATTCCCTAAGCTCAGAGGCAGTCGTTATGAGACAATTGAGGAGATGAAAGAGGCTGTGACGAAGGTCATTGACACGCTCACACAAGAGGACTTCCATGGGGCGTTGCAGAAGTTGTTGGAACGGTACAACAAGTGCATTTCAAGCGGAGGAGACTACTTCGAAGGGGACTAGAGTTTCATGTGTGTACTATCAATAAAAGTGGCCATACGAAAAAAGTCTGGAAACTTATTTAATGATCCTCGTATATATATATATATATATATATATATATATATATAATTTTTAAATGGAGTAATTGATGTTATCTTAGAATTGCCATGAAAAGAAAATCCGGCAAACACCTATATGCAACATACGGAGCACTGAACACGTCCACCTCCGGGGCTACGTCTTCCCAAGTCGGAGTCCTCTGTAGGGAATACGTACCTTCAAGACACATTAGGTCAAAGTGGTCGCACAATTCACCATTCGGTATCGCTTATATGTAGCATGAACCGGTGGCCCAGTGGTAGAGTTTCGGCTTCTGCATACTGTGGTTGTTGGTTCGATCTCCAGTGGTGGAGATCACAGTGTGCACTGCTAATGCGACCTAAGAAGGTCGAAACCGCTGTTCAGTGCTCCGTATGTCGCACGTAGGTGTTTGCGGGTTTTCTTGTCATGGTAATTCTAATATATATATATATATATATATATACAACGATAGTGTCACCTTAAAGTTGGCTATCAAATTTTCAAGGGAAAAGACATTAAAAATTTATATGGCTTAATGATCAGACAAAATGATCAGTACTCTCGAAGTATGATAAATGTTGTATAAAATAAACTATGGTTAGTTAAATAGCCTTTTATGAACTTTCAGATGAAATTAACTGTTTAGATTATCAAATTATGGATTTAATACCATCAATGTTTGGCAGAATATGTCTGTTTTCTCCTTAAAATTTAACAATACATGTCGGCTTTTATATTTATTGCGATATTTTACGATATATTATCCAGATTACTCAGATTTCAGTTTATTGTTGGCATTTACAAAGTCTGGTTTAGCAAAAAGACGTAGTTACCAGTGAAAATCGAATTCAGAAGCAATGAATCTACGAGACTAGTTTGTGCATATCCAAATTTGTTTTTGTCTCAGTTTATCAAATATCGAAGAAATTCAATAACTGTAATCAAGAAATACAACTTTTCTTATACTTTTTAATCATTCAATATTTGGCGGGGAAGGAGGGGGGCTTAGCGTAACGGTTTTCATCGTAGGAAATGGAATCGGTGACTCCTAGTTCAATCCTGGACGAGATTGTTTCCATTTCACTTCTTGCTAATGCTTGTGGGAAATGTATGAATCTATCTGTTCTTTCCTAAGCTTTGGGCAAATAGTAGGGTAGACTGTGATCTTTAGCTTTGGTTAAGCAACTAGTCTGGGAGAAAGAAAACTTTGGACTCAAACCAGCTTTACTCCACTTAAAAAATTGACCTTGTTTTATATCATACTTTTTGCAGCGGGGTTTGGTAAGTATATACTTTTAGTTTAAAAAAAAGTCTGAAATAAGACAATGAGCTACTTAATCAAGACTGTTACATGTACTAATCAGCAACGATTTTTTTAGACAAACAACCGAACCTAACTCATTCAAATGTTACGGTATGCGACAATCAACCAAGGAGAAGGAAAATGTCTGAACTCAAAACCTGTAGAGTAGCGTTCGGAGAATCTGTGGCGCCCCATTCTTCTATTATCAGTCGATCCAAAGTGTGGCTGGTTTTACACAAGCTTTCAGGAAAAGAAACAAATCGTCGGTTTTGTTCATTACTACTTAGCTGTAGTGCCAAATGTAAGTGCAGTATTTGTTATATTTCCCAACAAAAAGTAAAAATAAATGTTTCAATTTAACTGGATCCTTTTTTTAAATAAATGCTTTTAATTTTTCGTTTTAGTCTTCTTATACTTGATCACTCCTGAAACTTTAATAAAAAATAACAGTATTTTAAAGAAATAATCACTGTAATTTTATTAGATTTATTTTGTTAACGATGAATTTAAATTATCTCAATTGAATGCAAATTTAGTAGGCTTGAGGCTCCGTTATGTAATAACCAGATCAGTTTCCTTAAGGCATTCGAAGCTTGCCTATATAGCTTAGACGTCTCTTGATCGATTTGTTTGTGACAGATCTATGAAATTTGTCACTTCATTCAATCATACTATGAAAGTGGAATACATCTTCAGTTGCCACCTACGCGAACAATGTCATATTTGATGGCATATAAGATCTGCTGTAAAAACAGCTAAAAAAGAAAACATAACCTAAGTTGTTGAGAACTTTTAGAGGTGCCTGTGCCGTAATGGTTATCGTTATTGGAGGTGGACATGGAGACATACGTTCAAACCCTGGATGAGGCTGATTATATTTCATACAGTGCTAATACTCTTGGGAAGGTATGAATCCAATTATCTCCCTCCAGCTATGGGTAAATAGTAAGGTAAGACTGGATTCTTTAGCTTTGGTCAGGCAACTAGTCTAGAAGAAGGAAAACTCTGAATTCAAACCTGTTAAATACCGCCTAAAAATTAACTTGGTGTTACATCCTGTCCGTGCAGAAGGGTTGGTAAATATATACGATGTCCAAAACTTGAAATTAAAAGAAAAAATTGGTGATTAATGGGAGGAAGTGTTTTTTGTTGATCTTAATATTCTCTGCTGAAACAGAGGTGCCATATACTTTCAGATAGAGGTTATATATATATATATATATATATATATATATATATATATATATATATATATATATATATATATATATATATCACTCCTCGATCTTCTGCTTAGTATTAATGTTGTATATGTGTGTGCTTCGTTTAACTTAGTATCTCCTCGTTCCTTTTACCGTACCGTTTAAGCAGTAGAACACTGGCGTAGTGAATATGTCAAAGAAAAAAATGTCAGCTCGTTCTATTTTATCTGCTTCTCAGACTCTCAGTCAAAGTTCAAACTAAGTAGACTCGGCGACTCGAGTTCAACTCTTGGATATGGTTGTTTCCTTTGCACTTTGCGCTAATGCTCTTGGAAAATGCATGAATCTATATGTTCCCCCCACACACTTGCTATGGGTAAATAGTAGGGCAGACTGAGTTCTTGGGAGATGGAAAATTCCGAATAGAAACTAACTTTACTCCTTTTAAAAATTGATTTTGTGTCACATTCTGTCCGTGGCGGAAGGGTTGGGTAAATACATATATGACACTCTATGAAGATTTTCCCGCCTAACTTAGGATAGAAAGAGAAACACTTGAGTTCTTTCTTGTTGTCTTTTACTGGTCTGTACTGAAAGAAGCTGATACTTAATTGTACCGTTCTTTTATATAACGAGACTTTGTATTGTCGGGTGGGGAGGAAAAAGATCCTACAATGAAACAAAATTCTGAAATCTAAACGACTTACCCTCATAGCACAACCCATTGGTATAGGATATGCAATTCCTAATCCAAATCCGTACAGGAGACCGTAAGTCATCAGGCATGCGATAAAGCTGACGTCAACTGTAAAATAGCTGACCAACATGCTTCCACTGAAATTCAAAGATTTGGACAAAGTTTAATGATACAAAAACGAAAAGAATTTCATATAAAACGGAAATTTTTGGAAATGTTCAATTTATTTTCCTGTGAAAGGGATTCTGCTGATTATTACTTATAACGATTATGATAATGATATAATGATAATTACTTATAATGATTATTAACCGTGCCATTTGCCTAATGAGAAGAGTGTTCACCAATGGTCCGGGAGACCGGGGTTCCATCCCAGTTCGAGTCATACTAAAGACTCAAAAAATGGTACATGATGCCACCTTGCTTAACACTCAGCATTATAAGGTAAGCATCAAGGGTAAAGTGGAACAATTCAGGAAATGGAGTAGCGCCCCCCCCTACACCTCGGTGTAGTAGCAATTGAAAGGGAGCTTTTGGGTCACCCTCGACTAAGGTCGCCAACTTTACTTACTTATAGTGATTATTACTTATTATTATTACTGATTATTACTTATAATGATTAATATATCATATGATTCTTGTGTTTTTATATTGTTACAATCATAAATGCAGCTACTTACCAAAATATTAAAATAATTATATTTTATGCTTGAACTTTTTTAGATTAATGTAGTAATCATTTTGCTTTTAGATCTCTTGGAATTGATAGCTAGACTTTAAGTTTGTCAGAGATGTTGAAAATTAATATAATTAGATTTTGTAATTAACATTTATAAAGGCATCAAATACCAAAAAAGTTGGAATAGTTAATTCAAAGTAAGAAAATTATCATATCTGTAAGAATATTAAATCAATATTTTGTCGATCCACCGTCGGCTTTCACAGAGTCAATTAGTCGCTTGCATTCAATATACCAGGTGTCATTTCATACACTTTTTAAATATTCTTTCAGTTTTTCCTTATTCCTCGGTCAGAACAAATTCCATTGCATCTTAATGTCATTGCACAGATTTTCGATTTGATTAAATTCAGGGTAATGGCTAGTTTGTCCACATAGTTTATATTATGATTTTTCTATATGCAACTTAAATTGTTTTTAGCAGTGTGCGACGAAGTGTTATCTAGTTAAAAAATAAATATGTTTTTTTCAAAAAGCATTTCTTTATTTAGAACAATAAAGTATTGCATAAGACTTATGTCACCAAATATCCAGATAGGTCCTACACCACAGCTTCTCAAACTTTTTACTTAACCCCTTTTAACCAAATTTAATTTCCATTCATCCCAAATAATCTAATTGAACATTAAATTACGAAACAACTAATTTTCCAGTGTTTAATACAATTTATTCAAGAAAAGAATCAGTAAATTATCAATGCAAATGCACCTTTCATTCTTGAATTATTTTTAATGGGAAGGATTATTTTTTGAGGCACTAAGAAGATCACGAACATCAGGTTGCAGGTTTGTGACACTGAAAAGGTTTAACGACATCAGAGCCAGATGGTTTGTTCATTTAAATGATCCATATGTTTTAAAGAGGTTTTATGTAAACAACACATCACTAGTGGCTATCACACCCATCAAACATTCTGCTAGGTGTAGAATATATGGTAAGTAGTCTACATGATCCAGCAATTTTTGTTCTGTTATAAAGAGATTTATAAATGCAAACTTGTAAATTCCCCTACTGTGGCCCCCCGTGCTTTTATTCATTCGATCAAAATTTCATCCAAAAGCAAGGGTCTATATGAACCGCTCTGAGAAGACCTAGCCAACACTATTTGCTCCTGTCATCACTACCCTCAAAACCAAAATACCTTGGTGCGATTTAACGCTGCAATTTAAGCCCCTTTGGTCAGATAGGTTTTTCCTCTTCTTCTCCAAATACGTAGCTCCTTTGTTTCCAAAAGTGACACAAGACTTTGACTCATCTGAAAATAATATTTCCATAACTTCTCGTTTTTGTTCAATATCGTTGTTTTCGAAACCCAACTACGGAAACTGAATCGTGGCAAATGCCAAATTATCGTCTTTGGGTTGATATGAATTCCTCTTTCGTGCATAAAATATTCAAGTTGCCGTGTAAAGACAAAGCGGTTTTCTTCTAAAATGTTTTAAGAACCAATCATCTTGGTTCTAAGTTATCTTCTTTCGATCAGCATTTTATTATTCTGTTGATGTCGATGGTTCATTTTGTATTGTCTACAAAATCCTACTGACAATAGCCCGAGAGCATTGTTTCTCCTTCGCTATCTTCTTTTGCGTCCAACCAACAATTACTTAGTGAACAACGTTCGTTTTCGTATCTTTTAAAATATCTGACATTCATTTTATGTTATCATAGTATTCAGGGTTTCATCTATAAGTCAAATAATTTTTTTAAAACTATTTTTTTCTTCTTTTTAGTGACATATTAATCTTTGTGGATTAATGTCAAAGCCATCCTTGTAGAACAGTTGTGATACTATTTAACCCATTGATGGGGAGATAAGGGGGTTCATACCTTTCGCAAGGGTATTAGCGCGAAAGTGAAGATAATACTACAAATGAACTGAAAATTATTTGTATTACATAGAAATACTTGACAGCATATAATTGTGTGCAAATTATTTGTTTTAATAACAATTACATGAAGTCACTAAGGATTATTATACTTACTTGAAATTAACGATAATCATTACTCTCTTATACCATATAATTGTTCGCAAATTATTTGTATTTGATAAGAATACTTGATATATAACTGTGCAAACAAATGATTAGACAAAGAAAAAACCACAATTGAAATAAGCTAATGTTAATAACGATCATTGGAGATTGGAGACTCGAACAAATAACTTTCCAGCCACCAAACATTATATATATATATATATATATATATATATATATATATATATATATATATATATATATATATATATACTGTACCAAATAATGTTAATATCTATAATAGCTGCCGTACACAATGTTACTCTTCTAAGACGTTGTTACAAGAGTAGCGTATATGTTGTAGCGAATTATGTGTAATGAGTTTGTAGCGAAATGTATGTTAATATTGTTGTAGAGGAGTTTTCCATGTAATTGAGATTTTAAAAAAAGGTTAATATTGAAATGAATTATAAATAAAACAAGCAAACAGTAAAACAACTAACAGGAAGTTGACTTAAAACAGACGTTGTCATTTTATGTATTATTTTTTTTAATGAGGAAGAGTTTACAAGAAATGTCTTTGTTAAGTATTAACTTTTGTATGCGTACAGTCTACGTAAATATTTTAGGTTTTTTTTTTTTTTTTTTTTTTTTAATGCTTACATGTGTATCAGTCCTGAAATTTCTGAGAGGATAAAACTTATTTACTGTCATGAAATTTTGTGACTGGAATTTTTGGTTCGGTGTGTAGACTCTAACCTCTGTACTCAGCAACTGCTACTCTCTACAATGGGAAAACTAGTGTTCAGCCTCACCAGCTCTTCGCGGCACAATAGGGAAAAGTTATTACTGGAAACCATGACACACGTGGGTTTTTTCTATTCCTAGATTCCGTGACTCATGTGAGTTACAGACCGTGACAAGGTAAAGTTAAAATGATTTTTAAAAACCTTGAATTGTAGAATGAAAAATAAACTTTATTGGTATATAGGATTGAGCTAAAACGCTTCTGGATCTTTCTAGTTTTTAAATTAGAAGGATATTTTGTAACATTATGTTATGCAGACCAGTTGACCGATGAAAAATCATACATCATTTCATCTGTGATGCCCCAAATAAAAATATGGAGGAGAAAAAAGAAGCTACAGCCATGAGGCCCAGAGAGAGAGGGGGGTGAGAGAGAGAGAGATCGCTAAGAGCTTTTCCTATGCCTTGCGCAGTTCCAAGTTTTCTTAGAAGTTCAACTTTTTATTTGTTTATTTATTCATTTATTTATTCATTCATTGTGAGAGATCTATGCGTGAGTAAAAAAAAGTGTTCAGTAATTTTCAAAGGCATATAAACTTTTACTTTTAAAATGACAGAATAGAAAATATTTCTTCACGCGTACACATTAATCAACATTTCTTGCATTTAGAAAAGACGTCATTCGTCTTTGTACTGTCAGTGTCTTTGACGTCATTAAGATATTTATCAGAGCATGTATTGTCCGATTTCCAAGTTTATCAAATCATTAAGGAGACTCGAGACTGGAGTTAACCTATAACAGAACGAAAAAATCGTTCGACTGTAAATACAGTCAAATAAATAATGAAAAGTGGGAGAGAAAGGTAATTTTAAGGTTATTTTCCTATCTCCCATGATACAAGATACTATGCATTACTTTTCTGATACCACAACTACCACTTTACGATAAAAACAACAGTAGATAAAGATTTGACATTTCTTAAAGAGAGATATTTTTCTCGTAAATGCAATCAAGAGATGCGCCATTTTATATGGAGTATCTAAAAAAGAAATATACAATTCTAAAAAGTTATATATAAGTATAAGGTGGCGACCGTAGTCGAGAGCAACCCGAAGGCTCTCTTTTCAATAGCTAATAAACCAAGATGTAGGGGAGGGCGCAACTCCTTTCTCTGGATTGCTCCACCTTACCCTTGATACGTACCTTATAATGCTGAGTGTTAAGCAAGGAGGTATCAAGTACCATTTTTTAAGTCTTTGATATGACTGGGATTGAACTCCGGTCTCCCAGGTCTCTATTCACTTGGCCAATAGGCCGAAGAAGTATTAGCTTAAAATAGGAAAAATGGGAATGCTTAGGGGTAAGAAAGATATTTAATTGAGTCCCCACCCTCCAAGGACCAATATTATCATTAGTATATCTCTGATATACCATCACTAAACAAAACGGAAAGACAAAAAACTCAAATACACATACAAGAACATTTAGAGGGATTACTTGTGGCGTACTGGCTAATGTGCTGGATCGCGAGATCATAGTAAGCGAGTTCGAACTTAATTACATTCACTTTCGGACTAATAACCTTAGAAAATATATGAACTCCCTTACCCCCCCCCCCAGCTATGGGTTAAATAGTACCACTTCTGTTTTTCTTCGAGGGTGTTTTTGGCATAGAATAACCCACGAAGGTTGATATGACATTAAACAAAGAAACCAACCAATTAACCAAGAAGATTTACTAATTTATATGCCCAATATACATGCAGGTGACCTTATCAAGAAAAAATATCCAAAAGTAGAATTACACACATATTGTTCCATGAACAAGCAGTATATAGAATGGGTACAAAATAGAAAAGGTTTACTTGTTAAGTGTAATTAAGATAACCGTAGGGTTTTATCGTTCTCTGGTGGGTCAGAGACAATGTCTCCACAGGTCAAAGAACAGAGGGAAAAAGAGGCCGAGAATGGGTTTCTATGACAATCATGTGATACCCTACGGGCGCACAAATTATCTAAGGGAGATAGTGATTCATTGTTTTCTTACTGGTATCTGTTGAGGAATACGAACTGAGTTCATGACAAATTATGATATACAGCGTTGTGTATCATGTTTAAATGCGAATGAGCAGACAACAACATTTGCATTTTTTTTTTCAGTTAAAATTTGTTTCCATCCGTTATGTATTTAACTAGAATGTCTCATCATTGGGTTGACTACAATAGAGCCAAATATTTTCTTTGCTTTAGAGATATCCTTTGTTGTAAAATTTCTAAATACAGGATGTCTTAGAGAAATACACCGAAAAGCATTTGATAATATTTTGCAACATATTTCGTAATGGCATGCTCCCAACCCTACAAACCCATCCTTATCTTCACAATGATCCAGCATTTCGGTATAGAAATCACGACGTGTGTTTTTGTCCTGGTCTCTTAAGATTTTTAATTACTGTAGTTTGTACGGAATCATTTTCAAACGTTTCCACAGAATTTTCAAAGCAGTTTTGTATGAAATTTGTAACTCCTAACCTGTCCACGATATGAATTTCTGTGGGTTTCATAGTTAACTAACACGAAACTACCCTAATAGTTATTTTTGTTTTGTTTCGTTTTGTTCGTTTTTTCGGATGTTGATAATCCCTAAGAACTTTTATCTTTACACAAACATCTAGTTGTTTCAAATTCATTGCACCGATTGTCGAAGGATTGTTGAGTGAATTATGATTTTCTGAAATGTGTTCTAAAATGGCGTTGGACGACAATAACAGAATTAGTTTTGCTTTATTTGAGCACTCAAAACGCCTTCTCAACAACTATCGTTTTTAACACCATGGCAATGAAAATTTTGATGCTGCTGAAAGCCTTAATGATAAACTATTTCTTTACAAAGTTATACTGTGAATATCAATATTTTAAGAAGTATCTTTTAAAGAAATGTTTGAACCATTTCTTTTGTAGACACATAAATATATATAAAGCAAATAAGGGAATACTTACTGATGATTATATCTACTTAATGAGGCGCTCGTAGCTTAACTGTCATCGTCGTAGGAAGTGGACTCGGATACCCGAGTTCAAATCCTTAACAAAGTTGTTTACATTTCACATAGCCCTAATACTCTTTGAAAAGGTATGAATCAAACTATTCTCTCAACAGCAATGAGGAAATAGTTGGGTAGACTCGGCTCTTAACCCCGGTATGGCAGCCGGTCTAGAAGAAAGAAATAATTCAGACCAACTGCAGACCGTGAAGAAGGGTGGGCCTGCCAGGCTATTCGTGCCCAAGACGCGCTACGTAAGTAACGCCCCGTGACCAAATCTGGTTACGGGACCAGTAAGACAGTGAGAGATATCTACTTGAAAATTAACATTGGAAAAGCTTAAAAGGACACAACAGATTTTTAAACTAATTATTTCTTTTGCCGACATAATGTATTTTAATCTGATAAGAGGTTCTAAAAAAGGCAAGTGTCTTTATTACATGGTTCATTTAAGTTTTTCTTGTTCGGTGGATTATTTTATGCTTTTTTTATTTTTCTATGGTTTTTATACTAAAGTCATTCAAGATATCTCTACTGAATAAAATGAAAAGCGAATAAAATTAGTCAATTTTTCAATTTAGAAAGGTTTATCTAAAAATGTAATTTGTTTTGAAGATTAAGACTTTGCTTTTAGCCCCATATGCCAGCTATTGGAAACAAAATTTTCATTTAGAAATTTACATTTTTAGATAAATCTTTGTAAGTTGAAAATTGATTAATGTTAAACTAAATACGAAGCAAGACAGGATGCTTAGGCTACTTTTTTGCCCAGTTGGCTGGGGCTATAAAATACACCGACTGAATCTCTGCAGAGGGTAAGACACCACCACCCCCGCCACGGGTGTCCTGGATATGACACTAAACAATCTGATGGTGAGGTTCCAGTAATGCTGGAGCTTTGAGGAATGCGGTACACTTCTTTCTTGCCATCGCTCCCATGTCTACTTTGGCCCGGAGTGGTAGCACCTAACAAGGGTCCTATCTATGGGTAAAATAGAACTAAACTGCGTACTTACGCTAAACTGAATTGCTTGAAATAGAACTGTTTTGACATCTAACTGAGTCTAAACAAAAACTATATTTATACTAAACTAAATTGTTTGAATTAGTACTGTTTGACTAAACTGAATAGCTTGAAATAGAAATGTTTTTGACAATTATACAGTGTACTTATTCTAAACTGAATTGTTTGAAATAAAACCGTTCATTCGTATAAAATGGATTTGGCATTAAATAACCTACAAAGGTTGATATGCCATTAAACCCAAAAAAACAAACAAATAAAGATTTAGCATTAAATAACCTACAAAGGTTGATATGCCATAAAACCCAAACAAACCTTTTCAGTTTAAATTGCAATTAACAGCAAAATAAATAAATAAATAACAGATAGGAAGAATGGCTAAATTGAATATCTAACAAAGGATTATTTCTCCACTTTAATGGAGAAATAATCCTTTGTTAGATATTCAATTTAGCCATTCTTCCTATCTGTTATTTATTTATTTATTTTGCTGTTAATTGCAATTTAAACTGAATTATTTCCAAAATAATACATCAGAATTTGTTGTTGTTTTTTATCTAAAAGCCTAAAAAAATTCTCGACTCTGATTGGGTTTGTTACTCAATAAACTTTTAATTATCCTGAAATTTCTTCTTTTAAATTGATATTAAAGCACAAAATAAAATTTTACAATAAAAAATTCAATGACAAAAATTCGATTGATTGATTTTAACGGCATTTTGACCCGTCTGGGGTTATTTTATGCTTAGAGCTTCAGGAATTGCGTTCCTATGTACGTTCATATTTTTGTGAAGTTGTTTCTTAAGATATTTTTTGCACACAGTTATGATATCAAATATACTAATAATTTGCATACGGTTGTATAGTTTCACGTATTGCTGATACGAATAACTTTTAAACAGATTTATTTGCGCCCCAAATGGGACTCTAACAGGTACTAACACTTCGGGTCAGAGTGGACCAAGAAGTAAAGATAATAAAGGGCTACTCTACACTTCCCAGATCTCTAGAACTGGGGCTTCGCCATCAGATGCAGTTTAATGTCATATCCAGGACAATTCCCTTTGGGAGAGAGGTCTTGCCCGCCCCTCACCAGGAGATATAATCAGCGTATTCTATGCCCGGCCAATATGGCGGAGTAACAAAAGAGTTCAAGCCTATGATGCGAACGTAATGAATAAAAAATACCTCATAATCCATGATCCGAAGATTGTTGTAAATCTGGGGCCAACCAGTCTCTCCAGAATTCCTCCCAAAAATCCTGAGAAACCTTGCCCAAGGGTCATCATTGCGAATATCCAAGCCGCCTTGTCATAACCTAAATCTGGAGCAATGTTTTTCTTTCTCATGTAAGACACCAAATAAGGCGCGAAGTTTCCTGAAAAAAATGTTAAAAATATATTATGATTGATTAATTGATTTTAACAGCATGTCAAGCCGTCTATTTATTTTATGCCCTGAGGTTAAGAAATTGCGTTCATCATGGTTTCAAATAATTATTTTTATTTAATAATAGTCAGTTATATGGTTTTGAGTGATTAAAAATAATCCTTAGTAAACTACTATAGCTTCAAGTAATTATTCTTGGTACAAATAATTTACTGGGATATGCCATCAAGTATTCCTACTGAATACGAATTTTTTTAAACGGACTCTGACAAGTACTACTACTCGGTTGATCTGAGAGTAATTGCAATGAAGAGGTACTCTGCACTTCCCAGATCTTCAGAACTGGAGTCTCGCCATCAAATGCAGTTTCATTTTATACCCTGTAAACTCCCTTTTGGGGGGTTAGGTCTTACCCCTCTGAAGGGGATACAGTTGGCGTATTCTAATCCTGGCCGACAGGTCGAGAGTGCCATTTAAGATAACGCCCCCTTAAAGTTTTTTAAATCTTGTATTTGATTTATAGTAAATAAAGACGTTTTTCTTTCTTTCTTCTTTCATATGAAGGTAAGTATATAAGGAGAAAACCAACTGTCCTCTTTTCTGACTGAGAGGACATCCGAAACAGACCGTAGACTGAAAAGGTAGAAACGTTGTGGTTTAAATCCATTGCTATAAGAAATTCAATTGTTCAACGAATTTTGGAAAATTTATGACTCTTCTTAAGTTTATAGAGAGGTACTGTTTTATGAAGGCACGCTTAGTGTAACGGTTATTGTCAAAGGAAATGGAATTCGTGGCCCGAGTTCAGTTTACTTCGTACTAATGTCCTTGGGAAAAGCATGAATTTGTATATTCTCCACCTTAACATCCAATTATAGGTTAATAGTTGGACAGACTTGACTTCTTAGCCTTGATAAGGCAACCGGTCCTGGAGATGGAAAATTCTGAATTCAAACTTCGCTTAAAAATTGACTTTGTATCACATCGTACTCGTTGCAAAAAGCTTGAATACATACTATGGTATGGTGAGATAGAGAGATAGACTACTTGTGTGGGCATCGGCGGCAACTTCATCACATCAGTGATAGTGTTGTGATTTCTATAGCAAGCAGAACTTTATGGGTGTGTACCCGTGGCATAATGGCTTGAGTGCTGGCCTGCGACCTCGAAGTAAGCAAGTTCAGATTCCAGTCGCGCAATTACGTTTATTTTCGGACATACTCTTAGGAAGGTAAGAACCCCTTATCCCCTCTAGCAATAGGTTAAATAGTATCACTGGCCGTCTTCTACAAGGATGAGTTTGGTATCAAATAACCCACAAAGGTTGATATGCCATTAAATAGAGACCCCCCGCCCCAAAAAACCAAAGAATTTTAAGTGAATTGAATTATAATGACCAGAAAATCCGGCGGACACCTACGCACGACATACGGAAACACTGGACGGCTGTTTCGACATTATTAGGTCTCATTAGCATTGTATACAGTGATCTTCACTACTGGAGATCGAACCAGCGACAACAGATTGCAGATCCGAAACACTACAACAGTTCATATCACACATAAGTGACGCTAAATTAACTAGTCATGGTAATTGCGCTGCCAATTAACCTTAATGTGTCTTGCAAGTTACATCCGAACTCTTAACAGAGGACACGGCCACCTCCAGGGCCACATCTTCCCAAGAGGATTAGAAATACGCATCTGCGTAATTATTATGACCTCAAGGGCAAGGATATAGATGTATATTTTTCTTTTTTTTATAATTCATCAACTTAAAAAAAAGAAAAATATACATCTATATCCTTACCCTTGAGGTCATAATAATTACGCAGAGGCATATTTCTAATCCTCTTGGGAAGATGTGGCCCTGGAGGTGGCCGTGTCCTCTGTTAAGAGTACGGATGTAACTTGCAAGACACATTAAGGTTAATTGGCCGCTCACGTACCTTGACTAGTTGATTTGGCGTCACTTATGTGTGATATGAACCGTTTGCTCAGTTGTAAAGTTTCGGATCTGTGGTCGCTGGTTCGATCTCCAGTGGTGGTATACAATGCTAATGAGACCTAATTCGGTCGAAACAGCTGTTCAGTGTTTCTGTATGTCGTGCGTAGGTGTCCGACGGATTTTCTGGTCATGGTAATTCAATTCACAATATAATCCCTCTACTTAAAAAAATATACAAAGAATTTTAAGTGTTAGAAATACTAACTCTACGCTGATTTTTAATTCATTTTTTCCTTCTCCTAGACTGATTTGTCTATCTACTTGACTGGAGAGCAAAGTCCGCCTTGCTATTTACCCTTAGTTGGGGACAGAAGAGATGTTTTCATGCCTTTCGCAAATTAAGTGAAACGTAAACAGCCTCTCTCAGGTTTGAACTTGGCTTGTCGAGTCCAATTTTCCCATGACTATAAACATTATGTTATTCACGCCTCCAGACAGTAATATTTATAAATAAACTTATTGACTTTTTACTTAATCATAACATCATGTAAAGAAAGCCAATCCCCTGTCAATAATCCTGTTGTTTAAACGTTCAATCAATGGATAATCCACCAATAATGCTGAACAATTAATCCAATAAACATGTTTCTCATTTCATCTTAATTTCTGTCAGCTAAACTCTTTCTTGATCTTATAACGTTAAACTATAAAGGGCGTTTATGCACAAAATCCGTGACAATGTCACTCATTCCGACTTAGTAAGGTCAATACTAAGTCCCTCTTTTATTTATATATTTATTTATTGCTCTCCAATTTGTCTATACAGTGTTATGTGATATCAAGTATGCCTATCTAATCCAAATTGTTTGCATACAGTTACATGGTTTCAAGAACTCCTATCTAACATTAATAATTCTATTTAAGAATCATTTGCTTGCACAGTTATAGTTTTTTTAGCAAGGTTAATACTAAAGCCCTCATGCTCAGATATATAGATTGGTTTGCTTTGGTTTATTTTTTAACGACATATCAACTCCTTATGGGTTATTTAATGCCGAAGTTTGATTAATTTATAAATGTTTGAAAATCTTAAGATTACACTCAATGTTACATTCCTTTTTTAATTGCAATTTTTTAATTTGTCGATAATCATTTGTTTGCACAGTTATATTGTTAAAAGTGTTCCTATCTAACTGCAAGAATTTATATAATTTGCTAGCAATTAAATGGTTTCTAGTATCTATCGTTAATACAAATAATATACAGTTATATGATATCAAATATTGCTATCTAATATAAATCATTTACAAGTGATTATATGGTTTCAAGTATCTATTCTTTATACAAATAACATACACTTATGGGATATCAAGTATTCCAATCTAATATGAATAACTTGCAAGCGATTATATGGTTTTAAGTATCTATCCTTACTACCAATAATATACAGTTATGCGATATCAAATATTCCTATCTAATATAAATAACTCACAAGTAATTATATGGTTTTTAGTATCTATCTTTGAAACAAATAATATAGTTATGTGATATCAAGTATTCCAATCTAATAAGCATAATACTTATTACACAATTATAACTTCAAGTCGTTATTCTTAATTTGTATACAGTTCAAGTGTTTTAAGTATTCTTATCGAACACTGAAATGTTTTTATTTGATAATGATTTTTTGTTTGCACATAGTTAAATGGTTTAACGTATTCCAATCCAATACAAATGGGGGAGGGGAGTTATCATGGCGCAGTGGCTAACGTGCTAGACTGTGCTATCGTAATAGGCGAGTTCGAATTCCTCTCGCGCTATTACGCTCACTTTCTGACTAACACCATTGGAAAAGATATAAACCCTTTTATTCCCTCAGCTATGGCTGGAATAGTACCACAACCGTTGTTCTATAAGGTTGGCTTTGGCATTAAATGATCCACGAACGTTGATATGCCATTAAACAAAGAAACCAAACCAATACTAATGATTTTCAAACAAGTCTAGCTGATCCATAGATAGATGGTTTGGTTTGTTTGGTTTTATGGCATATCAACCTTTGTAGGTTATTTAACGCCAAATCCATTTTTATGTAAATAATCTGTTCTATTGAAAACAGTTCAGTTTAGCATAAGTACACAATTTAATTGTCAAAAACATTTCCATTTCAAACTATTCAAGCAGTTATATGTAATAATTCAGTTAAGTGTAAATACAGTTTTAATGTCGAAAAACAGTTCTATTTCAAATAATTCAGTTAAGCATAAGCACGCAGTTTAAGTGTAAGTACGGTTTAATAGTCAAAAACGTTTCTATTTCAAGCTATTCAGTTTACTCAATTCATTTTAGCATAAGTATGCTGTTAGTTCTATTTAACCCATAGATAGGACCCTATCAGGTGCTACCACTCCGGGCTAGAGTGGACCTGGGAGTGATGGCAATGAAGGGGTACTCCGCATTCCCCAAAGCTCCAGCACTGCTGGAACCTCACCATCAGATTGTTTAGTGTCATATCCAGGACACTCGTTAGGGGGGGGTCTTACCCCTCTGCAGAGGTGCAGTCAGTGTATTCTACAGCCCCAGCTGACTGGGCAACCATAGATAGAACGTTAACGGGTACTATCACTACGGGTCAGAGTAGACCTGGGAGTAATATCAACAAAAAGGTGAAGTTACAGTCCTAAGATTTACAGAACTAGAACATCGTCGCCGGATGTAGTTTGGTATCATACCCAGGACATACATCTTGTAAAAGTGAGCGTGGTTTAATGGTTATCATCGTTGGAAATGGACACAGCTACATGAGTTCAAATTCTGGACGAGGTTGATTGCATTTCACTTAGCACCTTTGTGAAAGGTATAAATCCAATTATTCTCCCTTCAGCTATGGGTAAATAGTAGGGCAGACAGGGTTCTTTTGGTTAGGCAGTCAGTCTAGGAAAAGTAAAACTCTGAATTCAAACCTGTTCAAACTTCGCTTAAAAATTGACCAATTTGTGGTGGAGGGGTTGTTAAATACAGACACATTTTATGGGGCCTTACCTACCCTACAAAGGATGTAGTCGGCGTTTTCTATCAATTTGTCAGAATATGATCCATACTTCAGAAGAACAATCTTTGATACATCCATAAATCTTTTGTCTCAGAATCGCATTTAATTCCACGTACAGATAAAAATGACTGGTTAAACACTTGTAAAAATTTATTTTTCTATTTCGTACAACGAACTATCATAATATAAGCAATCTGTTGTTAAATCACTTAAAACATTGGAGTTTAAAATGTGACAATATCCAGAAGCATTTCCTCAATATTAATCATTAGGTGTGTACACAGGATGAAAAAAAAACAGCTTTCACCATATTATGAAATTTAGAAAAAATTGGTCCGAAAATTATGGGTCATAATTTTTTCCCCGAAGGTGAAAGAAAGAAGAGTTTGTTTATTTGAAAAGAAGGGGTCTTTGCAGTTCCAACTGTACCAAATATAGGGGAGATGTTCTAATACAAGTATTTACTAATGCAACATTTTTATTACTAAGCAACAAAAAAACAGTTTGCACATGTTACAAAAACCTTTATACTATTTTTCCCCGTAGACACCATCAAAACTTATATACTTATTCCATCAGTTATCATGTTCTGATGAAGTAAAAGTGAGTTTATTTATAAATATCAGTGTTTGGAGGAGCGAGTAACATAATGTTTATAGTCATGGAATAATTGAACTCGACAAGCCAAGTTCACATCCTAAGGGAAGCTCTTTGCGTTTCACTTCTCTTGCAAAAAATATCTCTTCAACCTCCAACTATAGGTAAATAGCAGGGCAGATTTTGCTCCAGAAGAATATGTCGCCAATCAACAAGTGTCATCTATGTGGAGCTATTTCCAGGATGAATAGTTTGAGTCACCCGAACAGATGATAATTCTGATTTGGCTTCTCTAGATTGTGCAGTGGATGAGATAAAACGTCCCTACCAAATCAACACATGCGCTAAAAGTTGTGTTCTTCAGTCAATTGCTTTGAGACTCAAAGAAATGACGCTTTTCGATATCCCACCTTCTCATGGACGATTTCATGGACCACTGACTTTGGAAAATCAAGTTCCACAGCTATATCAATACATTTGCGCTATCTACCATTTTGAATCAAAGCTTCAATGTGTGTAATGTTATTTTATGTTATTGATGAACGTGAACGTCAAACACGAGGTTCGTGCAGCAGATTCGCCCGCCTGTTCAGTGATCGCACTGCATCAGATTGATTCCTGCTAACTGCTAATTATATGTACGCTATACATAGCAACGAGTTCCTGCTGAATGTCTGTTAGACATATGCTCTTACATTGCAAAATCTTATTACATCTTGCACAGTCGGCTGAGGCCGTAAAATACACCGACTGCATCTCTGTAGAGGAGTAAGACACCCCCTACAACGAGTGTCCTGAATATAACCCTAAACAATCTGATGATGAAATTCCAATAATGCTGGAGCTTTGGGGAATGCAGTGTACCCCATCATTGCCATCGCTCCCAGGTCCACTCTAGCCCGGAGTGGTAGCATCCGACAGGGTCCTATCTATGGGTCAAATAGAACCAAACTGTGTATTAATGCTAAACTGAATTGCTTGAAATAGAACTGTTTTGACATTTAAACCGCGTACTTATGCTAAACTGAATTGTTTGAAATGGAACTGTTTTTGTATGCTAAACCGTATTGTTTGAAATAGAACTGCTTTTGACATTTGTGTAAACAAAAACTATACTTATACTAAACTGAATTGTTTTAATTAGAACTGTTTGGCTCAACTGATTGGTTTGAAATAGAAATGTTTTTGATAATTAAACTGTGTACTTATGCTAAACTAAATTGTTTGAAATGGAACTGTTTATTTATATAAAAATGGATTTGACATTAAATGACCTACAAGGGTTGATACGCCATAAAACTCAAACAAACAAACATACTAATTACATCTCACACCTCTAGATTTGTTCACAGCCATCATAGAACCTGTAACATTAGAGTCAATATACTTTGAGAAAAGGAAACCGTGGGGAAAAATAAAGATGAAATCGTAAGAAAAAAACAAATTAAAATATTTCGTCATAGGTCTGACATCATCAGATAAATAAATGATTTTGTTTTAAAAAATAAATCAACATTATGGAAATAATCAGCACGATCAGTGTTAAACATCTAAATGCTCAATTTCTAAGTTCAACTCCGTCATTACAGGATAAAAGTAACTCAAATATTATGAATAGAAGTGACTTTTTCTGCCGACATAAAAATGAATATAGAATCAAACAGAACAAAAGCGAAATCAAGAAATTAGGATTACAAAGCAAGGATCGGCCGTAGTCGATAGTGACCTAAAGGCTCCCTTTTCAATAGCTACTACACCGAGGTGCAGGGGAGGGTGCTACTCCTTACCCTGGATTGCTCCTCCTTACCCTTGATACGTACCTTATATTGCTGAGTGTTAAGCAAGGAGGTATCAAGTACCATTTTTAAAGTCTTTGGTATGACGCGACCTGGAATTGAACCTAGGTCTCCCGGACCATTGGCGAACACTCTACCCACTAGACCAATGAGCCGAAAGTAAAATAATAAAAGGTTTTGAAAGATAAAAGCAGTAGATCCGGAACTTTGGAATCCATCAGATCATTAAAATTCCAAGATAAACGTTTTGTCACTCTATTTAAAAATCTCAGATCAAGAACAGTATTTCTTGTCACATATTAACAGCAGGTATTATAAGGAACCTAAGATCGGTGCGTCAGGCTAAGCAAAACTTGTTAAATTAACTATAACAGGATTACTTGTTGGAGAGATAAGACACAAACAAAAAAAAAAAGCAGGAAACGAAAGGAGATAGATTGATTGATTTTATCGACATATCATCTAGTTTAGGATTATTTTATGACAAGAGGTTAGGGAATCACATTCATAGTAGGTTCATTTTTATATCTTTTTGTAGTTGTTTCTTAAGACCTTTTATTTCATTTATTTATTTATTTTTTGCATACGGTCCTTTCGAATACGAATAATATTTGAATCTATGTATTTGACTCATACAGGGGACAAAGTAAAAAGATGCAATAAAAAGATTCGAAAGAAATATTTTAAAAACTCAATAAGTAAGATGTGCGATCTAATGTAAAATATGATGCCACTCTCGAACATTTGAAAATATGATAAATTTCTAATATCAATAAAGCTGGATATTTATAACAATTTTTGATCAAAATAATAACGAATTTACAATGCTTTTATTAATACTAGTTTTGAGCAAGTAAAATAACTAAGTTTTAGATAAATTGAATAACACACACACACACACACACACACACACACACACAAAGTTAACTATAGGACTAAAACAGTTACGGTTATTTTGAAACACGCCTCGCCCAGACTTAAACTGAGAGCTCAGTACCCGGTGTCTACGATAGCAGAGATGATATAATGGTTAATGGAAGACACTTGGATACCAAAAAATAATTTTTATTCAACGGATTAATATGCTACGTTTTCAGTTTATTTTTCGTCGTTTCTTTTATAGCCTATCAACTCTTAAAAAAATATTCTAAAAACTTTAAAAAACTTTTCTTCACAAGCAAGAACTTTTTGGCGCTGAACAAAAAATAAATAACTGCAAAGAAATATCCCAATTCCTTCTATTCCTATATATATATATATATATATATATATATATATATATATATATATATATATATAAAGATAAATGCAAATCAGAAAAGTTTGCAAGAAACAGTTTTCGACGCTACTCCAGCAGAGCAGATATACAACCCAGAAAAATGTAAAATTATGAACACTAAAAGTCCGTTACTTTGGGTGTCATGTGCTGTGCTCAATCATCGGACGAAAAATTATTTAAGCCACACACACGCACACACTAGACTGAATCAATGAGTCGTTAGTTTGAAACGTAAAATTGGATCTGAAATTTCTCGGGGCATAATGCCCAATCTATGATACTAATATTCATCACGAAATTAACTCCTTGATAAGATACAAGCTTTTTCCTCGTTAGACTGCTGTACTTTTGCCCAACGTGCAAATATATATATATATATATATATATATATATATATTTGTGTGTGTGTGTGCACGTTGGGCAAAAGTAATGCTATTATAGGTTGTTAATAATTTTGTCCCACCCAATGAGTGTAGGCGGAAGGTATTTAGTGATAAAAATGATTTTAAGAATCGACGAACTGACAGGCTTAATGAAACAGGTGAATTTGTGTTATTATGTGTATCGTTTTGTTTTTCTTCGTTTACATGTTCTCATATTCCACCCAACAGTTGTTTTCTAAATACAAAAATACACTAAAAATTAAAAGCATTGTTGTGTCCCTTTCTTTATTAAAGTGAAACCGTTTTTACACTGATGACAAATAGTTTGAGCAGAAGAACGCTTTAAAGTAAATCAGCTTCCAGGGAAGATTTCCAAAATTTAAAATGCTTCCATTTATAACAGGCGCAAGTGGTGTAACGGTTATCATCGTATAAAATGAACTCGGTGATCAGAGTTCAAATCTAGGACGAAGCTGTTTACGTTTCAATTCGCGCAAATACCTTTGGAAAAGACATGAATCCACCACTTCCCCTCTCAACTATGAGTAAATTGTAAGGTAGAATAAGCTCTTTAGTGTTGGTACCGCAACCACTCAAAGAGAAGGAAAATTCTGAATTCAAAGCCGCTGGACTCCCTTTAAAAAGAAATTGACGTTGTTGCGTCCTGCTCACGGCGGGAGAGGGTAAATGATATATGAGACGAGAGACAAATAGGCAGACAGACATAAATTCTGGTACAGAACAAATTTTACTACAAAGTGCCAAATTCTAATTCACCAAAAACAAAATTAAACTTTTGATTTACAATATTGCTGGACCTTTTTTAATGTCTAGAGCTTTCGTTCTCAGACGTGCATGTTGTTAAAAATGTATATTAATAAAAAAAAAAGATTTCTTAGGCTGATAGGATTATTTTTGTTGCAAAGTATTTGTCACCTACCATACGTGTAGACCGTTCCCAGAGACAAATGGATAATCACACCACCAATTATGACAAGAACTAACCGCCATCTTGGCCGCTGTGGACCATTGCCAATGTTTGACTCCATTCCGGGAATGAAAGAAAAAAAACACTCCGTGACGTTGTCGGCGATGCCAAGGTAGAGATTATCGTACGCATGACACTCTAAAAAAATGCTAATCAAATTTTTATGTAGTATTTGTAATAATAAAAAAATACGGGCAATCTCACAGTATGACAGAGGCAACAGTGTGAATCTTTCTACCTTGACCTTTCCTTTTTTGTTTCGTACACTGGATTCCGTTTGTTCTAAGCAACCATTAGGTGATCTTTATTTTGTTAAATTCTCATTGCAAGTTTGTTTGTTTTTATTGCTTCGTTTTGTTTGTTTTTATTGTTTTGCTTGTTTTTATTACGTTTTTTTTTTTTTACGACGAGCATGATTGGATTTAGCGGCTTATCTTTGCTTTTACTGGATTATCGGTTTAAAACCAGTTCGAGCGCATTTCTAGTTCGATTAAGTGTGCTTTGTATTTAAAAAAAAAAAAAAAAAAAAAATGCAAGGCACTCGCCGGCAAATCTCAACTGTGGGGCAGAATACTGCGTGGGACAATGTTAATGATTTCATCCCTATTATCAGTTTAATTGAGGCCGGTAATTTTAATACAATTTAGTAGTGAACATGTTTCAAATCAAAACGAGAACTCCTTTCTTTTAGAAAGAAAAAGTCTTTTAAACCCATTTTGTTATACCATGAATGTTTCATAATACAATAATTCCACCAACTGATTTGTCTAAACTTGAAAGCTATGCCAAGATCAGTTAAAATTCAAGCTGACACTACAAAGATGTATGTTTCTATCAAAAGGTATTTCAAAATTTAGTGTCTCAGACTTTTTACTAATAAATTTTTAAAGACTCTTTCTGTTATCTGGTTTGGTCATGCAACCAGTCTGAGGCAGAAATAACCTGACGAAGCCCATCAGTCTCAAAATCTACAACTGGTTTGAATTCAGTTTTCCTTCTCCAAGATCGGTTGCCACACCAAGGTTAAAGAGCCCAGTCTGCCTTACTATTTACCCATAGCTGGAGGGAGAATAGTTGAATTCATACCTTTTCCAAATATATCAGCACTATGTGAAATGCAAACAGCCTCGTCTAGGATTTTTAAATCAGGTAACCGTTATACCATCAGCATCTCCATAATATGAATATACCCTCGCTCAAAAGTTAAGCATCACCAGATGTATTTTTTCTAGATTTAAAATTTACTAGACACACAAAATGTTAGTGTAGATTTTTGCCCAGACTAAAGGCAAAATCTGAATATATTAAGCATTTGTTTGTATAGGTATATGAAAAAATGATTATATCATACAGAAAATGTGTATTTTAAAGGCAACTTTCTTGGGGGTAATTTATGACGCAATGTTGTCTAGAGCAAGTATCATTCAGCACGCTTATCCATATAGTATACATAATCACAACTCCTTTCTTCGAGATTATTGGATGTTTTCCACTTCGCTGGCCTCAATACTTTGAACTCACCTTTCTTCAATCGCTTAACAATTTCACCATCCTATCGTCGTAGAGGTTTTCCATATGGTCGTTTCCGGTATCTTGGATACCACTCGACTACTGCAAGGGTCCACCTCTTATCCGTGAACCTTGCCACATGTCTGGTCCAGCGGAACTTCTGTTTTCGGTACTTCATGATCACGTCCTTCACTCTGCTCCGCACCCAAATTATCTCATTTCGGATGTGCACAGGCAACGATATTCCCAGCCTGGATCTTTCTATAGCCCTCGCTGTCATATCCGTTTTAAAAATAAAATTTCAAAGAAAACAAGCTCACTCGTTCTTGTGCTTGTTGTACACGAAGACAATGTCAGTATTTAATACAGCTATCATTCACACGATTAGTGTTTTCCGAATCCATCTTCATCCTCCTTATTAATTAACTGATATGAATTTGGAGAAATTGCTCCATTCTTCCAAGGGTTCCCAAATAAGTTCTCTAGGTGGTTGAACAGAGACGAATATTAAGTACTTTATGGCTCAAAATATCCCACAAATATTCTGTACGTTTTAGATCAGGGCTTCCTTCAGACCATGGAAATTTTCTTTGACTGCATATTCTTTATGAGATCGGGCATTGTCATCCATGAAAGGGACATCAGAATTACGTGCGAAAACCCTTCGAAGGACTTCGCCTTGTCAATAGGATTTAGAATACGCTAACTGTATCCTCTACAATGGGGCAAGATCCCTACTCCGGCAAAAAAGGAGTGCTCTGCGTATGACACTAAACCGTATCTAGTCGCGGAGTGGTAGTACCTGTTAGGGTCCCATCAATGGGTGAAACAGATCTTTTTGAAAATCATTCATATTAGATGGGAATTCTTGATGTTTTATAACCGTATGCAAAAACTTAAGAAACTACCCAAAAATGTAAATATAAGCGTACAATTTAAGCAATTCACTTACCTCTAGAAATAAAATAACCCCAGACGAGTTTGCATACAATTGAAACCAATTATTCAGTTAATCAGTCTTTGAAGAACTCGCTCCTGGTACTTTTAGCTACTGAGGTTGCCTAACAGTATTAAAAGGTCCATTTTGCAGCCATATGAACAGCTACTCTAAATCATAATTAAGCAATCACCAAATGGAACTTCTTTCTGGATGTTGGGTCAATGATATGAAATTCTTTTAACACGCCATATTTGAGTTCTGCCAACAATCTCATGCTGTTATATTTTGACCCTCGCCCCGGCCCAAAAATGCTATTCCAAGGTGATACACCGGAAGGAAGTGACACATTCCAATGGCCAGTAATCGAAAGAGATCGCGTGGGTGGATTAAGGCTTATGATATGGGACAAGGTGAAGGTCCCATTGTGCCACTACAGTGATGCACCGGAAGAGAGTAACCTCTGAACTGCAATACAGTTATTTCCGCTTAATGACGATTAAACATTCGATTTCAAAGATCCAGTGGGCGATCGTGTGGGCGTTGAATTATTATATAATTGAGTTTGAGTTGGGTGCCAAAGCAGTTGCCAGTAGAATTCCAGAGAGTTAGAGACGAGATGTGGTAATGAAAGCCACACCAGGCCGATGGGGCTTGAAGCCCTGATGAACTGGGGTCCAGAGAAGATGCTGATAAGATGCATAAAGAAAGCCAGCATCCAGCAGTGGACCCCAAGACCTCTAGTTGAGCATCTAAGAGAACAAGAAAGACACAACGTGACGGTCATAACAGTGGGGTCAAAATATGAAGTTTATGTTCGGTCTCCACCAGCACCCTCTCACATGCAACCCTTGAACAACCCTTTCGAACCCTTGCAATAAAGTGAGAGGTGAATATTTTTCTAAAGAAGTCTTCTTGCGTCGTTCCTTCCTGCGTCCTTCATTACTGCGTCTGTTATCATTGCGTCGGTATGTATCCAGTATATATATGTATGCAACAATGCTATAAAAATCAATTCTCATTGAACCGATGTACCTTCTTCCAAGAGAGAATGTTCCAACCTTTTTTTATATTGCACTACTGTAAACACTCCTGCAAATGTCCTGAAAGGAAGAATTTTCATCCATTAAGATGCTGCTAAGAAAGACCACCAGCTTTTTTTACGGTGATATATTCTTCAGTTGATATGGTTTGGTTTCTTTGTGTAATGGCATATCAAACTTCGTGAGTTATCTAATGCCAAAACTATCCTTATTGAAAAACAGTAGTGATATTAATTAAAACCATTGAGGGGATGAGGGAGTTCATATCTTTATCGAGGGTATTAGTCAAAAAGGGAACGTAATAGCGCGACCGGAGTTCGAACTCGCTTACTTGGAAGCGGTAGTCTAGCCACTTTACCCATTACACCGCGGGAACGCCCTCCGAGATGGTATACCATTGGTTTGGAAAAAGAAACTAGTAGAATAAAGCTTTTTTTCTGGGTAGTCTCATAAACAATCTGTTCTTATGAGCATTAGTTTTTCTTGGTCTTCCAATCCTCAGCCTATCCTTTATATCTCCTGTTGTGCGTGTGTGTGCATTTTTTATACCAGATGATTGATTAACGGTATGGCTTATGTTGAGCTCTTTTCCAATTTATCTACAGAACAACTCACTACTATGCATTCCAATTATCTATCAGTGTTGATGATTGTCACTAATTCTTCATTTCAACATCACACTGTTTGAATTTAGATTTCAAAAAGCTGTGCTTTGTAAAGGCCGAATTGTACTATGAAATGCTCTTAGAACAACAGAATTAAACAGCAAATTCACTATGCATGGATATATTGTGAACTAACAAGGACCACAACACATGCACAAAGCATGATAATGCACTTCCTTTTGCCTTCCACTTGAGATATGATAATCATACAAACAGAACTATATATTGTTGAAAGAAGTTTTTTTTTTTTTTTTTCATAAAATTATTTGATGATAAATTGAGTAATGCTTAACTTTTGACTGAGTGTAAATATTTGGCCTTAACATAACCAGGTGACCTGTTGTTGATGCTGACATATAAAACTGTACCAACAAACTCCAGAGGGAGAGAATGCAGATACAGTGTGAATGACTTAATGTCAGTTGCTAGTCAACATATGGATGCAGACAAAAGACAATTATCCATAATCAACAGAATTTTCATTTCTTAACCACCCTGCTTCATACATCAAGATGATAATTACCCAACACAGAAAAAATAATCTGAGCAAGTTTAATGGATATCTGTCACAAACATAAAACAAATATCTTAAGCAATTTCATTGAAAAAGATCAGAGTTGAAAATGGCATGTAGATATGAATCGGACAAACAGCACTATATATTTTTGAAAGAGTTGTTTTTATATAAAATTATTTAATGATAAACTGGGTGATGCAAACTCGTTAGCAATTGCCAGCAAGACTAGGTTTCTTATTATTGTTCTACAACAGACATCCGACAAATAAATTATTGTAAATTTGCTAAATTACTAATGATTGGTTTATTGATCTTGTTACATAAGCGACGCTGATCACAAGGAGAGATATTTATCCGACTTCCCACCAAGTTAGATTTGACATGGAGTCATTTTAAGCTTTGTTTAGAGAGTGATGGAATAATTGGCTAATGGTCGAGATAAGTCAAATTAAAGTTAAAATAGAATTTTAGTTTCTTAGAGGTCATTGAAAAAGTGGAATATGCAAATTACTAGTCAGTTGAGATGAAGATGTAATATTTTGCGCTTAGGAGACGTAATAATTTTTAGGTGAACTTGTGTCTTGTATTTCTAGCGAAGCGTTTTCTGTCCCGCCATTCAGTTGACGTGGCTTAGTAGAGCCTCTAAATTCTTATCTAAAGTTACTAAACATAAACATATTTATTTACATTGTGCCACTTATCAACAGGTGACCTTGACATACTTTTCTGTCATTTCAATAAATCATGTTCATAAAATTGCCAGCTCAATGCATATCATCTTAGCACCTTAAAAGCCACTGAGAATTAGCTCGATTTTCTTCAAACATTCGAGTAAAGTAGCCTTGATTTAAACTTGAACTAGTACAATATGAGTTTACTAAATTCCATTCTCACGAGTTACTCGACAAAAGCAATGTCTGATGCATAACCCTCCTGCTACTGGCAGGATGCAACATAGTTAATTTTTTAAGTGGCGTAAAGCAAGTTTTCCTTATTCTAGACGGGTTGCTGTATCATAGTTAAAGAGCTCAGTTTGCTTTACTATTTACTCTTGTTGGGAGGTGAAGAGATGGATTCATGCCTTAAATACATTTGCGTAAAGTTAAACGCAAACGGCTTTGTCAAGAATTTTAACTCGAGTCGTCAAGTCCAATTCCAAAGACCGTAACCATTTAACCACATGTAGCTTAAAATAAATTTCTTTAAAATGCAATATAGCGTATTTTGAGCATGGTTTGATTTTCTTGTATGATGGTATATCAACCTTCGTGGATTATTTAATATCAAAGCCATCCTTATAGAAGAACAGTAGCGGTAATATTTAACCCATAGCTCGGGATGGGGGGAATAACGGGGTTCATTCCTTTCCTAAGGTATTCTTCCGAAAATAAACGTAATTGCGTGACAGGAATTGGAACTCACTACGGGGCCATAGTCCAACTCGTTAACCACTACGCCACGGAGACACCAACTATCAAGCATAGAGAAAAGCAAACTTCCAAAAGAACTTTTAATATGAATTAAGAAGAAACAATATTAAGTTATTTTTGTTTTACTACCGTTCCAGTTAAAATAATTCACAGATCCAAAATAAGTTTCGCCCTGTCGATGGGGGGCCTTGAATACGCTGACTGCACCCCCTCCCGCAGAAGAATAAGACTCTCTACCGAAAAAAATAGAGTGACATTAAATCTATTCAACGGAAAGGCTCCATTTCTAGAGTTCTGAAGAGTGTGAAGTCCCCTTTGTTGCCATTACTCCCAAGTCCACTCTAATCCTGAATGAAGTAACTTTTAGGATCCTATCTATCAGTCAAATAGATGTGTTTAAGATATTTTAAATGATTTTGTATCACATTAATACATTAACTCTTTAAAAAAACATTGATATTGTAACAAAGTATAAAATGTTTATTTGTTTAAAATGATTGTGAAGATAATTTTTGCATCATAATTGTCAAACTGATTTCGTCATCAAATTACCCAACAAAACTAAAAAAAACTTCACCAAATCAAGATAAACCAAATTATGTTATACTCTAAAGTTATTTAAAATAATCTAAAAGTTGGTTTTATTTACCGCAACGTAAGAACAGCCATTCTTGTTTTCATAGCAACGTCTGCATCTGGTCACAGCGGGGGGTTCGATAAAGAAATAAGTGATATTAGCAAACTTGCCTTAAACTCAAAAGGTCACAGCCGCCAGACAGCGCAGCGCCCACGCAGTAATATATGCATTTTTGAAGCGTCAGAAATATACACTAATATCTATATGTGCATATATTCAAATCAGCTGACCGACAGTAAAATTAAGCCGATGGATTTGTTTTAAATCTATTTGCCAATGTTCTTTGAAATATTCAGTAGGGTTAGTTTAATCCTGCATTTTAGGAAGACAAAAGAATTAAAGCCGAAAAGTGTGAGTCTGTGGGGATTTAGGAATTAACAATAAAACTCCCAACCGGGTGTTGACTCGTCGGCTGCCACATACAAAATGTATAAACGCGTCGCCACGCATCAGGCTCCACGCATCCATCCGGTTAAAAATCAGAACAAAAGAAAAATAATAAAAAGTAAAGTAGCCAATGGGAAGCGGTCGCGCCAAAATTAGAAGGATTTTGGAGTGGCGAATTTGGAGCCGGTGGAGAGAGATAAATATTCAGGTTTTCTGTGAACCGAGTCTTGTCAGGGAGTGTCCGTCGAACCAACAACATCATTTTGCTGTCTGGTGTTTTGGGCACCACGCTACGTCTTGGGACGTAGCGTCGGTTAGTCCATTCACCAAGTAAATAAAGGAAAGTATGGAAGAAATGTTTTCGTCTCTTATCTGTTTCTATCTTTTCTTTTTGTATATTTCTTTTGGGACTTTCTTTGGACAAGGCATTGCGCCGGCCAGTCAACGTGGGGTAAAATAATATAACCAAAATATGGAGTCAGATATCTTACGGCAACACAGCCTTGCCCTTAGCCCCTGACCTTCAAAACCCTTTTAAACCCCACAAGTCTAAACACCATTATATATTGACAACATCACATAAAGAAAATGTTATTGAATACACAGCTTAGTAACACACGTAAGTTCAGTGTATATCATCATTTTGTATTTGTAATTGACAGTAAAAAAGCTAATGTGGCACTGGCCCCTTAGGCACGCTAGTACATATAAATTCATTTGATTTGAGAGCATGATGATAAGGTTGTCTGTATGAGTGTGTGTACGTATATGACACTATGGAACTTTAGCGTGATTGTATGTAGAGTTAGACATGTGTGTGTATATGTATGTGTAAAGGCATATCACGGTGGTCATATGAGTAGATGTAGGTACATATATACATGTGTCTCAGTGTGTATGTATATGTATGTATATGTATCCATATGGTATATGACAAGACGAGGAAGGAGGAACTAGATTATAAATAGTGGTATTCCGCTTCTTTACTGAGATGTTACATCCGGAGACCAAAGGTTTTTATACCTTTTTCTTTTTGTTGAAAGTACTGAAAGTCTCTGTACTTTCAGTTGAATGTTCTATTATGTGCAGGGTTATTATAGCACGACGTTTGTTCTATATAATACTGAAGGGTTAGTTTATCGTGTCTAGGATTTGGAGAAGTTTCATTTCCTTCTTTCTACTGGAGATGCTCTAAATGCTCCGAGATATGACTTCTTTACTGATCGGTATACAACTTTTCTGTAATCCAGTTTCGATCGGATTTGTGTCCTGAATAATCTCTGTTGTGTTTTCCGATCTGCTCCCCAATTTGTGTGGGCTACTACACCCCAGAGTTGTGAAGTTTTAATACGCTTTATTTTTAAATATTTTATATTTGTAATGAATGTGTTTCTTGTCAAAAATTATTTCCAAGTATTTGTACTGATTCGCCATAAGGATCTCCGTCCCTTCTAAAGGCAGTTTTGGGTTATTGTGTTGTTTAATTCTTTTGCAAAAATCCACGTACTGTGTTTTACCTTTATAAATCTTGAAGTCATTGTTTGCTGCCCATTTGTTTATCCTGTTTATGCTGTGACAGTTATTTTTCTATATTGTGGATATTTTTAGAACGATAACATATAGTGAAATTATTCACATACAAGGATCCGTTTATATCTGGTGAGGGTTTTTGTGATGTCATGGACAATATGCTCTCTCGTGGAACTCCGTTTTCTTGGCTTTTTGATAAAAGTATATCCAATGCAAACCTGGTGTGTTCTATTTGATAAGAAGTTATCATGAACTTGGGTAATCTTCCTTTTTGTCTGAGGTCATATAAACCTCGCATGATCCCATATTTCCTGATAGTTTCGTAAGCTTTTTCTAAATCAAAGAATATGGTTGTTACGTGCTCTTTTCTAATAAATGCTTCCCTTATATAGATTTCCGGCTGAACCAAATGGTTCATTGTGTTTCTGTTGTTTCGAAAGTCGCATTGTAGTTATGTCGTTAAACTGTTTGATTCCAGATACCAAATCAGTCGCTTACTCCCCATTCATCCCATTGTTTTACAATCACAACTTGTGAGAGCAATTGGTCTTTGGTTTCCAGGGTCAAAGTTGTTGTTTTTTTTTCTGGTTTTGGGATTGGTGTGGTAATGGTTTGTCTCCATAATTTTAGGAATTTTCCGTTTATCCATATGCCGTTATGAATCTTTAAAAAGAACTTTAAATTTGTTTTGTGGAGTTGTTTCAATAAATTATAATGACTCTCAGCCGGCCATGCGACTGTATCGTTTTAGATGGTATCATCTATTTCAAGTGAGAGAATGATTCATTACATTCGAGGTTTCTGGTTTTAAAGTTTAGCTTGTATTTCTCCGCATTTTCTTTTATGGTTAAGATTTGCTGGTTGCAGTTTTTATCTGAGGAATTTGAAGATGTTTCGGTTCATATTCCTTTTATGGCCTTTTTATCTATTGCTGTATTGTAATGAGTCTTATGGATATGGGTTGGTGCTTACCGGATATTTTTCTGATTATTTTCCAAATTGTTTTTGTTATGGAAGAAAACTTAAGTCCAGTGAAATATTCTCGTCAATATTTTTTTTTTTTTTTGCTTCTTTAACCGTTTTTTCGAGCCTTTGCTCTATGTAGTTTGTAGTTGATCAGATTGGTGGTAGTTGTTTCCTTGGTCAGTTTTCTTAGTGCTGCTTTTGATAGTCTTATTCCTTCTTTATATTTATTTATTGAACCAAGGTTTATTTTGTCTGCTTGCAGTTGAGTGTTTGGGAATGTATTCTTTTGTAATGACTATGAGGATTCCAGTGAATTTTTCTGTTGTGTCTATTTTCTTTGGAGTCAGTTAAACCTTTACATTAATTTACGAATTTTCCGCAGTTTGCTTTCTTCAGCTTTTACCTAGAATGATGCACGCTGGTCATTTCATTATTTTTAAGTATAATATGGAAGTGGTCACCGCCACACGTATCTTCATGTACACAACAGATAAATTAAAAATTGTTGGATTACATATTGTTGGATCAATTGCTGATAAGCTTTCATTTCCTGGATCAATGTGTATTGGTGATTTTTTTTTTACAAAAGCATAGTTTGCTGACAGTAATAAATTTTTCTGTGGCTCTACATTTGGTATTTGTTGGTTGGTTGGTTGATTGGTTGGTGGGGTTTTATGGCATATCAACCTTTGTAGGTTATTTAACGCCAAATCCATTTTTATGCAAATGGACAGTCTTATTTCAAACAATTCAGTTTAGCATCAGTACACAGTTTAATTGTCAAAAACATTTCTATTTCAAGCAATTCAGTTTATTCAAACAGTTCTAATTCAGTTTATTCAAACAGTTCTAATTCAGTTTAGTATAAGTACAGATTTTGTTTACTCACAGTTAAATGTCAAAACAGTTCTATATTAAACAATTCCGTTTAGTGTAGGTACAGTTTCAATGTCAAAAACAGTTCCATTTCAAACAATTCAGTGTAGCATAAGCACGCAGTTTAAATGTAAGTACACAGTTTACACTATTTCAAGCTATTCAGTTTAGTCAAGCAGTTCTAATTCAAACAATTCAGTTTAGCATAAGTATGCAGTTAGTTCTATTTAACCCATAGATATTGCCCTATTAGATGCTACCACTCCGCGCCAGAGTTGACCCGGGAGCAATGGCAATGAAAGGGTACTCCGCATTCCCCAAATCTCTAGCATTACTGGAACCTCACCATCAGATTGTTTAGTGTCATATTCAGGACACTCATTGGGGGGTTTTACCCTTCTGCAGAGGTGCAGTCGGTGTATTCTACAGCCCCAGCCGACGAGGCAATCATATTTGTTTCCTTACACCCAAATGGTATTATGACTGTTAAAGTCCTCCTGGGGGATGAAGTGTTTAGGTAATTGATTTCGTAATCATTCCAGCTTGTCTTAGTCTATTTGCTCATGTGAAGAGATATACAAAGAACATACACTAATTATTTTGTGTAGTGTAGCTCTCACATCTATTGTCTGTAGTTGAATTTTTATATTAATTTTACTCTGGGGTATGACATTTTTTAACACGGATGTCCCTTCAGAATTCCCGAGTTCTGTGTTGTGGAGGTGGTTATATTGTTGATGGGTTTTTAATATTCAAGTTATTTCTTTTCCAGAATGTTTCTTAGGGACGGATAACAGCATGATCTGTTCTTATCATTTGGAATAAAAATTCCTTGTAATTTTTTATTCAGTCCACGGTAGTTCCATTGAATTCTGCATCCCATATTTGATTTTTGTTTGAATTTTATACTTTTCTAGTTAAATGAAGGTTAGCCTTGGTTTAGTGTTTTAACTTATGTTATTAGCTTTTTAATTGATTGTAGAGTATCATCCATTCTTTCTGGTTCGTCAAATTGATTAGATTTTTTGTTTAAGATTTTGGAGCAGTTGTGGACAATCGTTTATTCTTTAAGTTCCTCAAATCTGTTTTTGTGGGTGTTGAATTAGTTTGGGTCAGTAGTTTTGTTATTAGTTTCTCTTGGGTTGTTTTCTTTTTGGTGGGGAAGGGGCGGGGAATGGTTTTTATCTTAAATTTTTCTTTCGAAATTTATTGGTCAGATATATGATCTTTGCAATCTTGTTTTTTTAGTATTTTTAGGTGGAGATTTAAGGTTATCTAAAGATATTTTTTGTGTAGTGATATGGGTGTTTGTTGGAGGGTTTTTTTTTTTTCTTTTTGTTTGATATTTTTGGGGCTGAGTGTAGTTTTTTAACTGTTTCTGTGGAACTTTGTTGTTGAATGCTTCCATTTTAATTAAGTTTGCAGAATGCTTTTTTGCATCATTTGTTTCTACAAGTAGATGGTTGCTTCTAAAAAATTTTCACAGTTCGAGGATTTGCTTTGCAGGAAATTATTTTTTTCTATCAGGAAAGGGGACAGTGTGTTCTCTAATGACTCCATTACAATATGTCTTGGAAATTCTGTTTGAGTTTTTTCAATCTCTGAATTAAATTCGGAGAAGTTTCGTTTGAGGTTTTCGTTATGTTAGCGATATATGTTATTTGCTTTTTCACTGGTCCTGTGTTCTATCAACCACAACGGAATCCAACTTCTGTAGGGAATTTACCTAGGGGAAACCCAATTCGTTTGGGTTGAGACAGGAATACATCTACCAGTAAACTCGTGTCGGGAGTGGAATTTCGAGCTCCTGCCAATTTCAGGCTTTCGGTATCCATCACTTGGTACCCTAAGATTTAACATTGGTCAAAGTCTTGTTTCTCTCGATGCAATTGACTCTCAGCCACTACCTTCTAACACAAATAAAAAAAAGGACTAGGTGTTTGTTTGCCACAAGAGCAATAAATTTGACAGGAACTCTTCAATGACGTCACTCCAGAGATAGAAACTTAGGTTCTCTCTTTTTTCTCATCTCAAGACTTCAATAATTAAACACGCCTTTTGTATAGCTCTATAAACAAACGTGTATGTACACGGGATATCACTCTTGCCCTTAATGCATGCCTCGTCGCAACATATTGCATGGTTTCAGAAATAGGAAAAAGCATGAGCATATTACAACCGCCAACGCAAATGACCTGGACCGGTAATATAGAAGAGAACTTTAAGACAGGGTTCCAGAAATTTGAATAGTACCTCGTGGCGTCAATGTAAAATGTGCTCTCTTGCTGCACGTAACCGGAGAAAACGCGATAAAATTGTACAATGCACTAACATTCACAGAAGCGGAAGAAGGTAAATATAAAGCTTTGGTTGGCAATGTAGCAGAAAGAAACTTGAATTTTTGTTTGGCGCGTAATTTAATTCGACCGTTAGAGTCGCCGAACATTTTCCCCTAATCAGGATGACTTGTCCTATTCAGCCCGAACTATATTTCCTAGCAGCACCAAAAATTGGAGAAAGCCCGCGAATCTCTCTCTTGCTCAGAAATCCTCAAAGGGAACGGACGTCTATTCGTCTGTTCCTGAATAGCAGTAGCCGCATCAACCATTATGAGGAGAGCCATCTAGTTTATGGATCCCTTGGGTTTATTCTTCTAGACCAAGGGATTCTAGTTAAAACAAATTAGATGATACACTCTAACATCTTCCTACCTCCTTTCTTTACTACCAGCGTAAACCCCTTTACTTCATGCTGCTATTAAAACCTTCATTTAAAACCTAACGACGTCTTCGTTCTTCTCCACCACCTTTATTTTCCATCAACATTTAGCGAGGGGATAACTACCAACGAAATACCAATGCAACCAACGTAATACCGACATAACCAACGAAAAACCAACTTAAACCTAAAAACCCAATAATAATAATAATAATGTTATCCCCATCGCTATAAATGGCAGTCTTCCGACTTGTGAGAACACGCAACCACATATAAAAACAAATTAAATATACCACTACAAAAATGGAAATTAAATATCAAAAAAATAATATCACCTCCTACAGCAAATTTAAAGAATTTGTTAAGGACAAAAAAGACTTAGCCCACGAACGTTACGTCTTCAACAATAGAGACAAAAAAGAAGGAGAAACATTCCTTTCTTTCTTAATAAACAACATCTCACAGGCTGGAAAATGCGGCTTTGACCACCTAAAGAATAGCATGATAGGTAACCATATAATATCTAGCAAATGCCGTGAACATACGAAGGCAAAGTTAGAGACCTAGCAGATCCAGACCAGCAACAAATAAATGAATTAATACTTCGTTTAATTCTAACAACTTATTAACCAGCACATGAAACAAGGAATAACAATATACAGTCCTTCCTGTGTATAAAGTTGAGTTTAAGGGACTTACCGGCGTGCTGAAGAAGATATCTGGTATCTTATGGTTGTTTCTCTGAGAGCTTTTAATGTCACTGCCTCATGGAACGCCTGGTGAAATCTATCCGACTGGATTTTGGATTTTGCGCCAAGACCTCTGGGCTCATCACGTGATTAGTATATCCAATCAGAGAAAGCCTATCTCTCACTCACTCCATACACAGGAATTGTCCTTTTACTGACCCAACAACAGTAATAAGAATTCGTAAAAATGACGAAATTACAAAAACACGCACACAAGACAGAGAAGACCTAGCCGTACACCAAGTAAGGCAAAGACAAGTACACCAGTATAAAATGAATGTGAGCAACCGAGAGAAAAATAAACACGTGTCACGAGATAGAAATGAATGCAGGAAATGTGGCTGTAACCACATGGACAGAACATGCCCACTAAGGGGACAGATATGCAGAAATTGTCAGAAAGTAGGATATTTTTTAAAAAAATCTGCTGAGAAAAAAATCCAATATATAAGTCACAAGCGACACAAAAAAAGATGAAAACGACTACTGCAATCCATTTGTTGTCGACACAGTAAAGAAAGTGTGTATGGCTATTATACCTAATGATTCACAGTGGATGGTAAACATATTATTAAAATGGTTAACAGTTCTGTTGAAACTTGATACTGGAAGCGATGTGAAGATACTGTCGATATCGTATAATAAAATGTTGAAAAGGAAGCCGGAGGTAAAGCCGACAAAAATACGAATGACTTCTTACCAATTACAGGAAAGATATATATATTACCATCAGCAGAAAGGGTACGTTACACGAACTGGGCTTTATCATTACTCCAAGAAAAATTCAGCCCCATACTAGGGAAAGACACTTGTGAAAAGTTAAACATAATTAAGCTAGTAAACCTTATCCAATATCCGGACAAAAACAATGTGCTACCCGCCTATAAAGAGTTATCTACAGGAATAGGTTGTGTGAGCATAAAACTGAAACACGAAGCAGTACCTGTTATTGAGGCATGTAGAAAAATCCCGTTCGCCATGCTTAACGAAGTGAAAGCAGAACTTGACAGAATGAAAGAGGCAGGAGTGGTAAAAAGAATAACTCAGCCCACAGAATGAGCGCGATGCATATTGTGCATAAACCAGACGGAAAATTTAGAATCTGCTTGGCCCCATGAAACCTCAATAAAGCAATCCTCCGTGAGCATTTTAAATTACCCTCGCGTGAATGGCCGAATCAAAAATATTCTCTAAGTTAGACTGCTCAAAAGGATTCTAGCAATTATCATTGGATGAAGAAAGTTCCTGGTTATGCACCTTTATAACACCAGAAAGAGGATATAGATACCAAAGATTGCCGTTTGGGATATTGTCAGCACCTGAAATATACCACAAAACAATACATAATATGTTCGAAGGCATGAAAAACGTGGAAACCTCCGTGGACGACATAGTGATTTGGGGAACTGACACAAAATCACATTTACAAATGGTAAAGAAAGTGCACGATATTTGTAAACGCATAACGTAACACCCAACAGAGTAAAATGTCAAATTGCCGTAACGAAATTAACATTCCTGGTCGGCCGACTCACAGCCAATGACTTGAAACCAGACTCAGCCAAAGTGAAGCCCATTGTAGAATTCACAACTCCGAAGGAGCAAGCGGACGTTGCAAGATTTTTAGGCATGGTCAAATACCTTGCCAGATATACAGAGAATCTTTCTCAACGAACATTTCACATGTGAAGTCTACTAAAAACTAACGTAGTCTTCACCAGAGCACGAGAAAGAATTCAACGAATTGAAAAAGCTGCTATCGCCACAACCTCTGATACAATTCTACAATCCGCAACTATTTTATGTGACATGAGCAAAAAAAGGACTGGGTGCTATACTTGAGCAGGAATATAAAAATCAGTGGCTACCTGTCGCATATACATCCAGAGCGATATCAGAGACACAAAGCAGGTATCCCCCGATAGAAAGAGAAGCCCTGGAGATACAGTTTGCTTGTGATCGCTTCCATCAGTACATATATGGAAGACCAGTGCAACTGGAAACAGATCACAAACCACTAGTAGCCATATTTCTAAAAAGCGCTGAATGATTGCCCAAAACGGCTACAAAGGATTTGACTCAAGGTGCAAAAATACGATCTGTACGTCAGCTACATTCCAGAAAAATCAATGCATGCAACAGATAGATTATCGCGTGCAGCAACGGCAGATGATATAAGGAACGCTGGCCAAACTGAGTTTGACGACGAAGCTTAGGTAGCAGCTGTGATCAAATATATGCCAATTACTAACAAAAAAACGAACGAAATGAAACAAATGACAGTATCCAACCCGACGATGCAAATACTAAAAAATGTCATCACTTATGGCTGGCCAGAAACAATTTAAAGCTGCCAAAATGAAGTAAAACCCTACTTCGACTACAAAACAGAGTAGGTGCTGTTCCACGACATCGTACTGAAAGGAGAACGCGTCATAATCCCAGCAAATATCATGGAAAAGATTTATGCAGGGCGGGCATCAGGGTCAAGAGAAATGCAAACGCTGAGCCAGATTATCCGTTTTTTGGCCCGGTACAAACAAAGACATTAAACGAATAGTACAAGACTGTAACTTGTGAATGGCCTACAGAGATGTACAACCGAAGCAACCTCTTTATTAGCCCCCAAATACTAACGCGATCATAGAAAAAAGTATCTGTAAATCTGTATAGACACAGTAACAGAGATAATCTAGTAATAGTGGATAGCCACTTAAACTACCCTGATCTATATCAGATACCAAATTAAACAAGTAAAGGAGTAATTACAGCAATGCAACGTAGCTTCAGCTGATTTGGTGTAGCTGACGAAGTATTCTCAGACAATGGACCATGTTTTGCATCAGCAGAATATATACAATTTGCAGCAGCGTGGGACTTCAAAAGAACAACTTCATCACCGCTATACCTGCAATCGAATGGACTAGTGGACAAACTATAAAAATTATAAAAAAAGCAACCACAAAGGAAATGCAAATACCCGTCGTTAGGATTACTAATCCATCGAACTACCCCAGGTGAACATGGATTATCACCCGCAGGAATGTTGATGAGGAGAAAATTAAGAAATAGCCTCTTTTTTTATATTTCTATGGGTTGATTTAGTAGAGTACAAAATATATTAGTTTGATGCAAAGGTTTCCAATATCTTTTTTTTTTTAATTCATATCAATAATATTTTGTTGGCAAAGTTTTCTCCTCACTTTCTAAAACTTTATGCCACTTTTCAGATGAAATATGTATTCAACGTCGTAACGTTCTTAAACATTTCTAAAAAAAAAAAAAATGGTTCCTAAGCTTTCCCTCCACCAATAGAATTAAAATATGTCAAACATTTCATAAAAGTAAAAAAAAATAAATCTAAACTCGCAGGCAATAAAGTGCGAGATCCGACACAAACTAACTCTCATGTAAATGTAGTCCGGAGCAGACAAGTGACGAGGAAAACTACATTTTCTAACCAATAGTAATTGAGAGAAAAAGTCTAAAACTTTGGTTGCGTTGGAGCCAAGCTGCTCTATATAAATAGAGATAAGAAACCTTGACACGCAGTCAATCGGTTCATCACTTAGTCAATCGCTGACATTTCCCAAACATCTCCATCTGACAGCATATTCATGCATGAACAAACCAGACGAAATTTTAAAAAAATCGAGATTCCCCCTGAATCAAGTAAGTAGTCAAGTTTGTCTATTACCAGTAAGCAAAAGAGACACATAATGCTTATACTCAAAAGACGTTCATTGCAAGAACTTCGGAAATAATTTCTAAAATACGCACACGTGCATATAAAGGACCTTTAACTTAATATCATGAATATACCTTCTTAACTTTTGTCACATTTCAAGCAATAGATTTCTGTTTATTATTGCTGAAAACATTTGTTTCTCAATTTTAATTCATGTCATTGGTACATCTATACTCTTTCTCTCTCTCTCTCTCTCATCAAGTAGACAGAAAATGGAAATTACTACTCTCTCTGTGAACAAGGCTGAAAGTTCTTATAATATACTGCTGCCCTCAGCTACTACACATAAAAGAACAAATCCACTTTTGATTCAATTAATTCTTTGAGAAAATTTGATATCTTGAACTTATTGGTTCCACTGACCAGACAAGGAAAGTTGTCTAGAGTGAAGCACGTGATAGTTTAGAAGGAAAGGATATAGAACAAAATCTGCATGTCTAAGAACTCCCCACCCCAGCCTTATAATAGTTCGCAGCGTAAAAGTGACAACATGAGAATTGGTATTGTCATGTAACAAAAAATACCAATAGACCTCTTTGCCCAAATAGATTTTTGCATGTCCAAATAATGTGCAGTTGGTATTAATGTGTCAAAGTTTAGAATTCTGGTACCAATAATTCTGATCAAAGAAAAAAAAAGAGTATACTACCAAATTAGTTAGAGGAATTTTATGAGGGTTGGCTGAAAAGATACTCTCACGGAATGTGACCGAATGGGGTTTATTTTTAACATAGTTTCTCTTGCGGTTCACACATTTCTTCCAACGGTATTGCAGTGCTTTGATCCCATTGGTTAAAAATGTCAGCAACAGTACAAGTGATGTCATCACATGAACTTTACAGCCTGTGAACTTCTTAGTCCACACTTGTATATAACTCATAATTCTTCTAATGACAGCAGTTCCATTTGTAATGTAAATCTTCAAAAGTGGCCATCCCATAAAAGGGTTTTATTACCGAAAGTGGATTCTCGTACCTCCGTTATTTTAGGATTCTACAAGATTCGAAAATTAATTATCTTCAGTGCGTTACCCAGGAAAAAATTTTAACTATCAGACCTTTCTACCAACTGAAAGTCATACAAATGGGACGTTTCATCTTCCCTAGTGAATTTCTCATCACTCATGAAACACAGGCCATTTTCACAAATTCCGTCGTAATCACGTTTTATGAACTTCAGTTAAGTTATTGTAACAATGTCAGTCAAAGGCAGACGACTCTCTTCTTTATTTGCTATACATTTATAAATAGCAGTAATAATCTCTTTATCTATAAATGCTAACGTATCTAAAAATAATTAACTAATACATATACATATACAAGAACAAACACAATGTAAAGCTTTCCATTTATGTGCTAGATGAGTACTCTCCCTTACATTGTAAGTTTGAATTATCTCCCTCAGGACTTTTCTCGGAGAATTTCGACACCTAAGTAAAAAAAGAAAAAAAACAAAAAAAACATTTACAATGTTTAATTTTAAGGACATAATCTTTGTTTTGTTCGTCTGAATAAAGACTAAAAAAAATCTTAATTAAAACATTCGGACCTGTCGCCAAAGAGAAACCAAGTCTATCCACCACCACCCTTAATTCTCAAATAAATTCAGTTTTCTGTTGTTTTCCTTCAAATTCGAAGTTTCTCTAACATATATGGCAATTGAACTTATAAGTTACTAATAGTCCTGTATATAAATTAAGTCTCCAGTCCAATTTTCGTTAAAACAACCATTAAGTTGCTCTGAATTTGGTCATGTTTTTCTTTCTCTTATTTTACCGTAGTTTGTAGCTAATTGATTGATAATCAATAGTTCATAAGTTGTAAGATTTTATACTTCAAAATAATAAGTTGCACATTTCTGTGAAAAAGCTATTTTAGATGGATGTAAAATTGTTATAAATAGAAAAAATATCTAACAGATAGGAGTATCGTTTAGAGGAATTTCCTCCTTGTATTGATTTTCAAAATAGTAATTTCAATGAACTTTCATAGCGTTCTCTAAATGTATTTCACAAATTGAGAGTCTATAGGATTACTAATACAAACGTGAGGAACACGAATTCTTCCTTTCCCCTCTTCTCGCATTGACGAGAATTACTATGCTGGAGAAAGGGGAAGCTGTTTGTGTTACACCGGCCTTCTAAAATAAAGTAGACAGTTCAACAGAAAACACCGGGAAAATACGCGTCTTAAGACAGTATGAAGTAGCGAGTTGTTGAGGCAAAAACAGAGACGGCTCTACAAAAAGAGAGTTTAATACCTAAGGAAGAGTTACCTTTTTTGTGTATTACTAAATTTTGTTGGAGTTTGTTCTACCTTTTGTTTTCACGCGTTTTATTTTGGACTCTTCAACTTATGTCGACATGGTTCCTGTATTTGCTTTATTTTTTGATTTCTGCAGCCAGCGGCCTTTGTTCAGTTACACAGAATTCACTCTTTTTTTTAATAAAGACGGATAGGGTTTGTTTGTTTTTTCTGTTCTTAAGCTTTATTTTTCTCATCTCCGTATTTATTGCTGTTGTTGTTCGTTGTTGCTCTTAATTTTACCTGATTATCAAAGGACTCTTTATGTTTTCCTTCGAAATAATGCCTTTGTAACATCCATAGTTGCATATAATGTGATATGTATGTACAGGTGGTGGTCTGGAGCAATGATCAGATTACTAGTTCAAATTTGTATTGAGAAGAAATTAATTGGCGAAAGAAGGTCCATAGAAATCGATTTGAAATAGTGAAATGCGCAAGGTAGAATTGAGCTAAAGAATAATCAGCTAAGATCGAGTAAAAGTCTGTATAAGAGAATTCACCCCTCCCTCTCATATGCCAACCCTTTTTCTGGGTACTATTATTCAGACCTTATCGAGAAGTGAAAGAAAACCTTATCACCTTTGGTGGAAGCCCGTCATTTTTCTCGATATATGCTGGCATCGGTAAGGTTGAGAAAATAAAGGCGATGAATTATTTTGTTAAAAAAAATTAATTACGAGAGGGGGTCTGAAAGTCATATCGGAATTTTTTTTAGGCTGGAAAATGAGGGCAATGAATCATTAATTTGTTAAAAAAAAAAAAAAAAAAAAGACAAAGAATAATTTTGCTGGATGACCAAGCTATATATAATAACTCTAAAACGGTAAGAAGAAACGGGAGATCGGCTGCCAACCAGGTATGTGTGAACTTCGCGATCGACTGCTGCTATCTGGGTCTTTTATCAGTCACTTACCAACCACCAGACTTAAAAAGAAATGATCCACAACTACTCTTGTGAGAAGTCGAAAGTCGTCCACAGTTCCAAGCTACAACCAGGTCCGGAAGAATTGTACGATTATATAAATCTGTGGAGTTCCATCGTTACCTCCGTTAATGTTGTCTTCTTCCTTTTCAACCTTAGTGAGTTTTGTCGGAAAACTACAGCTTGTGGGTTTCAATCATAAGATTTTGTCTGTAAGTACACAACGCCGATCAGTCGAAAGACACGTTATACGTTTTGATACCAGACAAAAAAACTCGCCTCCTGCTGGCCCACATTCCGTTTATATCTCATTGGTGCAGTGGCAGAGGACTATGCTCGGCAGATGGGCATTGCAGGTGCTTCTATGCATATATCTTATGAGCCTGTATGATTGGCACAGCGACTAGTGTCAAGCTGTACAGGGCTATATCCTTAGGAAAGGCATAAATCCATATCTAATCTTCTCCTAACTATAGATAAATAGTAGGGCAGACTGTTGTTTAGCTTTCACACGGCAACCGGTTTAAAAGAAAAAACTATCTATAACTCCGCTTGAAAAATGACCTTGTGTTGTACCCTGTTCACGGTGGAAAGTTTGGGTATATATATATATATATATATATATATATATATATACACACACACACTCAGATAGGTTAGAGGCTATATGTGCGAGTGTACCTGATGCATACATACATATATAGATACACTTGCACATATAGACTACAGCCTATATGCATACATACTCATATAAATACATTCGCACCTAAATGCATTATTGCACCAAAATATGTATATCTAGGGACGGAAGAACTTATAGTGCCACACTATTTCACATACATGTACTCTTGTTAAATTTCTGTATTTTTCTTACTTATCTTGCCGTGTATAAAAACTTTAGTACAGCGATATTTACACAACCGATAGAATAAATACAGCAACATAATTCCATTAAATTACAGGCTTTTAGTTGCAGTTAACTCGCACGACTTATCGAGACAGAGACAGACAAAGAGACGCAAATTATGAGCCAAGTTGCCAAATCTGTAACCAGGTGTCTACCATGCCTACATATCGGTCTGTTTATTGTGTTTTTAACATGTCTTAGGAAATGGACATAGCGACTCGAGGTCAAATCCTGAATGAGACTGTTTGCATTTCTCATAGTGCTAATACCATTGGGAAAGGTATGTATCTAACAATTCCCACTCCAGGTAAATAATAGACCAAAATGAACGTTTCAGTAGGGCAACCAATATATATAGATTACCCCGAACATATTTTTTGGTGTTACCTACATAGTTTAAAAATTCCTGACTAGTTTAATTTTCTGTTCCACTTTTTAATTTTTTAAAAAAGAAGGGGGGGGGCATTCTAGTCGTAACCACAGATATCAGGGAATGTTTTTAATTTTATCATTCTTGTATTCTAGCAGACAGTCAACTAAAGTTTAACCCAAGTTATTTATTTTGATTGAGTTCGAATACAAACTGAGATTTGCGTTTTGTTTTTAAAGCAATAATAATTTACAAAAATAACCCAAAAGTTATGTTAAACTATAAGCTCTTCTGCTCCTGAGTGAACAATAGATGCTAGCATGTATAGACATAACATACATGTATGTATATGCGTGAGAGTATCCGTACAAGTGTGTGAGCATAGGTAGCGTATATCTATGTACATGGATGTGCGAGTATAGTAGTATCAAAATGAGAGCTAAACAAGATAACGAGATCGGCAGACAATGAAGTTAGAAAGAGAATTTCTCAAGGATGATGAAAAGGCTTCTTTGTTTTTCATAGTTTCTATTATAAATAAAAGGCGCTAGTACAGTCAGCAGTCAGAAGACAAGGGTTTTCTTTTCCGGAAGCCCTGTTAGTATGTTTTTGGAAGCTATCAAGAGATACTTCTGTTACGTCAGAGGAGTTTCTACACAGAGCAGAGAGAATTCGAGCCAAAGTTAGCAAGCAAAAAATGATTTTAAAAATTTGACCTCCGAGTAGCAACCATTAGACATGAAAAGGGAAAAAAAGATACGTCTTGAGTTTAAAGAATGATCAGTACTGAATTGTCTGGTTTGAAAAGTTATATTCAGTTTTAAAGAGCAGCTAGCATCAAATAAAAGATAAAAGAAACTATGGTTTTCTTCAGGAGCGGTCAAAGCAGGTGGAATTTCTTTCTCGTTGAATGGTCCAGGTGGAAGTGGCTTCTACTGAGTGGAGGCAGATATTGTCAGCCGTGGGTAGCATAAGGAAAAAATACTCAGTATCACTATAGCTAAAATCAAGTACTGCCGAAGACTTTGTAAATAGACTTTTCTTTGTATATAAGAAAAGGGAGAAGACACTAAACTATGGATTCCAAGGTTCATTAATCATCAGCTTAAGATATAATTAGTTACTCATTTTTCTGAGAACAGTGAGAGACAGCAATTTTGACAAATTAGTCTTATTTTTTTGTATAAATTCACCAACAGAAAAAATGTGTACCTATTTTCAGTCAAGTAGTAACAAAAACTAATCAAAATATTTTGTATTCTTTGACCTTAACAGTATTCATTTCTAAGTGATCTTTACAACTTCAGTATAGCAGTTTGATAATTTATTATTATACACCGATTAACTCCGACTAGCATCTTTGTCTTATTTGTTACGTTTTCAAATGTCTGTTGCCAGTTAACTTGTGGGAATATGAAAACAAATCCTTTCGATCAATGTGGATAGATTCTCATTCCATACAATTTTTCTTTGCTGCAGTTTAGATTAGATAACGAATAATGAGGACTAGACCATAGGTACACTCCCATCTACCTACCAAACCAGGGAGCAGATGTATGAACAAATTATTACTATCATTCATTTATACTTGTAACCCTTGGGCTAACTCCAGAATTGAATCTACAGTTCATTCTATTGCCCCAAACTTACTTTTGAGGATCACACTTTACTTTGTGAACATGAAGCCTATTGGGTTACACACAGAAAACCTTCAATATATTTTATAATGGCAGTCACAAAGTAAATAATTTTCCCCATCTTTTATGAACCAACAAACAAGGAATACAACTGTTTCTTAAAAACCAATTGCCACACACACACACATATATATATATATATATATATATATATATATATAAAGCATTTAGAGAGGTGGTCTAAACAGTGATACCAACCAAATATGATTACAAAACTTCATGTGCAATGGTTCATATAATTAGGATAAATTCTTTATTTAGACTTAGTAGACAATTCTGTCCTCATTTATTGACCAGTTATCTTTCATAGGTTCTTATCAAAAGGCAAAGAAAAACAAAAACTCAAAGTCAGTAGTGTGGGGAAAAAAATCTTCAACTCACATTTTTTAAAAATAATCCTAGATGACAAAAAAGAAAAAAAAAATTAATAGGCAAGGAGGGACAAAATCCAAAACACCAACAGAACTGAAGGAATTAATAAAGGTTCTTGTAACTTACAATTCCTCTTATCACCCAATGTTTCCTTCTCTTTTAAAAAGGTTAAATGGTATTTTGTAACTTTGAATGTTTTAAAAATCAGCACATTAAAAAAGAAGAGTTACAGTAGTAATTATTATTCCATATCTGAATCATTCATTATTAAAACTAATTGCTTCCACATTTGTTCCAGTTTTGGTGTGACCATTTTTGTTTTAAGAGAAAGGGGAAAAAAAGGCAATAGAGGCATAACATTTTTTTGTTTTATTCAATTATTTATTTTTATTTAGAGAGCAAGAAAAAAAAAAAAAGAATGAAGGTGAAGGCTGTAATTACTTGGATGCCATTCTACTGGCTTAGTTCTCCATTGTCAAAGTTAATAATGGAATGAAAAGAACAGATATACACTAACAGTGGTGGACAACAATCCTAACCAGCCCAGTTTAGGCCATGAAATGCAAGGGGAAAAAAGTGAAGATCCTACAAACCAATCAACATCATGTTTAGCACTAGTAGGTTTGGCTCAAGTAAAAGGAATGAAAACCACCAAAATCTGAGGGTCTCAATGTAGCCTGAATAAAATATCACAAACTAGATTAGGTATTCTCTTATTAAATGAGATTAAAAAAAAAAAAAAAAAAAAAGAGTACAGCCTAAAAATACTAAGATATAAAGCTTTACAGCTATCTAAAAAAATCTGTAACAATTTCCAATTATTCTTAATATATGAGAAACACATAGCAATATTTTCAGGTTTTGGCACATAAGAAAGAGTCAGTTATACATATGTATTACTGGATACAACATAAACAGAAGAATAAGAAGTCTACATTTCAACTGGCAAATTTAAACCATCCCATCTTAATTTTGTAGGACAAATGTCACGACAGGTACTCTGTATTGATAAACAGACCATACATGTTTGTGTGTATTGCATTAACAAAGTTATATAACAGAATTTCAGGAATTACTATCAAGCCATGCTGGAAGCACAGATTCCTGCCAGATCAGCTAAATTGAACAGAGGTGAGCCTGTTCAGTCCTTAGATGAATGAATATTAAAGAACAATTGAGGCTTCTGTGCTAAACTAAGCAAAACTTAGTAAACCTTTGCCCTTTTTTTTTTCAATAAACCTCAAAACTTCAATATTGCTAAAGAGAGAACCTAAATAGATTAAATAAAATTTTAAAAATAAATAAAAAGTCACCTAATGAAGTACTTTGTATTTCATTGCTTTATAATCACCACAATGCAAGCAACACTTCACGAGATTCCTAATCATAGTTACAAATTAAATTTGGTAGCTAACATCTAATGTTTAACAATAGAAAAATAGCTACATTCAATTTTCAATTACAAAATATATTCCCTCTTCAAATTTCAATAATCTTTGAGAAAGCTGCATCAGACTAAAATCAAAACTGGTTTAGTTCTAATACTTTTTTGTTGAAATGTGGAATAATTTTCTGAAGACTAAGCAAAAATCAATTACAAATCTGTCAAAACAATTTAACAATATCTTGTCTAGAAAAATCAGTTTAAAATATACACACTGAAAACTTAAAAGGTAATGTTTTGTGTGTGTATGTATGTATATATATATATATATATATATATATATATATATATATATATATATATATACACACACACACACAAGAACAATGTATACTATGTTTACTTAACTAGTTAAAATCAATACTAGCTTGGCTAAACATTAGCATTTTTTTTTTCTTAACTTTCAGAAATCAAAGACTAGTTAAATGTTATTGGTTATAAAGCCTATTCAATGGCTACAAATAAATCTCATGAAAGCTGGATTTAAAGATTTTAGCAAACAACATTTCTCAGCATCTATTACAAAGAAACTTATACAAACTGGCAATATTCTATCACCAAATTTTAATCAATATGACTTTTCAACTAGATTTTCGGTTTCTTTGTTTATTGGGATATCAACCATCATAGGTTATTTAATGCAGAAACCATCCTTTTAGAACAATATAAGGAGTAAGAGGGTTCATAACTTTCCAAAAAGGTATTAGTCCAAAGTTGAATGTAACTGGAGTTCAAACTTGCTTTCTATGTCATCGCAGTCCATCATGGGGACTCTTGCTTGCAACTCACTTTTCATTCATCAATAACTTTTAAAATTTATTGATAAGCCTTAAAAAAAACATCCATTCACATATTTAACCCTCTGATCCAGTTATACCAATGGTACTTTTATTTTCATCCAAACTGTAGTACCAGTTTACCAGAGCAAACATCATGCTCAAACAGCAGAGGGTAAATTTAGACACGGGAGCTTAGGACTCAAAGGCTTAAACTAATAGAAAGAAAAAGTTATTAAATATCAATAAATCAAAAAATATGCCTACAACTTAATCCAAATGATTGATAAGCTTTTCAGAAAAAAAAATTCCTATGGAAATCTTGATATTGTTGACATATTCAGAGCATCTCAATTTATCAAATTATTTTAAAACTTATTTTAAAGAAACATTTTAATAAACCTCTCCACCCTAGAAACAAAAAACCTTTAAGGATTATATTCTCATTCTATATTACTGGCCACACCTTACAAGTCATGAGTGTTGTTTAGCTAATAATCAACCAAGCAATGAAAAATGGAATAAGCATGCATTACTAAACAGTTTTTTTGTTTGTTTTTTTTTTTTTTTAAAAGTAGGATGGATGTATTGATTCATCAGCCCAAATTTACGCAAAACTATTAATCATATCATAAATGATCATGTGGTGTTTTAGCAGAAACTGAAGTGGAGTATCAGAAGTGAATAACACAGCTTTTATTTGCTGCAACATAGTGAGATACAGACAGTAATAAACATCTTTTCTTTTCCCTTTAATAACATATATCAAACTTTATTAAAAGGCTTAATACATACAAGACAAATGTTCAAATTTACTGCTATATCCCACGGAAGAAGGGGGCTTAGGGTGATAAGTGGTCACTATTTCCATGATTTAACTTTTTAAAGTGTGGCATGGATATTTGACTAAGTGAATTTCTTTTGCAGTGCAGGGCTGGGACAGGATTGAAAACTTAAAAACTGATTAATATGTGGATGCTAATAATAAAGCTCCACATTTCTGCAATTATAACAAATCATGGATATAATCCAACTATCAGGTTATTAAAGAAAAATCAAGCTGTAATGAAATTCATATATTGCAGTTCTCAGCACAGGTTGGCAAAACAGCAAAACATTGATATTGCTTTTTTTTCTTTTCTTTTTCAATAATATAGAATGAACAAAGAAAACAATTTTTACTTTTAAAAGATTGCATTTTAAATTAAAATTTTTAAAAATTTTAATTTAAGATTTTATTTTATTTTTTTTATTTTGAGAAAAAAAAAGACAAAAATAAAACAAGCCAAATTTTGAAAATGTGAAATGGATTAAAAAAAAAAAAAAAAATCCATAAGTTACAAAAAGACTGGTCTTGTCCAAGATTCCTACATGCAAATTGAAAGGAATAATTCTAAGTCATGATATTTATATACAATAATGAAGAGTGGCTGATAAAGAGACAATAATGATGGGGCCTGGACACAAGTCAAGAATAATGTCACTTTGTTAGGTGCCTTATGTCAAAGACAATCCATGACACCAGATGACAAGATGCTGGTTTCCCAAATCCACATGGTCAAAACAAGAATTGGGTGGCACTAACATCATGTCTTCCGTGTTTGAGAGGATTGTACATTAACTTTGTGCTTTTTTGCTCTCTCTTAGTAATTTTTTTAAAATTTCATTTTTTAAATTTTTTAAAAAGGAGAACTGCAGTGTTTCTCATCCAATAAAAATTCAAGGCTGGGGGGAGACTCACCAAACAATCTGAGAAACTACTCTTTGTAAGACAGCAAAAAAGAAGCAAGAGTGGGTGATAAAAAGATTTAACAGCATAATTTGCAGGCAAGGGAAAAGGCTGGGGTCAATTTTTTTTTTTTAAATTGAAAAACTCAAATTTCCAAATTCCTAAATAAAAGTTAATTGCAGAGTAATTCCTCAGCTTTTCAAGTAAAATCAGATATATATAATCTGAAAGAGGGCCAGTGTTTTAGTTGGCTGGACCTATAATTAGGAGGCATTTAACATGCAAGTACCTTACCTTATATCAAAGGAAATCCACTATTAATAATTATAACCAAATATTCATAAAGAAATTTGGCAGTCATATAATCTCAGCATATAATCAACATCACCTACTCATGGACCAATGAGGCTGTAGAGTAACATTAATGTTTGAAAATAGATTACTTACAAGACACAATTAGTAATATTTCAGAATATTTTTTGTAACTGAAACTATATTATTGCAAATCCTATTTAAAGTAATTGAAATTAATCAATGCATTACTTGTGAACTCTCAGCTACGAAAGTATGAGTCATCTTCCTAGCCTCTAAGTCAACAAAGATTCTTAAAAGATTTTCTATTTATAATTGCAACAACAAAAAAAAAAAACAATATGGCTTAATTCAGATGCTTGTCACTAGCACAGCAGTTCCTGTTTAAATGAAGTCTAATAAGAAATGTGTCAAGCCTCTAAGTCAACAAAGATTCTTAAAAGATTTTCTATTTATAATTGCAACAACAAAAAAAAAAAACAATATGGCTTAATTCAGATGCTTGTCACTAGCACAGCAGTTCCTGTTTAAATGAAGTCTAATAAGAAATGTGTCAAGTAACTAAAAATTTCTAGTTGGAGCTAAATCTTTTGAAATCAAACTTATCTATTATCAAACTGACAATCATCTACCTTTTTAGTCATTTTATAGAGAGAAAGATTTTTCAATGGTACAACTATTAAGAGAAAAATATAAAAGACTCTTGCTGATGTCTCATTTCAAATGCAGAGAAAACTTAGATGTCTATAACCATGACAGCCTCCTTCAAATATTTAAAAATAATTCAATCACTGTATCAACAAAGCAATGCAGATTTTGACAAGAGCAAGACATGTAAACAAAACTCATTATGACTCAATTAGATGCTTACTCATCAGCAAAGTGATATTTACGTAAGTGCTATAAGTAAAAACTGATCACTGTAAAAGTCTATTTTGATATTTGTGTCAAATTTTTCCTCCTATGAAAATTAACTCAATTCAAAACCTCATAGCTGATAGACTCCTGTACAAAATCTGCATTTTTAAAAAGCTCTATCTAGATTAATCTTACAATGTATGAAAAATTATTGTCAAATAGAAAGGTAGTTTTGTATATCTTAGATTAAAAATAAAAGTAAATGAAATTGTTAAGTAAAATATGCAGAGGAATAAAGAAATAAGGTAAAACAATAATACAAGTAGTTAAGAATCACACAGAAAAAGAAAATTACAAGTGAAACCTCTGTATTCAGAGAACTATGATAGAAAGATAGAGGGCTTGTATCCTTCCTCTTTCTACTCTCCTTCAAGTTAAAAATTGAACCACATATAATCACTTGAACAGCAAACAGTGTAAAAATAGCTCATGTATTTTTTTAGTTATTTTGTGAATAAGAGAAATGAATGATATACTAGTTCACAATCCCTTAATTTTGAATTGGTGCTATTGCATAATCTGAAATATTGCACAATAAATGTTAATCCCATAATAACTGATCTTCACTAAAAGCCAGTTATTCCCACTTAATGAAATTTGACAAAACTTAAGCAGTGAGGATAAAAAAATAAAAGATAAAAAAATAATAATCAAATGTGTTTTTGGAATGTTATTTTTTTTTTATGTATTCTCAGAGAAAAATAATTTAGTGAAGTAATGAAGACATAATAGCTAAATGTAAATAAATTATAACACCCTATGAACTATTTTTTTTAATAGAGGCCAAGTAACATAAAAAAATTTAAAAGCAAAGTAAATTAAAAAAAAAAAAACAAAAAAAAAAAAAAAACTTCCATAAGATTTTCTATTGGATTTGTCAGTTCAAAATTTGAATAAAACTTTCATAAAAACTGTTAACATTCCTCTCATATTTCCGTGTTTTCTCCTTTAAGCTGTTGGTTAAACATTCCACAAGACAAATTATGCTAGCAATAAGGTTCAGAGACAGCAGATGAGATGATATGACAATGAACTCAGATTAATGCCATAGGATGATAAGTTTCTTCTAAGTTCAATTCATTATATTCATAATAGTAGTGGAAATTGTTTTTGCATCAAATATAAAAAAAAAATAAAAAATAAAAAAACCTTAGCATTATAAGCAATTTCTCTAAGACAGATACAATTTTTTCTTTGAAATATTAGAAAGAAAGAAAAACAAAAAAAACATTAACAGAACCAAAGTTTAACTGAAGATAATACTATGAAAATATATTAACCTAATTTACAAATTTCAAATTCACCAAAAACAAGATAAAAGCTATAAATTAATATTTTAACATTACAAGACTGAGTTGGGTGCAGCAACTTTGGGCTTTTAATAATATACAAGCATTTCAAAACTATAGATCAGAATTGATTTAATATAAGCTAATTTCATTCATTTTAAAATTTTCACTGAATTTATCGAAGTTTTGGATAGCTTACTAAGGACAAAAATCTGAATATTTCTGGTAAATTTAAAAGTTCAAATCCATAAAAATGTGTAATCCTATGAAAAATGTTTTTTGGGGGCAGGCTGGAATATCAAATGAACCAATAATCCATTTCCTGCAAGATTTCAAAATTCTTTTACTCATAACAGTCCCTTATTAGAATCAAATAAGTGTACAAGAGAACAGCTGTAATTTTCAATTTTACAGATATGAGCTTGTATACACATATACATGAGATCTGATCAACCAGATTAGTCTGGTCACATTATTTGAGGATCAAGTTGTCTTAAAATATGAAGACGACAGAACAAAATACCAGTAGTCTGAATAAACCTATTTCTGTCCATATACCTATTGTTTGGTTATTGTTACCAAGCAATGAAATAATTAAAACTTCTATTTACTAAATCTAAAGAGAAATAACATCTGATCACTCTTAAGGTGTAGGTAGGAAGAAGTAACTAGACAAAAAAATAAAAAATAAAAAGGGGTGAGTGATGCAAAAAAAGAATGCCTCTAAAGATCCAGCCAGAAGTACAAAAGTTCAAGACATGTCAGAAAAAGGTTAAGAAGGGAGAGTGATATTAAAAAGGAAGAGTTTTAAGAGAATTTATCACCTGACAAAGGCAATTAAGATAGTGAGAAAGGAGGGAGAGAGAGAAAATCCTCCATTGCCACACACCCCACTTAAAACTCCACCCTAAACCCCCACCTTACTCTTTAGTGTCATTATGAGCAGATCAAGATTGAAGGTAGGCAGGCACCCCAAATAAAGGTCAGGCGGTTTATGGACAACAGGCTTTGGAGTGACCATTCAATGATGCAGCATTTTGATGATTCAACAAAACTGAAATGAACAAAGACAATTTATCCAAGATTTCATAAGACAGAAAATAAAAACAGTAAACAGAATATACTTTTATATAAAAATATACACACTATGTTATGTGTATAATATAAAGCAATAATTTATATGTTGGTAAAATGAATCAAGAGTTAGCCATGAAAAAGAAACCTGCAAAAAGCACAAATGTGATAAAAGAATCTTACAGCTGATTACTTCATTAGTACAAATATAATTTTAAAGCTTTTAACAGGCATACAAAATCAAACAAGTTGTTCAAAAATAAATTTATACCATTAAACCTATTTCAGACTCCTGAGATTCTTTTATCAAATCCATATTTCTACTAATTGGATCTATCACTTTAACTGGATATGACTTAGTATGAACAATTCAAACCAAAACAGGAATGCAAACAAATCTCTTAAAGTTGTATTCACATAAAAAATCCCTACAAACTCCTCAAATTTTTCATAAGTTTTTTTATATATGGATTTTACTTAACATTTTTAACAAGAGATTTGGTGTAAATTTTTAATTGACATGACAAAACATCTAAAGAAAAAGTAATGGATTAGTTATCTTAAATATCATTTACAATTAAAGCAAACATTACTCATTAAGTAGTTCTTCAAGCAGGAGATGTAAAGTAATAATATAGCTTTTATCACTTAAGACAAAAAATTAGAATCTGCAAACAGAAATGGGCTTAGTTTATAAATATGGAATTTTACAATTTTTTCAACCTCATTTCAAAAACTTAAAATTTTTTAAAAATGTCAAGATTTTTCTTGGTTTGGCTAGTAAGGCAATAGCCCCAATTATAAACAAAGAGGAAAATGGATTTTCACTAATCAACATAGGGGACTATTCTAAAGACAATATTCACTTTAATCAAAAAAATCTAAAAAAGTGTCAGATGAAAATTTTTTTTTCTCCTTTTGATTCTTTTCCCATAAAAGCTCATTACACTACCTTTACCTGTGACTTGATAGGTAAATGTCTGCATTTATTTTACAATATAAGTTTCTTAGTCGAACATGCTGTGAAATTTACACTTAAAATTTTAAGGTTTCACGTTTCTGCATTTAGATAAAGCTTCAGATATTTCCATTTCTGAGATTGTTTTGAAAAGAAAATCAGGAAAGTGTAATAGTAATGTATAAAAGTTAAAATATAAAAATAAATGGAGGTAAATGTAATTAGATTTAACAAAAATTTCAAATTTATATAAGTTACATATTTTTAAGGTAAAATACTTTATACCAACTAATATGAAAATGTAATAGATAAGTAAATAAATAATTCACAATTTTCTACTATACATGTTAAATAATTAATCACTTTCTTAGAGCTTTGGAAATAATGGCCATCGTCTATGAATGTCAAGCCTCATGGTTACCTTGTAATTACCTAATATTTTATTGGCGTAAGTAGCTTCATTTAAGAGAATAAAAAATTAAAAATAATCTTGGCTGAATAAAGTTCAAAACCTTTTCAGGAACAACCCAACAATTTCTGAAAGTTTGATTTAAATCTAGCAAATTTTAAGTAAGATTTTTTTACTTCCCAAAATAAATTATTACGTATGCCAATAAAATGTTAAGTAATTCTAAAAGTGAATGCCATAATTTGCAATTAGCAGCCAGGTATTCAAAGTGAACTAATGTTATAGTCAAAGCTCTAAGTTAAGATTGCTTCAACAGATATAATAAAGTGATCACTTATTTAAATCTACCATCATTATTTTTCTATTCTATATCAAATGTATTGAAGTATGCATTTTAAAATATGTAGCTTACAGAAAATAATTGTCAAATATAAGTATATTCTATTTACCTAATTTATTCATTCTTATATTTTAGTCTTTTTAAAAATTTTATACATTATTATTGTTAAAGTGTTTTTTTTCAATCCCTAGTAAGGTAACGTAAATTTCCTCATTTTTTTCAATTTTTCTTGTAGCACCATCTCTTTCCTGAGAATCACTTTCAATAAGTTCAAGCCATGACATCTCAACTTCCTCAGGTATTAATGAGTTCCACTGATAGTCCCTTAAAATTATCCTATATAGTGATAGAATAAGCCCTTGTTTGTTGGCAAAAACTTTATGCTTGAAGAATCCTATTGGTCGAAACTAAGTTAGCAAGAATCAATCAAATTTGGTGTCTAATGCAAAGCTTTATTAGGCATCATGGCCAAAGTATTATCACATCCCCCATCTTTAACACAATGACAATTGAATAAGGGATAATATTATCATAAAATTTTTTGGACCATTTAGAACATTGAAAAACTTGATTCTTTTTTTTTTTTCATAAATTTTTTTCAGCTTACGGAAATAATGAAAATTAAGAATGAAAAGTGTTTACTTCTTTTGCAACATCAAATCAACTGAAAATTAATGTGGTTACATAAATCTACATGTACAGTCTTTTTATAAAATTCCATGAAAAATGAAATGAGAGCCAAATTTTCATGAAAATTTTGATACTTAGTCACCTTTAGATGAATTTATGTTTAAAATAGATTTTTCCTAAAATATATTTGGAGAAATACTTTTTTTTTTTTTTTTTTTTTTTTTTACTTTTATTTGTCTAACAGGGTTGGGTGTTCCCACACTTATTTCTAATCAATAAGCAAAGAGAAAGCCTACTCTCACCAACTTCCTTTTGAGAAGCCCATTTAATCTTTGAACTCTCAGTGAACAAACCTGATTTTTATCAATCATTTCTACATAACACAGATTCGCACACAATCCACATTCAGACATGGTCTTCTTACAACTTACATGGCTTACAGAGGCTCCAATTATGCTGGTATTTAATTACACTTCCTTGTAATCACAAGCAACATTAATTAAAGTTAGACATAAACCACTGTATGATGTTACTTAGTTCCAAAAGCTGTGACATAATCCAGGCATAATAACATTTGTTTACAATTTCTCAATGAAAATATTTTATTGTACTGTATACACATTTGAATATGTTTTTTTTATCTAACATTCTTTTTATCTTATGTGTGTGCTTCAATACAAATCGTTTGCTCAGCAAAAAATATGGAAGTAGCAATCTATTTTAGATTTAACAATAGTTTAAATAGAATTCTTAAGAAAATTAAATCTGTCTTTCAGTAATGGCTTAAGGCCACCAAGGGAAATTCCTTTTTAAAATATTACTGAATTTTATGTTTCCTAACTTTTGAAAGTCTTTGAAAACCATGTGCCAAGTGTGTTGAATTATGTGCTGAATGTGTTGAACAGCATGCACGTTTTATTGCTTATGTTCAGAAGTTGTTTTTTTTTCAAAATCCATGTAATTTACACAGGTCTCAGTTAATTGTTACTAATAAATTATTACTTGGAATTTTGCTAGAGATTTTTAACTAAATGGCTGATTTTTCTGCTTGAATTGCATAGACAACGATCATTTCTGTTAAACTTTTGTGCAGAGACATTAGTTCTGTGTATAATGAAATCGTTTTTGGCTTGTTATTTGACAAATAATGCTCTTAGAATAGCTAAGCCTTTTCTGCCATTGTCTTTAGAATTTCATTACCAGAGAGACTTCTATCATCAAAACATTGAATTAATTGTGCAAACACTAGGATTTTTTTCACAAAATTACCCTCATTAATATGGTCATGGTTAGATATATACACTAATTTTTTAAGTCTCATAAGTCCTAAAAATTTCACTTTCCACAATTTTGTTTGTAGCTATGTAAAAAAAAAGAAAAAAGCATGTCCTGAACACATAACCTTTTAAAGAGTTTAACATTAAACAGCAATGCAGAAAATAAACTTTGTAAACTAACAAATGATTGGTTGATGTATAATTGTCAGCATTTACAGTCATAATATAGGTTCTTCTGGCAGGCAAAACTGAATTAAAATGGCCGACGCTGGTTAGATATTTCATAGAAATTAGATTTATTTTTCTCAGAATGTAATGTTAAATTGCTATATATTTTAGAAGCTGTTTATGGCTTATACTCGAGAATGATCCAACAACTATAACATATCTGCCTTAGTGATTTTCTCTTTAAATGTACGATGGCAGATGTAACATAACTTTGAAAAAAGTGAAAATAATTTCAAATAAAGTTATAACATTTATTTTAAAGTTAAAGGTTCACAAAACCAGAAAATTAATCTCCAAGAAAATACAAATTTTCTTTTTTTTTTTTTAGTTCTTTTTAAGCTTCTGTAGCTTCATCTATACATGTATAAAATGTATACAAATAGGATTCAATTTAACAGTATATTTACAAAGTAAATTGAAAATTGGCTGAGGAACAGAAAGTTAAGTAATATGTGTACATTTTAAATCAAGCTTCCATTTAGAGCCCTTTCAATCTGATTTTTCTTTTTTAAAACGTTTTTTTTTTATCAAAAGGAGAAAATTTTTGGGGAAAAAATTATCATTTTCATACAACCTAAATATACCTACATTTGAAAAGAGTTTTCATACAAAAAGTAGCCATTTTAGGAGCTCTATGAACACAGACTTTTATCATCCCCCTACCACAAGAAAAAACATCTAGAGGCTCTTTTATAATGAAAATATTCATGATATTAGATTTTGAAAATGTTAGGTATAAATAAGATTTTTTAAAAAGTACATTAAAAGTGACCATCTTAAAACCTAGATGTAATATGGATAAGTACTGGGGGTTATAAGATGAAAAATTATCAAAAGAAAATATTCAAAACATTTCATTGAGTTACACACAAATAGATCAGTTGGTTTTATGACAATAACAATACAGAAGAGTCCAAAAGTCAAAGTGAAAATCCCTTACCTTCCACCTATGCCCACATGCATTGCACAATACAAAAGTGGTCATCGGTTCATCAGCACTTCTGGTCTGTACCTAAAAAGGACAAATTGGTTAAAAATGAGAATATTTTCAAACATTAATTTAAACTGATATTATAGAGTGGAAGTTAGTAAAAAGAAATGTGTACAACTATGATGAAGCATCTATGAAAAAAAAAAAAAAAAAAAAAAAACTTTAATGTAAAATCATTCAATTTTATTGAAAAGTAATCAGTGAATCTTAATTTAAGATATATACCATTCAACAATATTTTGGGTCACCTTAACAAAAAAATCAATTTCGCTGATTTTATTTATATATATAATAGACATTATTATATAAAGTTTATCTATATTTTACAGAGTAAATGAAAGTCATATTTGTCTTTAGTTCATTTAATTACATTTAGTTGTATTTCCCACCTAACCTGGCAATTTGAAGTTTATCTAAGAACTGTTCCAACTTTATGCATAACTTGTAACCAAATTTAATTTTCATCCAAAATTAATTGATATTGAATTACAAAACATAATTTACTAGTGTTTAATTCAATTTACATTATAAAAGAATCAAACAATAAATGCACTTTTAATTCTTGAATTATTTTTTTAATAGAAAAGATAGGTTTGGTGGGCACTGAGGAGATCATGGATATTAGGTTGCAGATTTGTAGTTTGACTCAAAAAGCACCATTTTCTACGTTCTAAGAGCTTCTAATGCACATGGCTAAGCCCAGATTCCATCATATATGAACTTGAAAAAGCCAGTAAAATGGGCCCAATGGTTGCACAAAGGCAAACTAGTAAATTCACCTCCTGTTGATCCCTTTGCTTTTATTCACTGTAAAAAATTTTTATTCACCCTACCTCTCCCAAGATCAATATGGACCACTTTGAGAAACTGATCTTAACAAAAACAAAAAAAAACAGCTTTAATACAATACTTTGAACAAAATCATTATCTAATTAAATTCATTAGGCTTATTCTCAGTACCAACTCCAAATCTGAGTTATTCTAAATGTCTTGTTAAAACCTAACATTTTGTAACATCTTCAGAAAATTAAGTGATTTGCTGTAACATTAAAAATGCTTTGCAAAGAAACATCTAATCTACAAATTGTTAATTACACAAAGCATTTTGTTGTTTTTGAAAGACAATATACTAAGTAAAGAATTTATTTTTTTCTTAAGCTACAAAAACCAAATGCAAGTCTTTTACAACAATACTATCCCTGGCAAAAATTATGAAATTAACACTTAGTGGGTGTTCACCTTGTTTTTTTTTAAATTTTGCAGTAAATAAACTAATACAGATAAGATGCAAAACACTTTAATAGCCGAACATTAACAACTAAATAAAAAAAATAAAAAACCTAAGTGAACATCCTTTCAGTGTGCTAATTCCATAATTTTTGCTAAGTGTATTATAAGAAAAACTGTGCCAAGGAAATTAGCATGAAAATAATTCCCTACTAATAACCTAGTGATGGCACAAGCATACTAACCAACAATTTCATTTGCTTTAACTATAGTAGTACATGACATAAAATTTCTCTATAAACTTACCTGATTGTATGTACAGTTACTTTTCCTGCATTTACCACATTTGAGCAGATCTGTGACAGTGCCTCCTGTCTGAGCCATTTGATGTTCATTGATAGCCTCTTTGGTTAATTTGTTACGCAGAGATTTCATATCATCGCTAGCCATTTCCTGGAACAAGAGATCAACTATTAAATGAGAATAAAATATTTTTCAAAATATATTATGATATTTCAAAATTTGTTTTTCTCTTTTCTTTCAGAATCTTTAAACTGAAACTAGTGGTGTCTCAAGTTTTAAACAGAAAAGTAAGGGTGATTAATATAACAGATCAACTTACAGCAACATGTATAACATAGGCAATTCCATATTTTATACTTAAGGTTGCTCTCAGTTGCAATTCCTATATAAAATTTCCCCCAAGCAATAGAAATCTTGAATTTTTCTGAACATTCTCTCAGAATGAAAAAGTAACGTACATGGTCTGAAAATTTCAGACATTAAAAAATGAAAACTAAGATTTACACAACTTTCTTCTGTCCATTCCTTTTTTGCTCTTAAATTTAATATTAAAACAGATTTTTTTAGAATAATCTTACAATCAAAATTTTGTAGAAAACCTCACTTTTCTAAAGTTCACTAATTTAAATTGTTTTCAATTTTAATTTTTTTTTTTATAAGAAAAAAAAAAGACGAGAATAATTATATAAAAGATACATAGGTAAATAATACCATCATTTTTGACAGGTACAATGATATACATCTAATAATTAAAAATTTTTTTTAACAAGTGGATATGCTATGTCAACGGCTCATTTTTTTTGTCACTTCCCTTATGATATATCAACTATAAAAAAATTCTAAAAACTTCTTTAAAAAGAAAAAAATCTTTTCCGCTGACAATGACCTAAGGTCAAAAATAATTGAGAACAATCAAAAAGTAAATAACAAAAGAGTTTGGTTTTATGGCATATCAACCATTGTTAGTTATTTAATGCTAAATCCTGTTTTTACATATATATATTAAATATGATTTGTAAACATTTAGATACACTTAAATGATCACACAGTTCTATTTCTAATCTACAAAGTTAAATGGTTCCAAGTATTGCTATGTATCACCAACAATTCAATATCAGTCATTTGTTAATGCACAGTTATCAAACAGTTCTATTTCAAACAATTCAATTTAGGAAAAGTTATTTGTTTGCACTCAGTTTAAATGTCAATCAGTTCTGTTTGACCCATAGATAGGAACCTATCAGGTGCTACCACTCCAGGCCAGAATGGACTTAGGAGAAATGGCAATGAGGGGGTACACAGCATTCACAAAAACTCCAGCATTACTGGAGCCTCACCATCTGATTGTTTAATGTCATATCCTGGAAACTTGAGGGGTGGGGTCTTATCCCTTTGCAGAGATGCAGTTAGTGTATTCTACAGCCCTAAGCAACTGGGATTCCTATTTATCATGTCACTTTTGTTCATCATATATATATATATATATATATATATATATATATATATATATATTAGCCCTTGTTAAATAAAAAATGTTTCGGTTGCTTACACTAAGGGTAATTGTCACGTGATAGCTCACGGAGACGAAGAGGTAAGAATGATACTATCCTCCCGTGTTGCTATTAGCACTATCTAGCAGTCAAAAAGTGACCGTTAAGAGAGAATGTGGGTCACAGAGGAGATAGACCAGATGTTCGCACTTAGTGACCTCAGGTCGCCGGACATCGGAAGGGGAAAGAGAGAGAAGCCAAATGATTGGCGGGGACCCCAAACGGAAGTGGGGTTCCCTTCCCCTCAGCGGAAGTAAAGGACAAAAAGAAGTTTTTGAGCAAGGCTCGTGGCAGACGGACCATAGCCATTTTACTCCGGGCTGAAGACAAAAAGATTAACTGAGACATGAGAGACCCGAGTCCCTCAAGCCAGTACTAAAAACAGAACAAAGTCTAGTAGCCCGTGAAAGAAGAAAATTCTCCAGTGGAACCTCGTCGAAAATAAGATAAGTAACTTTGGGGACATTTTTCCTTTACACCCAAATTTCGTTTACCACTCTCTCTCTCAATTTGAAGAAGGACAAAAATCAGAAAAGACGTTTATATTCGTGGACTGTCCAATTATATGTTTTTTGACACTCTGAATGTGTATATATAAGTAGTAAAGGATTTTATGTATTTTCATTTTACCATGTGGTCTATGTTGTTACTTCATGCTTTCTTTTCAGCTTCTATTCGCCTTATGTTATCTTGCTTAGAATTGTCCTATTAATTCCTAAAGTATCACACGGGAAACCGGAGTTGCCGACTACTACAATATTAATATTATTACAACTAAGACCTATAGGCCCGTATTCTTCTGTTATCTAAGGGAAAGAAGTTTAGCGGCCTGGTGGGTGTGTGATAGTGTGAAATTTGGAACCCCTTTGCCAGCGGTGGTCAGTCTGGCCCTAAATTATTCCCTCACGTAATATGCCAGTTCTTATATGCCTGAGAGAAAAACTCTGAACAGGACTTATTCTGTAGGGGATCAAGTGCCAACCTGCCCCATCTTCACATGTGCGAAAATAAAGTCCCGTTTTGGGATTTTAGTCATTTCGCGTCACAGACCTAAAATGGTGTCTCGTCCGGAGATATTTTAATCTTTAATTCCTGACCTCATGCAGACCTAAAATGGGGGTCACGTCCGGGATTTATTATTATAAATAATATTTATTGCTTGTAGTCGTGTGACAATTCCTGCCGTCTAAACCTACCCTGGGAGACCGTGAAAGAAAAAAGGAATATTGTCGAAACAGACAAATTACTCGTTGAGAGAACTGTTTGGAAAAATTAAAGAAAAATGGACAAAATAGAGAACTTTTTAAAAGAACCCTCCATGGAAAAGTTGGAGAGGCTGAGAAAAAGCGAGATAGTGAAAATTGGCGAGAAGCTCGAGTTAAATGTTCAGAAAACTATGAAGAAACATGAACTCGTTAGAAAAATCGTCGAACACATGGTGGACGAAAATGTGTTCGAGGAAGCAGTATTAGAAGAGCTACCAACGGAAATGATAAGAATGACTCCAGAACAAATTGAACTGGAGAAAATTAAAATACAAGCCCAAATGGAACTAGAGAGAAATAAGATGGAACTGGAGAAAGCAAGAATTCAGCAAGAAACGAGGCTGCGAGAAGTCGACTTGGCAATAAGAGGACGCAAAGGAAGCCATGACAGTTTCGAAGTAACGAAGCAAGCGAGGCTAGTCCCAAAATTTGAAGAAGCCAACGTGGACGGATACTTCGCACATTTTGAGCGAACTGCGCTAAATCTTGGATGGCCGAAAGAATGCTGGTCAATGCTACTCCAAACTGTGCTGACAGGAAAAGCACAGAGAGCATATGCAACTCTGCCCACAGAAAGTTGCGCCGACTATGATTTGGTGAAAGCAGCGGTTCTTAAAAGCTTCGAATTGGTTCCAGAAGCTTATAGACAGAAATTCAGAACACAGAGAAAAACTGAAAGCCAGTCTTATGTGGAATTTCTGAGAGAAAAAGAGAATGCACTGGATAAGTGGTGTGACTCTAAGAGGATAGATGGAGACGCTGAGAAACTCCGGCAGCTAATATTAGCTGAAGAATTCTTAAACTGTGTGCCAGAAGAAGTCAGGGTTCACCTAAGTGAAAGAAAAACTGACGTGACTTATGAAATGGCCGCACTAGCAGACGAATACATCCTCACACACCGAAAAACGAAGGAAAAAACGTTCACGGGAAATAGAGTGAAGTTTAAAGCTGAGTTAAGCCCTGAAGGAAGACCTAAGGAAGAAAATAGAAGGACCTTCCAAAGTAGCAGCAGAACAGTGGTCTTCTACAAATGTGGAAAGGCTGGACACATAGCCATAAGGTGTCAGCTCGGAAAAGGTCCTGAAATAAACCAGACCCAGCCGAGAAAACCTCAAGGAGCTGTAACAACAACTAGAGGGAACCAGTCCTATCGACTCTGGACGAAAAAAGGGATGATAAAAGGCCCACACGGAGGACCAGTGGAAGTCTCAATTTTACGAGATACCGGAGCATCTCAGTCGTTACTTCTACGAAATAAATTACCTAAAGGGGTAATAGAAGCAACACGTGAGACTGTGATGATAGAGGGTATCGGCGGAAAGAGGGTAAAAATACCGCTGTGTAAAATAACACTAAAGTCCCAGTGGAAAAAGGGACCAATTAAAGTTGGTGTGGTAGAGAAGCTACCCATGAAAGGAATCTCCCTCATACTGGGAAATGAGATAGAAACAAAAGGGTGTCACCCGAAAAAGCCGGCGAGAATGAACGCCAAACATGGAAAGAAGATGGCGAAGATGAACGCCAAAAATGGAGAAAACAAGTTGGCGAAACTGAGCGCCAAAAATGGAGAAAATGGAGAAGGCAAGATGGCGGCAGAGCCACGTGCGAGATATACACGACATAGTCGCTCGCAGAGTGAGAAAGTGGAAAGAAAAGAAGTGAACCTTCCACACCTCAATAAATAGAAAGAGAAAAGGACCAGTCGTCAGAGAAAGGATGAAAGTCCAACGAATAATGGAAATGGATTCTCTAATACTTATCGAGAGGATAAGAGAAAGATAAGAGAATCCCCACACGTGGCTAGGGAAGAATTTGAAAAGGGCGATGAAGTCCTGCTACTCTCCGCAAATAAAGGACCACACAGTGGGGGACGATATATAGGTCCCTACGTAATCTCACAGAGAATAGACAAGAGGACATACAGAATTGATACCCACGAGGGAAAGAAGCAGACACAAGTGTGTCACACAAACAAATTAAAGAGATATGTCCGTCAAGAAGGCCCACCTCGAAAAATTAAGAACTCGGAAATGCCGAATAAATTCGAGGAAAAATTAAGCCAGGCTTAGAGAAATTAATAAAAAAATACCCAGGTTTATTTCTCTAACGCCCTACGAAAATGTAGTAGCGGAATATTCTTTCATAGTGGTTGAGAGAAAGAAAGAGAGAGAGAGAGAGAGAGAGAGAGAGAGAAACTAAAGAAAATGAGGAATTCTCGTCCCCAATGTTGAAATATGAGATGGACGAGAAAGAGGCTCGTCAACAAGTAACGAATAGGGGAAAGAGAGAAAAGAAAAGGAAGTCTTCTCCCCATAGCTTGATAATTAAGCTTATAACGTCGTCAAAAGTGACGAAGAAAGAAAGGAAAAGGGATTTACCTCAAGCTTTGAAACATGATACGGCCAAAAGCCGAGAGAGAAAAAGAAAGAAAGGAAAACAAGATTAAAGAAAAAGAAAAGGAGAGAGAGAGAGAGAAAGAAAGAGAAGAGAAGAGAAATTGTTTTCCCCTATAGTGAAAATTAGGAAAGACGAAAAAAAGGAAAAGGAAAGAATTCGTCAAAGCGTGAAGAAGAAAGGGGATAAAAGAAAAGTAAAGTGAGAAAAAAAAAAAAAGTGAAAGAAAAGGAGAAAGAACAGTGAAATGAATTGCCTTTATTTTTCTATGGTATTTCTGTTATCCCTTTCTTCTCTTAAGCAAGGGGATGTCACGTGATAGCTCACGGAGACGAAGAGGTAAGAATGATACTATCCTCCCGTGTTGCTATTAGCACTATCTAGCAGTCAAAAAGTGACCGTTAAGAGAGAATGTGGGTCACAGAGGAGATAGACCAGATGTTCGCACTTAGTGACCTCAGGTCGCCGGACATCGGAAGAGGAAAGAGAGAGAAGCCAAATGATTGGCGGGGACCCCAAACGGAAGTGGGGTTCCCTTCCCCTCAGCGGAAGTAAAGGACAAAAAGAAGTTTTTGAGCAAGGCTCGTGGCAGACGGACCATAGCCATTTTACTCCGGGCTGAAGACAAAAAGATTAACTGAGACATGAGAGACCCGAGTCCCTCAAGCCAGTACTAAAAACAGAACAAAGTCTAGTAGCCCGTGAAAGAAAAAAATTCTCCAGTGGAACCCCATCGAAAATAAGATAAGTAACTTTGGGGACATTTTTCCTTTACACCCAAATTTCGTTTACCACTCTCTCTCTCAATTTGAAGAAGGACAAAAATCAGAAAAGACGTTTATATTCGTGGACTGTCCAATTATATGTTTTTTGACACTCTGAATGTGTATATATAAGTAGTAAAGGATTTTATGTATTTTCATTTTACCATGTGGTCTATGTTGTTACTTCATGCTTTCTTTCCAGCTTCTATTCGCCTTATGTTATCTTGCTTAGAATTGTCCTATTAATTCCTAAAGTATCACACGGGAAACCGGAGTTGCCGACTACTACAATCTAATATTATTACAACTAAAACCTATAGGCTCATTATCTTCCATTGTCTCGGGGAAGGAAGAAAGCTGCCTGGTGGGTGTGTGATAGTGTGAAATTTGGAACCCCTTGCCAGCGGCGGTCAGTCTGGTCCTAAATTATTCCCTCACGTAATATGCCAGTTTTTATATGCCTGAGAGAAAAACTCTGAACAGGACTTATTCTGTCGGGGATCAAGTGCCAACCTGCCCCGTCTTCACACGTGCGAAAGTAAAGTCCCGTTTTGGGATTTTAGTCGATTTCGCGTCACAGTAATAAACAAGATTACCAACATAATTGTCTGGTAACTATAAAAAAAACTATTTTAACAGGG
>OY757913.1:30167429-30413647 GCA_963585895.1 Sepioteuthis lessoniana
GTAAAGGATTTTATGTATTTTCATTTTACCATGTGGTCTATGTTGTTACTTCATGCTTTCTTTCCAGCTTCTATTCGCCTTATGTTATCTTGCTTAGAATTGTCCTATTAATTCCTAAAGTATCACACGGGAAACCGGAGTTGCCGACTACTACAATCTAATATTATTACAACTAAAACCTATAGGCTCATTATCTTCTTTGTCTCGGGGAAGGAAGAAAGCTGCCTGGTGGGTGTGTGATAGTGTGAAATTTGGAACCCCTTGCCAGCGGCGGTCAGTCTGGTCCTAAATTATTCCCTCACGTAATATGCCAGTTTTTATATGCCTGAGAGAAAAACTCTGAACAGGACTTATTCTGTCGGGGATCAAGTGCCAACCTGCCCCGTCTTCACACGTGCGAAAGTAAAGTCCCGTTTTGGGATTTTAGTCGATTTCGCGTCACAGTAATAAACAAGATTACCAACATAATTGTCTGGTAACTATAAAAAAAACTATTTTAACAGGGCATATACCAAATATCTTTTCATTTGTAGTTCTTCATATTATGATTTATAATATACAACATTCTATTTTTACCTATATCGTAAATTTCCTTTAATTGTTCAAGAAAACTTCAGTTTCAACACAATTCATGATTCACCACTTTCTTATATTATTGTATTAACAGCATTGTCTAAATGTTGCCAATTAAGATTTAATCGAAATTAATTGAAACAAATTTAATTGCATTGATAACTTATTTGACTCTTTTACTATGTTTCAGTATGATATTGCAAATATCTTTGAAAACTTAACTGCTTTGGGCTATTACAAAGAAAAAAATAAATATACAAGTATCTGTGACATTTTACAATAGAGATTAGACATTAGCAGCATCTGAAAATGTGCCTGAGAGAAAGGTTTGTAATATTTCTCTGATCTAGCTTTAGACAACATATATTTATTCACGATAGGAGAATATGCAAAATTTCTTAAGAGGCTTTGATGAGAAACATTTTACATATAGTAGTGAAGACAAAAATTTGTTTTTAAATCTATTATAAACTTTGATTTCTTAAAAACGAATAATTTTTTTTCTTTTTACAAATACACTTAAAATAATAAACACATCTTAAAGTAAACCTAAGCTGGGAAAATAAACAATGTAATATTCATGCTAATTGATAACACAAAATTTCAGAGAACAATTTTCAGTTGGTTGATTCCTTTTAAATACAAAGATAATTTAAATTGAAGACATCTGTCAGGGTAAAAAAAAAAAAAAAAAAAAAAAAAAAAAAAGGAAAATAAGTAAACAATTACCAACCTCAGCTGTCATACCGGCCAATCGAGCTGGGTCAATGATGCCACGTAAAACATTTTCACGGAGTTGTGGATTCTTGGGGTCTTTTAAGTTGGCAACTCGACTTCGAATACGGTTTTTGTATTTCATGTCTGTATTTTTGAATTCTTGGTGAATAGGTGAACTCAGTTAAGGAAACAGTAGAATATGATGCTGAGCCAAAAGCCCAAGTAATAATCAATCTATTGGATAAAATAACATTTAACTGCCAAGTAATAATCAAACATCTAAAATTCCTTAGAAAATTTAAAATAGTCAGACATTCTATTATATGTAGATCAATTTTATTTTAACAGCCGACTGAAGCAAAGTAGTTTAAAAAGCCTGTTGTTACTTGATCACTAAATAAGCAATCATTTGACGATTCCAAAAGAAAACAAGCAAATTCAGCCTCCTCAAAGTCTTCCTTAAAGATGTAAGCAAATAATTATATATATATATATATATATATATATATATATATATATATATATATATATATATACACACACACACTTGACATTTATAAATAAATTACTTTATTTCTGACTGTAAATTAATGACTTGTAAAGTGAAGGTTAAAAATAAGGATAATTAGAACATTTGTGATTTGATATGTATAGGGTAGAAATAAATAGCACACGTACATACAAAAGAAAAAAAAAAGGATATCATCTTCAATTTCAGCACACAATTCTTCAGGAATACGTGCTCCATCGGGTGGATCTAGAAAAAGAGTAGGTTAAAGATTTATCTCAAGAATGTTAAATTGTAACCATTTTTACCAGCAATCACTTTTGTTCTATCTGTTGGAAAAATACAATTGTACTTTTCCTTTAATAAATTAAAATTAAACGAATTGCATTGCAGTTGGTTAAACTGATTTTCTATCATGCAACAAAAAGATCACGTTAGCAGAACGAGTAATGTTTACCTACACACATTATCATCACATGTCTCAGACGATATATAACAAATATAGGGCTGAGAAAAATACATAGTTAAAACAAAAGAAAATGGTTGGAAAATAAACAAACCATCAAACATATTTTTCTTCCATTTTAACTTCTCAATATACATTGACAGATTCAACTCATTTCTTCCTACAAGTAAGGAAATAGAGAGAATTTAAATGTCATGCTACTTACTATCTATTTTTAAGGCATTGGCTAATAATTCCCGACACTTGAGACGAACAGCATCAGTTGTATCAGTGGCTTTACTTTGAACTGATGACTTCACATCAGGTTCCTGCTTCTTTTCTTTTTCATGAGAATTGCTGTCAGTGCTGTCTCGAGATGATTCATCCACTTTGCTCACATTATTGCTCTTGCTTGATGAGGATTCTAAAGTGACAAGCAAAACTGTCAGGTAAACATCATTTTAAACATTAAATTAAGCGCAATTAAAATACTAATTACTGAATCCAAAACATATCAGACTTAACAATAAACAATTCAACTATAAAACTGAAGGTAAGTTTGCAGTAGTTTTTTAAACTCAAATTTATGTAAAACAATATTTTCATTATAAAAATAATTAGATTTTGCATTATTTCATTAATTTTTTTTTAATCAACAGATAAAGATCAATTGAAATTTATAATTCTGCAGAATAAGAAAAATCCACTTATACAAAAAAAAAAAAAAAAAAAAAAAACCCACAATTACTATATTTTGGGGAATATAAAAATACACCACCTCTCTAAATCCAAACCTCAAAATAACCCTTCTTCAGGTTTTGGATCTATTACTCACTCTAGATCAAGGCTTTTCAAACTTTTTACTAGCAAATTATATAAAATTAATTTCATTATTCAATATTTCTGTCTGTACAATGCAAACAATTATTATATGTAATGAAATGTACAATGCAAACATATTCCACATTAGTATCAAACAAGAGCCTTTACTGTGATGACTATCAAGTTACCATAAGTCATTATTAGTATATATAAAGCAAAACTTTTCAAATATTTGATGCACCATTTGCAACCAAATACAATAACTACAACCAAATATAAAAAAAATAAATTTCGTTTTTTAAAAACCATCCAAATCTAAGAAAAAAGTTTGTTTTACAACAGGTTAAGGAATAGAGGCCTCATTTCTTTTTTTTTTTTTTTGTATTTTTATTTTGATTTGGACTAAAATAAAATAAAAAATTCATCTTGGTTTGGACTGTTAAGCTTTGACATGAACTAGTGTAAAATCATAATAACCCAGTTTCATTTAATTTCTTAAACTACTTTTTGTATTACTAATTAAAAGACTTTCTTTAGATTTTCCTTTTCAAAATAAAAACCTTTGTTTAATTGATTTGTTTTTATAAAAAACACACACACACTACTATTTCAAGACTGAATAGATCAAAATACTATTTATTTCTTAAATGTTTTAATGATGTATTTATTATGCTACTATCAACTATAGATGATAATGTAAAGAAAACATTTTGATTTTAGGATAGTTATGAAAAAAGTTAATCTGAAGCCCTAGCATATACATGTATGATAAATAGTGTTCTTAAATAAACAAAAAAAAAAAACCTCACTGGTATTTGTGGTCTCACCAGGAAGCAGTTTCTTCCAACTCTTGATAAGTGCTTTTGACAAACTGATCACTTCATCTTCACTGCTGGACTTACGGAAATTGTTTACTGTCATTCCAATTCTGGTTTTCTTAAAAAGAAAATTCAATTTCAGATATAAAACAATTATATCTTCATGTTCCTATGTTATAATACACATACTATTTTAAAATCTGATAGTATTCAAAGCTTTTTTCATTATAAATGGATCAAGATCAAAATAAATAGAAATGAGTTTTTAAATTTTCTTGAAACATTGCAAATTTTTGGCATTTCTTATAACAATTCACACAAGAGGATATCAGAACTTTAAGGCTCCTTAGGGAGAAAAACACAAATAACCTTTGTAATTAGAAAATATTTACTCCACAAATTATTTATACAAGTCTGAGAATATCTTATCACTAAGTTTAAACACTATTTCTTAAAGAAACATTAATCAACCAATTTAAAAGTATATGGTTATATTTGTCATAAAAATACCACCATATAAAACCAATTCTTTGCCTAAGTTTTATTCTTATCCTATTTATCAAGTCTCAAGGTGTAATAGAATGTTTGAAAAAGATAATGTGCTTTGAAGACAGAAAAAGGCAAAATAACTTTATATTGAAATGAGGGTCAGTTCACTTGTCAGTTACTAAGTATGCACACAGAATCAAATTGTCAGCTGATCATATTTACCAACCCCTCCGCTCGGGCAGGATGTGACACAAGGTCAATTTTTTTAAGCGAAGTTTAACAGGTTTGAATTCAGAGTTTTTCCTTCTCCTAGACTAGTTGAAGAACCTAGTCTGCCCTACTATTTACCCATAGCTGGAGGGAGAATAATTGGATTCATACCTTTCCCAAGGGTATTAGTGCTATGTGAAATGCAATTAGTCTTGTCCAGGATTTGAACTCGTGTCGCCGTGTCCATTTCCTAGGACGGTAACCATTACACCACGGGCACCTCCAAATTGTCAGCTGATAAACCAGGAGGAAAGTCAAAATGTTTAAAATTTCTTGAGGATAAAGCACATGATAAAGCATTGTATTATCAGCAAAAATATTGTTAACGCGTTAAGCATGTAGTCAGGTAGGTCATTGATGAAAATAAGAAAAAAGGTTGGTTCAAGAACAGAACCTGGGGAAATTCCTGCATTATCTAGAGATCTTATAGACCTCAAAAGACTGGACATTAACTTTCATGGACCCACCAGTAAAAAAAGGACTGTAACTGGAAAGCTTAAGAAATCCTTTGTACTATATCCCTAGAATAAAGCACAAAGTCTGGACAGTACTGGGCTACTTAATATTAATGAATAAATAGCCTACCTAAACTGACAGGGCCTTAGTCCTCTTCAAAGTACTCTTGGGATTTCAGTTATCCTAGCGTTCCGTAAAATTTTCAAAAAGTCTGCCGAGTCTTTTTTTGAATCCCATCAACTGCCTCACCACATCCTACTTAATCTTATTCACAACAAAGTCAGAAGTCATAGAAAGAAAAATCTAGAGGTTTGAGCACACTAGAACAATACAATGTTTTACACACAAAAAAAAATCTGTCATTATGAATGACATGGTCACCTACTACAACAACTCAATGGAGTCTCACCAACAGTATTCTCATGAGAGAGTGGCTGTATATGTATACATATTATGTACTTACCCAACCCCTCCTATACAGCTGGGATGTGACACAAGGTCAATTTTTAAGCAGAGTAAAGCAGTTTTACTTCTTAGACTTGTTACTTTTCCCAAGGCTAAAGAACCAAGTCTAACCTAGTATTAAACTATAGTAGAAGGGAGAATAGAGGGAGTCATGCCTTTCCCAAGGACATTAGCACAAAGTGAAACAAACAGCTCCAAGCTTTTGAACTAAAAGCTGCCAATTCCATTTTCTATAACAATAACCATTACAATAAGTGTCTCCACTAGTATACCTAGTAAGGTCTGAGTGGCATCAACAAATATACAACCAATTCCAGAGATATTCAAAATGGCTGGATATATTCTGGATAGATCACATTGACAACATCTGTACCAGTGTTTTTATTCCTCTTTCTACTTTTATTACCAATTTTATGAAGGATATGCAAAATTTAATTATTTTTGCTAGAGATAATGATTTTAGGAAAATCAGGATACAAAGAATTAATGATTTTCTGACAAATCAATTAGCCAAATAAAAGTAGTGCTAAATGTAATATTGAAACAAACATTTTCATTTAAATAACTATAACAAATCTGATGAGAGAAGAAAAAAAAAGTGTACTATCAAAAAGTTGACTTAGGAAAAAAAGAATTAAAATAAGTTATGCGTTTTAGCCCACAGGATAAAAAAAGTTCAATTTCTTTTAAAAAATGATGTTTTACCTGAAGAACATCCAAAGTCATGGGAAGATCTTGTAAGGATTTCAGAAGATCAACAGATGTAGCATGGTCCTAAAAAGAGGAGGATATTTCTTAATACTTACACATAACTGGTAACATGCACATAACACTTGCTGAACTGCAAAGAATGCATGAACATCTGTTCCAGAAAGACAAACAAAATGATGATATTGAGAAATGCAGAAGTCAAAGATCAATTTTAATGGCATGTCAACATGTTTAGGATTATTTTGTGCCAAGAGGTTAGAGAATTACATTTATTGTATGTTTCTATTCATATTTTTTGTATATCCAAGTTTGTTTGTTTTTTGAGTTTTACAGTCATGATATCAAGTATTCCTATCTAATACAAATAATTTGCAAGTTTTCAGATATTTCTATCTAATTTATACATTATCTCATGGTTTGAAGTAACTATTTCTATTTCATTTGTTTGCATGGTTTCAAGTAACTAAATAATCCTTAGTAAACCATTATAGCTTTAAGTAACTATTCTTAATACAAATGATTTACAATTATATGGCATCAAGTATTCCTATCAAATATGAATGATTTTTAAACAGTTCTATTTGACCCATAGAGGGAACCTTAACAGGTACTACCATTCCAAATCAAAGTGAACCCAGGAGTAATAGTAATGAGGAGACTATTCTGCACACCAGATCTCCAGAACTTGAACCTCACCATCAGATGCAGTTTAGTGTCATATCCAGGACATCCCTTTTAAGAGAGAGATGTCTTACCCTTCTGCAGGAGATACAGTCAGTATATTCTAAGCTTCACTGACAGAGCATAGGATTCAAAAAGCTTAGCAATATCATCCAATAAGTCATTACAGACATCAAAATTTAAAATAAATCCAAATGGAATTTTAGTTTTTGCAATTTTTTAAAATTTATTTTTCAAAATTTCTGATTTGGAATTACAATTATCAAATATCAAGAGAAGTGATCCAAGTATATTTGAAAATATCTTATAGGGGTGTGTTGAGATTTAATGTATTCTAATTGTTAATTCCTTTACAATGTACCTTGGAAAAAGAGATGAATTGCAGCTTTATTGCCCAATTTAATAATTTCAAGTTTTGTATTATTATGAGTTAAGTAGATGTGAAATGAGAAAAGATTAACAAAAAACTTGTTACCACAAGTTTTGTATAAAAAGTTGACCTCAAAAAATATCTTAGCAAATTTCAAAAAGAAAAGAAAGGCTTTTTAAATAAAAAAAATATTCAGCTTCAGCACTAAGTTTTATTCTTAATGATCCATCTCAAACCAAAAGAAACAATTCATAAAAGTTCAATGAAAATATCTAGAGAAAACACAATGTGACTTGGTCTTACTAGAGTAATTTTTCCATTACTCATTTAATGAAACCAGGTTGTAAAATAAAAAAAAAAAAAACTTTGAATATTGCTTCAAAATTGGCCATTTGAATTTTTTTGCATTTGTCATGTTTCTGGGTCCTAATTTTGTCAAATTGAAGGGTAAGTGTATGTATATATATATATATATATATATATATATCCTATGACTGTTTTTTCACATTTACACACTATAAGATTTCAATTTTTTTTTCTCTCTTAATATATATGTTAGGATAACAGACACAGAGTCAATGGTGCTTAGTGACAGCTTCTCACCTATGTAACCATCAGACCAAAAGCTTGGTCTGATGATTGCATAGGTGAGTCTACTTCAACTTAGATCTACATATGCTCTATCTCTGATATTAAGCACTATTTATGAATATAGCAAACTGCATTTTACATATCTCCTGAGAGGGAACAGATACTACTCATTGATATTTTTCTTGAAAGCCTACAAATCTAAATAGTTGCCATTTTGATAGGAACTATGCTAGTTTGGAAAATAAACTTTGTAGAACTTTTATCAAATTATGTGCAAAAGAAGAGTTACATGAAAATGAAATATAAATGTATCCTACATCATCACTTGTAAGTAATATGAAAGAGTATAAAGTCATGTCAAAACCTGATTGAGATATACTTAGTATAAAGCTGTACAAAAAGTTTCATAAACACACTGATTACTTTTTTAATAACATTATCACTACAAAGAATAAAAATATCCAAATAGGGCAAAGTACAAATGTACAAACAAAACTCTTATTGGGATGAGTAATCAGTTACTTTATTTCTAATGAGGAGGAAAAAAATCATGTCTTAGTTTTCACAAAACAGTTGGACAAGCCAATGACATGAAAATGAATATAACCAAATACCACAAGTAATGTATATTTTAAACTTTATACTAAATAGGTATCCTTTCAATATACTTCCCAAATCTAAGTGACAAAAAGTAATTTCAATGGGCTTTAAAAACTGAAGTAGTTACTAACACTTCAAAACTAAATTAAAAACTGGAAACTTAAGATATACGGAATGCACACAAAGCTTTAACGACCCCCCCCCCCCGATTCCGATAAAGTCAATATGAAGAAATTGAAATTTAACTGAAAAATTACGATCTCAACAAGAAACCATTTTAAATAACTGGTATCACATAAAACAATGGAGAAAGTGGCCTGACTCAAAAGTAAAAGATACTTTGACTAACTGATCAAAAGTTACTATGTTAAGTTGAATGATGCATTTATAGAAAACAAATATATAAACAACAAAAAGAATACAAATAATTGAAGTTTTACAACAGTATTATAAACAATATCGAAAATATAGATTTAATTTAAGATTTGAAAGATTTACTGAAATTAAAATGGTCTATAGACGGATTTTTAACTGGTTAAACTGGGGGCAGGGGAAGAAGGCTACAGTGCTATGGCTAGGATAAGTGGCAGAAAAACAGCATCTTTTTATCACTCAGAAGTATTTTTGTAATTAAAAGATCGGCTTATCAAAATAATACCAAAAATTCTAAATTGTGTTTATTTCGTTTATATATATATATATATATATATACACACACACACAAAATGAAACTTGAAGAGACAGGAAAATATCTTTAAAACTTTCTAAAGAAAAAAAAAGCATCACATTATTTCACATTAATTTTTATTGAAATCAAAATTGAGAAAAATACACCTTAAATTAAATTTCTCACAGATTGAAGAAAGACAAAAAAGGTGATATCCAAGTTCGTGTCAACATACTGAATTAATGTTCTTGCTAATATCAAGCAGCCATAAATTCAGCATCAATATTATTATTAACAACCTCAAATTCGCTTTCAGATTATCTTTTTATTACCTACAAGGATTAAGGCTCATCGAAGGTATTAAAAAAAAAAAAAAAAAAAAAAAAAAAAAAAATGAAAATGTAGAAATTAAGATTCTCAACAATTGAGGTAGATGTTGTCGAAGAGTTGAGCAACCCTGATGGTAATAAAAAAAAAAAAAGTTCATTTCATGAATAAGTCACATTACACCCAACGAAGTCCAACATATGATAAAACAAGCAGTTTTTTTCGAGGGGGGGGGTCTTCATGTTCGGGTGGATAAAATATCACACGAAGGTGGACACTGAATTCTGAAAATTTTTTTTCTAAATAGTGTATTGCACTTTAGTGAAATTCCGAGTTCTATATGTGATTCAAGAAAAATTGATACAAAAATTTAAAAGAGAAATGCACGTGTCTATTGAAGCCTGATCATTAAAAAAAAATCAGATATCGACTCTCACAATGAAATACAAAAAGATCTGACACAAAAATAAAGATTATCTTTAAGTGATCTCTTCTCTTAACGAACTTAAAAGTCAAAGACAGTATTGCAATTTAGTGAAGGAAAATAGAATATTTCGCACGTCAAAAAAATCTGGATTGTCTGTTGGATAATCCGTTTTAAAAAATTTTAACAGGGGTAACTTTTATTTTTTAAAAAACAAAACAAAAAAAGGGGGGAGACATCATTTTTTGTTACATAGAGTGTGCTTTCAGTTTCATAAGTCTCAAAAATTTATATATAATTTTGATTGATATATAAAGATATTTTCAATGTTTCTACATCTTAGAATGAATTGTTTTTAATGATTAATTTATACTAATATGAGAAAACGCTCTTTTATGAAATTTCAATAACCGGTTGCTAAGATAATATTATTTAAGAAAACAGAATCGTGAGTTAATTTTAAAACTATTAAATGGCGAAGTGAGTGGATTAAAATGAAAGTAAAGTTTATTTACTATAGTTATAAAAAAAATGATTAAAATGGTTCATGATCTAGGGACTATAAGGAGTTGACTAACTGAATTGAAAATGAATCAGTTTATTATATATATATATATATATATATATATATATATATATATATATATATATATATTATACGTAATGATTAAAATGAGTAAAATTTATTTGTTACGAAAATTACAATAGAAGAGAGAAAGTATTAATAAAAAATAAAATAAAAGACAAAAGAAAAAAAAAAGGACGTTTTAATTACTAAATAAAAATAAAGTCCATAACATTTTGCTCCCACGTAAACAATACACGTAAATGGTAAACAAGGTTTTTTTAATGTCAAGTGAATACGAATAATCATGAATTGAAAATTTTTTAAATAAATATTCCTTGAGAGAATTAAAATAATATCAATCAACATACGTTTAGAAAGAAACAAATTACTACTACTACTACTCGTTTTACCTAAGACTATAAAGTACCTTTACTATTTAGAATCGTTTTTATAATAAAGCTTCTTATCAAATACAGAGTAATTTATAATCAACAAGAACATTTAAAGGTGACAGGCTTCATTAGATTTTATAAGTTAAGCTTTCACAAATAATGTAAAAGAAATTAAAGAAAACACTGGAAACAGTAGACAAAACGAGATGGCGGTGCAAAGCCTTTTCTTTTATTGTTGTTACTAAAAGGTTTGTCGTTGTTATTGATAGGGATAAATAAACAACATACGGTGGCTATTCTATATATTTGCAAACGAAAGTCTTCGATAAAAAGGTTAAAGAAATAATGGAAATGATAAAATATTAAGTGATGGCGGTATAAACTCTATTCTTGTACCTAAGTACACCTAACCGTTACAATATAGAAATCCCTTGAAGCCGTTAAAGAAAACCCAAAGAAAACGCACCAAAATATATACATATTAGTGGGTAATTTTCAGTGAACTTAGAAACAACATTTTACTTGATTTTTATAGCTTTGCACTAAAATCACAATTTTTAAAAAAAGATTAAGAGATTTAAAAAAAATAAAAATAAAAATAAATTAAAAACTGGTGTGTTTTTTACAACACAACACAACACTCTTAGTATAGAGAGAGAGAGAGAGAGAGGTTTATTTTTAAAAATCCGTTTGTTTTACTTACCGATGTACCGCTAGAAATCATTTTTTCCAACTTCTTACCAATCCTTAACACTTCGTCTTCGCATCTCATCTTGGCTAGAAACACCCAGAATGGCGGGTAAAAATGAATTTGAAAAAAAAAATAGGTCGATGAAAACTTCAACAGGCGACCGACTCAAATTTGTTTGTGGCGGATAGAGCGCAAGGCATTCTGGGTAAATGGCGGGGAAAACCACCGACGAGTAAAAGCCTCATTTTCATCAATGCTTGTTCTTTAAGCCTGGTTAGAGGCTATACCTGAATTTTCATTCACCTAATTTTATCAATATATTGAAATACATCATTATTTAATAAAAACAGATATACACATGGAAAAATTAGTTATGATTAAAATATATTCGTATACTCGTGTTTTAAATTATTTTATAATTTTTTTTAATAATCATGAAGTGGAAGACTTATGTGCAATGAAATGTGGTACGAGAGTATGTGTATAAAAAAAAGTCATTTTACTAAGCTGTGTGATTTTTCTGAAAAACTTTCCTAAATGATTAGCCTTCTTTCCAGTCGGAAAATGTTTAAGCGGAAAAATAAGCAGCCACAAAGAAACGGCAGTAAGGAAAGTGTTGTAAGCTGAAACTTTGATTACTTTAATGTCCTGAAACAATATATATTTTATTATTATTATTATTGTTGTCAAAACTTTTACGAACCTGATTTATTTATTTACTTTGTTTAATGTTTACCATTACCAATAATTTCAACAGAATGATTTTGTTTTGTTTTTTGTTTCCCTCTTTTTTATGAATATATCAACAGAAATATTGATCTCTCTTTAAATTCGAATTTTTTGGTAATTTTCAATGTCAATATTGTTCTTCCGCTTACCTTAATTTCATCGATTTTTTTTTCTTTTTTACTTATCTAGTAAACTTCTTATTACCTCCCTTCTAGAACTTTTTAGGAATATTAGTTTACTAAAAGTTTATTTTCCAGAATAATAAACACAAATGCTAAATGCAATAAAATAGAACTTTGTAAATATCCATATTATTTTTTTTTTCTTGTAAAAGTTGTTTTTCCTGTTACTGTCAGTTTTAAATTAGAACAAGATTGACTTCTTTTCAGGAATAAAATTTACAGCATTTCTATGATATAAATATCTACTCACCTAAGTAGTTTGTAATTTCTTTTAAACTTTCACCTCGCTTTAATTTGATTTAATTTGACTCATAAATTTATAGAATTTATTATTAATTCTATAACTTAATTTATGAGTTAAAGTGAAGTAGTCGTTTCAGAACTTTACTATATTATAGAAAAATACATTGAAATATTTTCAAAGAGAGTGCCTCCAAAACTTACTTTTATTTTTACTTAAAGCATTTTCCAATAACAAGCTTGCCAATTACCCACTTTTTGATTTAATTTCATTCCAGCATTTTTCAAGTATAGATAAACATAATAGGAAATAATCAAACTTTACTTCATAACCCTCAATTCAATGAGGTCTGTAGCCCTTTGAAAAGAGCCTTAAGTAAATCTCTAAAGGAAGAAACTTTTGAAGGTGTAGCAGAAAGAACTTCGTATTTTTGTTTGGTGTGTTAATTAATTTGACCATTAGGGTTGACGCATATTTTCACCCAATCAGGATGACTTATCCTATTCAGCCCGGACTATTTTTCCGGGCAGCACCAAATTGGGGAAAGCCCGCCAAACATTTTCTCTTCCTCAGAACTCTTCAAAAAGGACACACGTCTCACTGTCTGCTCTTCAATAGCAGCAGCATCAACACAATGAGGAAAGCCATCTAATTTATGGACTCCTTGCGTCTATTCTCTTAGACCAAGGGTTCCCAGTTGAATATGAATTAGATGAATTCAATGCACCACATACAGGAATTACTTTAAGTCGCCTCCAGTTTTGGCTATGTCGACTGCGACGCAAAATACCACTACGTCTGCCAGCCATTTCATCCCTGGGCAACATTTTCTGGAGACATTCACGCTTCTCTCCCCAAATGACCAGGATCACACATTCATGGACGACAACAACGTTCCTGTCCTCAACCAGCAAACACGACTTTTACTACACTATGGCGACCATATCTCACTCACACATTCAACAATGTCTTAACCTAACGATGCAATTTTCACTCAGACATTTAGCTGCTAAAATGCCTTCTCAACTCTATAACAACTTCATTTCCTTCCTTCCTACGAGACTTGCAGCATAAACGTAAACCCTTTATTCCATGCTGCCATTAAAACCATCATAAAACCCTTACAACATCTTTGTCTGTCTCACACCTTTATTTCCATCCAACATATAGCGAGGAACCAAAGTAAACACTTTTCTTCGCTAGAATAACAAATTCACTGTTCGCTAAAAAGGAAGGTTTCATCAATTCCTATTTTCTAATCAAACCACCCCCTGTCCTAATACACCAATGAGTGACTTACTCAGAGGTTTAATAGGAAAATTAGGATTGTGTTTGATAGAATTATACCAGATAATCTGGGCAATTCAAGTGTTGAAAAATAAGGACATCATTTCTTTAAAGAGAAAAAATATACAATAAAATAAATTACTGTCAAGGAAGGCAGCTGAGATTCATGAAAGGTACTAAAAGATGATCTCTTTAATAAAGATTTTCACACACTGATCCTAGATACAAATAACTGTGCAAAACCCATTACTCTCCAAGTTTACAACTGGTTTTAATTCAGAGTTTTTCTTCTAGATTGGTTGCCATACCAAGGTTAAAGTGTCCAGTCTTCCCTAATATTTACTCATAACTAGAAGAAAAATAGTTGAATTCATACCTTTCGCAAGGGTATAGTGCTATGTGAAATGCAAACAGCCTCATTCAGGTTTTGAACTCAAGTAGCCAAATTCACTTCCTATGACAAAGACTGTTATGCCATGTGCACATTCATAAAAGGGAGATTACCTATACAAAAGACATATCAACCAAATTTGTCCAAGAATGGTGGACATGGAATAAAAAAGCAAACAAGCAGTGTTGATAATAGATATCCTGTGTGATAGTTTTCAAATTCCTATACAAACACTCAAATCCAAGATAGAAATATATCAAGATGAAACATTTAAAGTAAATTTCAAAAGAGAGCAGCACTCTCCTAAAAAGCAAGTAGATGTGGAATAGTTGAATCAAAACTACTCTCATTGCTACTGTGATGTCATCTACCACTTCTATTTGGCTGCAGGTTAAGGTGCATAAATCATTATCATTTAATTTAATCATTATCAGCTTAATTTAGTTTGACACGAGGCCAGAACTATGGGGCACACAGTGACAATCAAACTCACTCATAATGGTCTGCTAGTCTAGCTCAGTAACCATTACATCATGAGCCCATTTGGCTGGGGGCTGTAAAATACATTGACTGTATCTCTGCTGAGGGGTAAGACACCCCCAACCAAAGTGTCCTTGATATGACATTAAACAATTTGATGGTGAGGCTCCAACCCTGGAGCTTTGGGGAATAAGGAGTACTTCTTCATTGCTATTGCTCCCAGGTCCACTCTGACCTGGAGTAGTAGCACCAGATATGGTCTGATCTATGAGTCAAATAGACATTTAAAATGTGTGCAAACAAATGACTGATGCTAAATTGAATTGTTAGAAATAGAACTGTTTGACCATTTAACTGTGTGTCAGCAAATGACTGATATTTAATTGAATTGTTGGTGATATGGAACAATGTAACTGTGTACTAACAAACAAATAGTGTTGAATGGAATTATTGGTGTTGATTAGCAATACTTGAAACTTTAACTTTTTTAATGTGTGCTTAAATTGAATTTGTTATATTTTGACCTTCAACCCGGCCCCAAAATACTATTCCAAGGTGATATACCGGAAGGAAGTGACACATTCCAATGGCCAGTAATCGAAAGAGATCGCGTGGGCAGATTAAGGCTTATGATATGGGACAAGGTGAAGGTCCCATTGTGCCACTACAGTGATGCACCGGAAGAGAGTAACCTCTGAACTGCATGACAGTTATTTCCGCTTGATGACGATTAAACATTCGATTTCAAAGATCCAGTGGGCGATCGTGTGGGCGTTGAGTTATTATTTAACTCAGTTGAGTTTGGGTCCCAGAGCAGTTGCCAGCAGACTTCCAGACAGTAGAGACCAGATATGGTAAGGAAGGCCACACCCGACCGAGGGGGCCCTCGGAAAAGCCCCGATGGAGTGGACCCCAAGACCTCTGGTTGAGCATCTAAGAGAACAAGAAAGACACAACGTGACGGTCATAACAGTGGGGTCAAAATATGAAGTTAATGTTCGGTCTCCAGCACCCTCTCACATGCAAACCTTGAACAATCCTTTCGAACCCTTACAATAAAGTGAGAGGTAACTATAATTGTAAAGAAGTCTTGCGTCTTCCTTCCTGCGTCTGTTATCATTGCGTCGGTATGTATCCAGTATATATGTGTGTATTTCTGCATGAATCAGCAGATGACAATGCAACAAATTGTTAGTGTTACAAAGTGATGCTTGAAACCATTTTACTGGGTGCAAATAAAACTTTTATGTTAGATAGCAATATTTAAGTGAGTGCAAACTAATGATTAATACTAAATGGAAATATTCATGTTAAAATATTTCGAACCATTTAGCTGTGGGCAAACAATACTAATACTTGTGTGCAAACAAATTAGCACTGACTCCTTTAAAAATAAGATAATTTACAAATGATTGACTTACAAATCATATGTATAACCATTTAACTGTATGCAAATAAATGCACTCTGGCTCATTTAAAAATGTTATATGGTGCATTCAATAAGTTTCCAGACTTTTTTTGTACAGGCATTTAAAATTGTCCTAGACTCTTGAAAATTCAGTATGCTATACATCTTATGAGATGACTGACCAATTTTTATTATTTCAGGTTCAAATGAACTGCTACAGCACAAATTGGAATAAAGCCTGATTGTCACAGCTGGTAAATTTCAAAAATGCAATCTGGATGTGAGGACACTTTAGAAGAACAATATGCAATAAAATTCTTTTTTAAACTTGGAAAAAATACCACAGAAACGTATGGAATACTTCAGACTGCTTTTGGAGTATGTTGCATAAATCAAGCATCAGTTTTTGGGTGGCATAAGAGATTCAAAGAAGCCAGGGAGTCTGTAAGGGATGATGAGAGGTGTGGGAGGAGTAAGGAAGTTAATACACCAGAGTTGATTGGCCAAAGGGTTAGGGTTACTATGTTGAGGTTTTAAGGGAGTTCAGGAAGAGATTCCGTCAGAAGAGACCAGCACTCTTCAAATCATGTCAGTGGCATTTCCACCAGGACAATGCACCAGTCCACAACTCCATCCTTGTCACAGACTATTTGACCAAGATGGGTATCAAGACAGTTCCTCACCCTTCTTACAGTCCAGACCTTGCTCCCTGTGACTTTTGGTTATACCCTAAGCTCAGAGGCTGTTGTTATGTGACAATTGAGAAGATGAAAGAGGCTGTGATGAAGATCATTGACATGCTCACACAAGAGAACTTCCATGGGGCCTTCCAGAAATTGTTGGAATGGTACAACAAGTGCATTGCAGCCGGAGGAGATTACTTCGAAGGGGACTAGAGTTTCATGTGTGTACTATCAATAAAAGTGCCCATACGAAAAAAGTCTGGTAACTTATTTAATGATCCTTGTATCTATAAACTATGCATTTACAAATCATATATGTATAAAGAGGATTTGGTATTAAATAACCTACAATGGTTGATATGCCATAAAACTCAACCAAACTAAACTATTACATCATGAAAGGTGCTGAAGATGTGTAAATATTTGCCAGTTAAATGACATCAGAATCAACTAGAAAAGTCAAGTTGAAGTAATTGTGACACACAGTATAAGACAAGGTATTCAGTTTAAATGACCAGAGGTTTTTGTTATAATATCAATCAAGTTCAAATTCATTCACTTGAAACAAGGAGTTTGGTTGAGTTTCTTTTGTTTAATGGCATATCAACCTTCATAGGTTATTTTATTGCCAAAACTATCATTGTAGAATCGTAGTGGAAATATCTAACACATAGCTGGAAGGGATAAGGGGTTTCATGCCTTTCCCAAAGGTATTGATCTGAAAGTGAACATAATAGTGTGACTTGAGTTCAAACTTGCTTACTACAATGTCACAGTTCAGCATGTTAGCCACTATGCAAGAAGTTTCCAGACTCACAGAAAATGGACATATTCACTTGTAGCCAAAATTCTTTTGTAAACATAAGCATGTTCTAAAGTTTGTTAAAAAATCTTTTTTTAATAAAGCTGACCAAATCAAATAGTGCATTCTGATTCTACTCAAATGATAAAGGGATGAAATTTCTTGGTTAACCTTGAAATTGTTCAACATTATTTAGTTTTCTTACTTGAAACCATTTAACTATATGTAAACAAATTACTGATGTTTAATTAAATTATTAGTATTTTATATCAAGTTTAGAACTGTGAGCAAATAAAATCACTAATGTTAGATAGCAATACTTGAAACCATTTAACTGTGTTCAAACAAATGAGCTCTTGCTCATAACCTACAAACTATTTGTTTACAAATAATATATATTCAATATATATGTATAAACAGGATTTGGCATTAAATAACCTGCAAGGGTTGATATGCCATTAAACACAACCAACCAATTTTCTTGAATAAAGAGTTTTCTATAGATAAGATCATTTTAGAAAATTGGAAAAGTTACTAGCAAAATTTGATCAATTGCTTTTAATGGCATTTCAACCAATTTATTTTGTCTAGAGGTTAGAGGATCATGTTTATTGTATATTTATATTTACATTTTTTGTGTAGTTGTTTCTTAACAGGTTTTTTTTGCACATGATACTCTCAAATACAAATAATTTTCAAATATCTATTCAATCCATTGAGGAGAACCTAACAAATATCTGCACTCCAGATCAGAGTGGACCTAGGAGTAATGACAATGATGGGGTATTCCACACTCCCCAGGTCTTCAGAACTAGGGTTTCACAATCAGATACAGTTTAGTATCCTCCCTTTTTTGGTGGGGAGGTCTTACCCCTTTGCTGGGGATACAGTCAGCATGTTTTAAGCCTCATCAACAAGACATACAAAATTTAGAATGCAAATCAATGAGAGAAAATGTCTACATGATGTTTTACAAACACTCTTTACACACACAAAAACCATCATATGAACCTTGAGTCAGAACCTTTCCTGGAGAATATGACTATTTAAATAATCAATGTGTAATAAGTTAGATCTGATGAAAGTCATTTATTTTGTGTATTCCATTCTTTTTCCTTACTGTTTTTATTTTTCTGTGCTTTTTTAATTGAAGAGTCACTTTTTATATGTTAAGTAGTTAATAGTTATTTTCCTAACTTTCTCAATTTTGGTAACTTATATATATAATTATTTTTTATTTAGTGAAATTATTGATCTAATTACAAATAAATTACTTTACTACAAGTAGTCTTTTATAATCATGTGCTTCTCTTGGTAGTACAATTTAAAAATTCAAACACAGAATAACATTATAAGATTCAAAATATATCACATCAATAAATTGTCAACAGTTTAGAGATTTTGCTTTTTTCTTCTATTAATTTGTTTATTTCTCTAACTTCCTTTTTCTTTTCCTTTTTTTATATTAGGTGGCTGCTAGTAATGAGAATCCTTCTATACCTAAAGATACAAAGGATTCTGTTGAGAAAATTCTCCACCAAAGAGTTTACTTCAATGTTTCTTTTTTGGGAGTGGTAGAAGAAATGAATATGGGAGAGTCAAAGAAACGGGATAAGGAGGCCCAATTGATTGATCACCTTGAAGAGGCTCAGGTAATCCCAGTGCTAATTCCCTTTTTGCAAATATTTTTGTAATAACTTCAGTATGCTTAAATTTTCAAAACTAGCTGAATATCCATTAGACAGAGGAAAGTAAGTTGTAATAAAAGTTTTCTTAGCTCTGCAAGATTTCTATACCCACAATATTTTCTGCATTTCTTTTTATCATTATTCTAAGTCCACTTAAATTTCCTACTGTGGACATAGTGTTGAGGGGCCAATAAGGATATTGACTCCACAAGGTTGTTGTATAAGAAATAATGTGATAACAGCTAAAACAATAAGGAGATTAACATGAATAGAGTTCAATGAAACATCAATTTTATTTTACAAAAATGATGTGTTAACGAACAAATAAATCTGGAAGTGATTTGTTGGTTCCGTTGTCTGGTTGAGGATGATCTGGATTGATATCGAGTAGGACATGCCAGTCAGGATCGTCTCAGGACTTGAATGATGGTTGTCAGGTAGACAGGCAAGCCAGGATTGTCTCGGGACAGGAACAGAGCTTCACAGTTGTTAAGATAAGACTTTCAAATGTGCTTGTCCTAGTAAGGACAGTTTTATAAGCCATGTTTGGGTTGGCAGGAATGTGGTCAGTGAAGGAAAACTGGTTCAGCTGCAGGCTGGAACATTGTCTGGGAAACAAGTGCAGGCTGAAGCGTTATCATGTATGGTAGCAGGTTGCTGCGTTGTTAGGAAGAGGTTTGGCTGCTAGACAACAGAGTCCACAGAGGACAGGTTCAGCTGCAAGTCTAGCATGTGTTTACACCAAGGTGGGATTCAAGTCGAACTAGCATGTATGTGTTTCGTCCGTGAACTTACAAGTGATTAGGTGCCAGGTAAGATCAAACCACGGTTGAATCAGGATCGCTACAAGCTAACTTTTGGCAGTGGCCCTTAACATTTTAAGCCATCTAGTTGGATTGACTATGATTAAACAGGACCACAAGCAGTGGGGAAGCATAGGGACTGTCAGAAGGGTGTATGATGCTATCGTTCAACATCTTGTTGATCTGCATCTTGGCAGATACCAATTTGTATGGCGTGAGTTGTGGGTGGGAGTGTGTTAGTTGACCATTTGTTTTGATGTGGTATTGAGTTGGGTGATTACCTGAATCAGTGCCCTTGAATGGTTGTGTAATATGCATGTACTGCTTCAGGATATTTATTTACTCTTGACCATGGCAAGCTGCAACTGATTCCTGTGGTGTGTCAGGGTTCCAACAACCTGGAGGTTTGTCGTCTTGTCGGACAGGGTTCTCAGGTTCATGTGTACCGTTAGCTTGAATATACCCATATTTGGCACAGATTTCCTATCTGCACCAAGTATGGGTATCTTCTTGTTGATTTGGGTGGAAGTTCAGGTAAAGTCCTGTCGCATGCCAATATTCAAGATGAGGTACCATAAGTATCAATGGTGGAACCGTAAGCTGGTTGTAGTCTTAACAGGGTGGGCTTAGCAGAGGGTTCGTTCATATAGGGTATCATACTGATTGCCACACCCATGTCCACAAGAAATTTAAGCTTATTCCTCCAGTCCCACACGTAGAAAAGATGACATTGTGCATTGGTACCGGATGAGTCTATCGTTGCTACTCTCTGGTTTGTTAGTTTCCCTGGGTTGAACAGTTTTTACTGGTCTGCACTTCTTGGCTTCACTACCAAACTTGCAATAAAACCAGTATATGTCCATGTTTGTCTCATTATCTTAGCTGCTTAAAAGATGCCATCCTTGAGCACTGGATGTTATCAAGAATGGTGTCAGAAAGAGGTTAAGTTTGACTGCAAGTCTGAACAGTCTGCAAAGGACAGGTACAACTGCAAAACTAGCATGTGTTCACTCCAAGGCAGGATAAACTGCAGAAGTGGGATTCGCTGTGAGGTAGCATGTGTGCACTTCAGCTGTGAGCTTACAAGTGTTTAGCTGCCAGGTAGGATCAAATTGCAGTTGAAACAGGATCTCTAAGGGCACACTTTTGGTAGTGGACCTGAATATTTTATGCCACCTAGCTGGATTGACCACAGTTAAACAGGATCACGAGCAGACTTAAACATTCAAGGATCAGAAGTTGGATAACAAACAGTGAGATCCTTTCAACTATAGGCTAAGATCAACCATGGATGAGCAGGATCTCAAGCAAGCATGAAAGTCTCTGCAGGAGCTCGACACAGAGTAAAGGAGTCAAGTGAGTCAACAAAGTGCAAGGTTGTGCTACTCTCTGAACCTAGGCCCCTGGCCACCCAGCTGATATTTGTGGTAATTGACTGTCTTTATATAAGAGAAGGGGGCAATTTCATAAATGGTTTCAGCAGTGAATATTCTGTGTTATCAAAATTTCTCTTTTTGAATATAAGTAATCATGAAATATCTCATAATACTACCAAGAGGGGCTTTGGAATGCTATGTATTTTCTTCAGTAATTATAACCTAATTCAAAGATGATCTGCCAAATAAATTCATTTCAAAAATAGTCTTTGTGTTGATACAGAAACTCACTCATCACATAGGGGCAATGTTGTCAGCGCTCTGATCTCTGGTAGGAGTGAAAGAAAAATGCAGTTAGCTGACATCACAAGTGATTCTGCATTTTCAACAAAGGTTATTGATTTAAGTAACTGATAGGTTATAATAATAGCTTGATATTTTTATTGATTGATTTTTACAACATATCAATCTATCTAGAGTTATTATACATTTATATTTACATTTTTTGTGTAGTTTTTTTTAAAGAGTTTTTTACTAAAATTTATGTGATATCAAGTATTCTTATCTAATACAAATTATTTACACATGTGGGGAAATGTACATACAGGTTTACAAATGGAAAATTTATAATAGATAAAGAAGAATAAAATACCAAAGTAAGGACACTGACTGTATCTCTGCAGAGGGGTAAGACTCTTCCAACAAGTGTTCTGGATATCTCATTAAACAATCTGATGGCAAGGCTCCAGTAATGCTGGAACTTTGGGGAATGCGGAGTACCCTTTCATTGTCTTCGCTTCCAGGTCCATTATGGCCTGCAGTGGTAGCACCTGATAGGGTCCTATCATATGGGTCATAAATTGAATTGTTTGAAATAGAACTGTTTGATCATTTATGTATTTTAAAATCATATATTTTTTATATATGTGTAAACAGTATTTGGCATTAAATAACCTACAATGGTTGATATGCCATAAACCTAAACCAAACCAATGACAGTCTCCATTGGTTAATGTGTATGAGAATAAACATATACATATGCGCAATAATTTACTTTTTAGGAATGATGTATATATTGACACCTAGTGATAATTTACTAGCTCTAGAAAGTAGCTACTCGAAGAGATATACAGCAATAATGCATCCCATCTTAAAATAACATGTTAAAATGGTTGTTTGCATATTTTCAATGGAATAGTACTACATTTTGGTAATAATTGGACAATTTTGATAACATATAAATCATGATTCATACTCATGCATAGTTCCATACACACCAAAAATTTCTTGCAACATCTGTTGTCTTATAGGTTCATATAATTTTTTTTTATCCATCCTGAGAGTTCATACCACTGTTAAAAATTGCCTATCAAACTTACGTCTCTATTTATGCTATGTTATAATAACATATTTTAGGCTAATATCTTGATTGCTGACCAAGTATTACTGTACATTTATTTATATATATATATATATATATATATAGGGTTGCATCTTAATTAGTTTCCATTTTAGTAAAATATGATTTATCAATGAATATTTTAATCAATAGTATAATTTAACAATGAATATTTCAATTAATAGTATATTCACCATTATTTTGAATCATCTCTTGCCATTTATTAGGAAACTTGTTGATTCCTCTTAAGTAAAATTCAGCTGATTTTAAGCTCAAGAAAATTTCCACAAACATTTTCACCTGATCTTTTTGAGAAAATTTGTCATTCAGAGAACAAAAAACATGGAAATCACTTGGTGTGAGGTTTGGTGAATATGGTAGAACAGACCAGTCTAAATCCAATGTTTCATCTTGCATAATTCTTGCTGAATGTGGCCTTGTGTTATCATGGAGAAAAAAAAGTCTGAATATGAGCACAGGTAAAAAATCATACATAATAGTAGTAATCCTAGTCAAGTTAGAACATTAAATTTATAAGTCCCAGAAATTCACTCTAAACTGTCCAGCAGGACACATAATGTAACGGTTATAGGCGTTGGTTCCCTAAGCTTCTAAGGAGACAATCATTTGGAGGTTACGAGTTCAATCCTGACTGCAGGCAAGTAACAATACAGGAATACTTAACACTTGTACCTGGTTATGGCTTACGGAATCGGAACAGGCGACCCCCTCCCCCCGTGGATTCAATAAAATACGTAGTCCAAAGTTCCGTGTAGGTTCTCAAGTTTGACAAACACCTGAAGAAGGCCATAGGACATATCGGCCGAAATGTTGTGAAAATAACTATAAAGATGAAGACAATAGTCAGAAAACCCTTAATGATAAAAATCATCACGCTTCACCTCAGAAATTTAGACAACTAACAATGTTTCTCCTATTAAGAAGTGTGGGCATTTTCCTAGATTTTCATGCACATGTTGCAGCTGTTGAAAATATGGTTGCATTGAGTGTCTGATTGCAATTTAAAAACTCAAAATGTATAATACTGCAGTGATCCCTCTATACACACAGTATAACTTTTCTTCTATGAAGCTCCTCCTTTAGGGTACGCTGCAGAGATTCATCCTTGTCAATCCACTGCCTTCTGCATTGAACATTGTGAGAAAAGACCTATTTTTCATCACCTGTAATGATATTCTTGAGGAACAATCATTTTTCTGCCTTGAAAGAAAACTTGTAGCTCTGGATATATTCTTCTAAAAGTATGAGGAAGCACCTTTCTTGGTCAATTTTGCTATCTTTTTCAAGTAGCAGCAGATCATGGATTGGGATGTGTTAACGTCAAATGCTAATTCTCAAGTACCTTTGCACAGATTACATTCTTCCTATTCTCTTAAAGCAAAGTCTGATGATCAAAGTCTGATGAGCATCTTTCAATTATTTATCACCAGAATAAAACTTTGAATGCCAGTTTTGAATTTGGCAGTCAATAATGGCACCTTGGTCATAAACACTACACTTTTTTTTTTAGCTGTTTCCATAGCATTTTTTTTTCTTAAAGTCCCACAATGTTATGTCAAATATACACTTTCAGTTTCTTTATTTTAGGGGCATGACATCATAGATTAAGTTATGATGTGCATTCTTTCACTTCTGAAATAAGAATGACTGATGGAGCCAATCTTTAATCAGGTAATTTACAGTTATGTTTAAAATATTAGAAGTTTGAAATGTGTAATTACAACTTTCTTTTAAAAAAACGGAAATTATTTATGGCTCAACCCAATACACACACACACACAGTGACTTATAATGTTCCGGGAAATTTTGTAACTTTTTTCTCTTAATAGCCCAGTTATCTACATTAAATGGATAAGTAAAAAGGGGTTAGATACCAGGTTAAAAGTAAATGATAATAGGTAATATGTATTATGCAATATATGATGTGAATCTATAATACTGTAATAGTTAGGGTATGAGCATAGTGATTAAGCCACCTGCAAGGTCTAGCACAAAGATATACTATGCACAGCAAATTCACTAGTAGATATAACATTGGTAGTAAGTTGCATCTTTAAACTATCAAAAAACTGATACAGTTTGTAACATTTCAGAAAATGGAATTGGTAAATAAAGTTAAATTTTTACCTGTAGCTGTTGGTATCATTTTAATTTTATTGTTCTTGTGAAAAGTATGGGGCAAATAGATGATCTGTTTAAAAATTATTTGTATTAAATTGGACTGTGCAATAAAAAAAACCTCTTAAGAAACAATTACACAAAATGACCCCCACTTTTGATGTGTCTTGTAATATCTATCCATCTGAGGAGTGTGAAAAGACAAAACTTAGACTTCAATTTTGTATTTGTCATGTCTATGCTGGTTACTAAATCTATGATTATAACTAGAGTTTTGTCTTTCAATCAAAATAAAAATGTGAAGCTCAGTTTGAATAGAATTAGATTTTCATCTATATGATAATACAATCACATTTCCAAAATTCAGTCAAAAATTGATAGTGTTTTAAGGAAATTTGTAAAGTATTTTCTGTTGTCCCTGCAAAAGCAAATGTAGACATAAAAGCATAAAATTAACTTTTATTCTCACAGGCCTGGTTCTAGCTTAAAATGTCAATATTCATTTATCTTGTTAAAAAGTACAAGGGCAAACAACATTTTACCGGAAGAGGTAATCTTTGTCATTTGATACCACTCTCAATCCACTAAATTTACTGAATCCAACTGGTATCGGAATCATGTTTAATATTTTAACAAAATTCATATTTTCCACTGGCTTTTCCAGCTTTATTCAATATCTTACTAGAAATCTATGGACCTTAATATATTTCTTGAAACTGTTGTCCAACTATCACTTTATTTTCCTTCAATGGTTTTTCATTGCCATCATCCACTCTGTTGATGGGGCTTAGAATATGCTGACTGTATCACCTGAAAAGGAGTAAAAACTCTCCTTCCACCAAAAAAATGACTTTGCTTAATTGATTGAATAAGAAATCATGTTGCATTTTCCTATTTGTGAGACCAATTCAAGAAGAAATTGTAGCATCAGAAATAAATGCAAATAAATATTTGTTTTATAAGGACATCCCTTTTTCTTTCTTGATATATATATACTAGGACATGTTTATTAAAAAAGATACGACTTTAATGCTAGCCTTGTGATTGATGTTAGTTGGCTAGTTTTGCAATAATCAGCTCCGATGTTGTTAATGATAACTGAAGATCACCTCTTGTAACAATGTGAAGTCGGTTACAAGCTTTTGATAGGTTAAAGACATGGCTGAAAACAGATTTAGTAAGGTAAGATAAAGGGAAAACAGTTACATACAACTGTGCTTTCTCACAGAGTAGTAGATTTTTTTTATCAGTGTCATTACTTTTTCACCATTATGCTTCGCATCTTTAAATATTACTTGCAATATTCCATTATTTTGCAATTCAATGAGACAAAGAACCTCTATTTCTTGTAATAAATATATCTAAAGCAAAATATTTTCATTGACCAGTAAAATATTGTGGATTCCCAATTTACTATGGATCCTAGTTGAGAACCACTGCTCTAGCATATTGTTGACCATGATTTCATGTAAACAAGGGGGTATTTGAAGATTCATTCACACTCTGAAAAACTGGTTCTATTTTTACTTCTGCATTTGATGCTGTTAATACATTGGTAGATGATGATGATACTGGTAATCTAATTTCTGAACCAAAAACACTCTTTGGTATGAGTTCATGTCATAGCTTACTAAATGGAAATCATGTTTGATTATTTGCAAAAAACCAACAATATAAATGCCATGACACAGTAATTTCATATCGTCACTCTTAAACTTAAAATACACATACTCAAATCACTAAAAATGGTATTTTTCTGATCATCATAAATTGTACAAATAATTAATTGCAGTAAACTGCCTCTTACTTTTATCTGATTAAAACAAATCTTGATTTTTTTTTAATAATAATATATCAACATCATTTTCCTTTTTCAAATCATCTACACTTATTTCCTAAAGTTTTCTACTTCTCCCACTTTAGGTGGCAAATTTAATGAAGGCACGATAACTATGCTCTGCTACCAGTGTTAAAGATTAAGAAGGCAAGCAACTCTTTATAGAAAGAATATTATCAAGAAGATAGTTCCTGATGCACTAGAAATTTGCAAAAGACCTAATCAGAAAAATCCAGCTCATTTATACAATTTTGAGAGAGTCTATTTATAGAGGTAAGCTTTTAATTTAGAAGACTGAATTATACTATTTTATCTATTATCAAATTTAGATTATTAACAGGTCATAAAATTTTATTGTTTATTAGACTTTTTGAAAAAAATATTTATATTAATCTAACTAAATATGTACTGCATTCTTTTTAACATTTTTTTTTAGATATCTGAATGACAAAAAGATTACATTCCTCTGTTTTTTAACAAGAACATTCAAATGTATTTTATATTCAATATGCTACCCAAAAAATTCCATTCACTGTTTCAAATAAAAAAAAAAAATTAAAAGTGATAAAGTAGACTTTGTGTATTAAATTTTTCCTGTGCAACACAAATTGCTATCAATTTACATGAGCTTGGATTTCTGAATTGTTTTTCTTCTGATCAAATAAATATTTATAAATAGTTTGTGATATTGTCAATCAATAAGAATTGAAACATGGACATTGTTTTTTTCGTTTTGCTTCATTTTTTTTACTTGAAAGTAACAGCTTGTCTACTGTAGAAAAAATGTATTCTATTTTGGTGGAAGGTCCATTTTTAAAGGTTTTTTTTTTTTTTTTTAGGGGGGGTGTTTTTTTTTTTTCAACAAATCAGTCTGCTGCATTATGTGATATATAAATTTGTAATAAAGGCAGAAAAGGAATTGATTGGTTTTAACAGCATGTTAACCTGTTCAGGGTTAATTTACGGAATTTCATTCAAATAATTTGCTCACAATTGTATGGTTTCAGGTAATTAATGATAACTCTTAGTAAACAATAATAGATTCAAGTAAGTTCTTAATACAAATGATTTATGGTTATATGATATCAAGTATTTTTATCTAATACAAATAATTTACCCATAGTTGTGTTTTCAAGTATTCCTGTCTTATACTAATAATCATATGGTGTCACGTGATTATTTCTATTTAATCATAGTCATTTGTTTGCTCATAGTTATATGGTTTCAAATATTACTATCTAATACTAATAATTTTCAAACAGATCTATTTGACCTATAGATGGGATCCAAACAATACCAATGAATGATTGATTGATTGATTTTAATCGCATGTCAATTCATCTGTGGTTATTTTATGCTTAGAGGTTAGGGAACTGTTTATATTTATATTTTTTGTGTAGTTTCTTAAGAGTTTTATTTATTTATTTATTTTTTTTTTGCACACAGTTTTGAATGAAGAATTCTTATTGAATACAAATAATTTTCAAATAGATCTATTTGTACCATAGATGGGACCCTAACAGTTAATATCACTCCAGATCAGAGTGAACCTGGGAGTAATGATAATAAAGGAGTACTCCACACTTCCCATATCTTCAGAACTGGATCCTTGCCACTACATGCAGTTTAATGTCCTATCCAGGACACTCCTTTTTGGATGTGTCTTACCTCTCTGCAGGAAATACTGTCTGCATATTCTAAGCCACACTGACAGCAGAATACCTCTCAAAGAACGGCAATGAGGAAAATGATAATGCTGTCCAAGTTGACAAAGTGGAAGGCAATTAAAAATCACTAAAGGAAAATAAAGTGGAAATTGGAAAATACTTTCAAAAAGTATATTTTGGTGCATATATTTCTGGCAAAATAATAGAGCTGAAAAAGCAAGTGGAAAATATAAACATGGTTACAATATTAAAAAGGATTCTAATAGTAATACTGATTGGATTGATTTTAGTGAATTGAAAGTGGTACCAAATCAAAAGGAAATGGCAGTTTAACTTGGATAAAGTAATGTCTGCAAAAGAAAATTGAAGAAATACATTAATAATAGCATATTTGCTTTAGTAGAGAATCAGTCAGAATTCAAATGGAGCCTTCATTACTTCTTCCACAAAAACATATGCAAGAGAGGTTGCTCCACAAAATTACAACAAAACAACAGCAATGTGCTGGGATGGCATACTCCTTCACTCCCCGAAATCACTCTCAAGGAGAGCTTTTTGACCACTTCCAACCAATTGAACAAGAAGGACTGTTAACCTGCCTTCTACATCTCTCTTTACAGGCCAAGAGCATTATGGTCTCTGCAGTTAGCCAAATGTTACATGAGGACTTAAACACCTTCAGGGGCCTCGACATATCTGACCCTCACCACCTTATTGCTACATCTCACCTCTATTTTGTTGTCCCCCCAATACTCAATTTCGGGGGAATTTTTCAACTCACCCCCATATCCAGAAACCCAGGAGGACTTTCAGATCACCTCCATTTCGCTCCCCCACCACAATACTCCATTCCGAGGGAACTTTCCAACTCACCCCCATATCCAGTAACCCAGGAGGACTTTTAAATCACCTCCATTTTTTGTCCTACAATCAATCCGGAGGACTTAACAGCTTCCTCTACTAACTCCCTGCAATTGTGAGCATCATCAATCTCAGCAGTTATTTATGTGTTGCATTGGGAGAAACCCTCTTGGGGGGGTCACAGTATATGTGGCCTCTGGCCCCCTCATTCCAACCCGGTAACAGTTGATCTTGGAACACCTTTCACCATTCCAGCATCTTGTCAGTAATCTCCATGGATTTTCAAAAGAATACACACACATATATATATATATATATATATATTAAAAACAATTGACGCCGTCTCCCAGATCGACCTGCCGCAACTAGCCGGGGTGGGGAGACAACCGGACTCTGCCCTGTGCCCAGGCATCTTCCTCCCAACCCCGTCATTAACTGTTTCTTCAAAGCATAACATTTATTTTCCTTTAACCCCATCATTTCACAGGCTTCTTGCCTTCCAACATATCAATTGCATGACTCACTAACCCCTTGATGCCCGTGATCAAAGCGGGAGTGCGGTGCAACCGCACCCCCAGGGCCATAAAGACAGGAACAAAGAGAACAGTACATCAACTGCAATCACACTTACAAAAAAAAAAAAAAAAAAGAATATCTATAAAGGTAAAAAAAAAAAAACCCAAAGCAAAAGCTCAACTCCAAAACTCAACAAAAACAAAGCAAGGCATAACAAAAAAAAATAATCCACACTCCAACAAAAACATCACAAAAATAATCCACACACCAACAAAAAAAATAAAACAACAACCAATATATAAAAAAAAACAATGAAATAATAAAGAAAATAATTTTCAAGGAACCTTTGCCACATACTCACTCCACTGCCTGTCTTGCTTCTCCTTTCAAAGCTTTGTTTCTCTCTTTCTCTTAGGATCTCTGCCCCCCCCCTTCACTAGCCCTCTATCCTTTCTCTTTGCTTCTTTTTTTCCCTCTCTTTGCCCTTTTTCTTCTACCTGGGGTGGTTGGGGCTTGGTGGAGGTGACAGCATTTACCGCCTACTGTTCAAACCAAGAACCGTTTTTTTCAAATTCCTCAATGGACAGGGAACCACCAAAAATAAAATTCTTTTTTCTTTTTTTTTTCTAAATTTAACAGTTTATTTATTTATTTTTTTTTTTTTTAACTGAGACAGGTATGGATGAAATATCAAAAATTCCTTACCTTATCAATCTCTCTTTCTCCTTTCATTCTCTTTGTCTTTTTCATTTCTCTTTTTTCTTTTTCTCTTTGCTCTCTTTTCCTTTTTCATTTCCTCTGTTCTTTTTTCTTCATTCTTTCTTTTCATTTTTCTTTTTACTTTCTTTCAGCCTCTTTTTACTTCTTCCCTTTTTTTCTTTATCTCAGTCCTTTTTCATTCCTTTGTTGTTGTTTTTTCATTTCTTTTTTTCCTTCTTCTGTTTTCTCTTTCCTTTTTTCCCATTTCTTTATCTGTTCTTCCTTCTCTTTTTTGTTTTTGTTTTTTTTTTTGCTTTTTTTCTGCCATTTTTTTTTTTTCCTTTTTTTTTTTTTTTTTTTTTGTGGGGGAGTTCCCTATCCACACTCGCACCCTGCACTCAGTGCGATTCTACATTGACCAGTCGGTTTGAAACTAACACCTCTATTTTTTTCTTTTAGTGAACCTTGCTTTTATCACTTTTTATAAATGTTTCTCCTTATTTAATTTCTTTTCATTTATCCATCGAAATTTTCTGTCTTTATCTTTTCTCTTTCATCATCCACTCTTCTTTTTTTTTCTTCCTGTCTCTCTCTATCTCTATCGCCTCTCTAGCCTCCTCCTTGCTTCAATTCTCTTTCGCCTTCTTTCCATTTCGAACCAATACATATATTTTACCCTCATGATTCCGTTGATCATAACCACCCCATACACATTGTTTCCATCAATTTTATCCCCATAATTCACCATTATCATCCTCGATACCTTTTCAGTCCAAAATTAACCTATTTCCTGATTCAACACAAAGGTTTTTCAAAGTGAAAGAGATATAAAAATCAAAAGGAAACATACGACTGAGATCCTGTCCCCTAAAAGTTTTTCAAACAAAGAGCCCTACCACTTAAGCATAAAAAATACTATAACACTTCTCAGAAAAAAAAACATTTTGAATTCTAACGGCCAAAATAAATGTGGGAAGGGGAGAGAGAAATAAATTCTTCCCTTCACTTTTAACAAAAAAAGGGATCATTTTCAGCCGTTGTGATGCGTTTTCTTTTTCCTCAGATTTTCTTTTTATCCTGGTCCACGGCGCCAGATGTGACAATATACCTGCTGGCTGGTCCCCACTATCTCAACCTCCTAAAGCATCTCATGGCCATCCAATCATCTAGTGGTTTCTCTCATCTCCAGCCAAGGGTATTTCACATTGCTTTACAAACACACAAGACACAACATACACAACCGAGAGGGTGGAAGAAAAGAAGAACAAACAAGCATGGACTTGGGTCAGCTCCAAGCACAAGAAGGGAGAAGTTTGTGACACTTTTGTGTGGTTTCTGTGGGCTATTGTGAGCGTGTATCCGAGCGAAATTCCTACACAGCTACCAAGAACGCCGACTTGTCCTCATGTCTGACCCCACTTCTGAATCCACAGGTCCTAACTCCTCACTTAGCAGTTGCCTTTCTCTGACCATCACCTTCTCCCGACTTCTGTTGACTGCTTTCTTCTGTTCACTGCCCTGGGACCTTGCCTTCTCTTGTCTTCTTCTGGTCTCATAGGAGATGTTGCACTCAAGCCCTTTATATGGGTTTCGCACCAAAACAGATAAAGGAATCTTCTGACACTCACCTACACCCACACCCACAGAAACAAATGCCCAACATTGTGCCACAGAATGCAATATCTGTAAGATAGGTTGTGGCTGAAAAAGTAAAAATTAATGTCATCATCATGACGGGCTGCTAGCACAGTTATTCCTGACCCTCTCGCCATTCATCTCTATCATCCATCACTTCTGGTAGGTCTTCCAGGCTAGATCCTGTATGTGTACAGAGCTGTTGTAGATAGGTTCTAGTTAGTCACCCAACACTTGCATGTCTATGTTTTGTCTGTGTTCACATGGAGGCCTATGCCACCTGCTGCCTGTTCTAGACTATGCAGCAGGGATTTGGCTTGGGTGAGTGTATTTGCCAGAAGCGCTATGTCATCAGTGTAGTCCATGTCCATAATAGCTTGTGCAGTGTATTGTCATCTTGCCTTTGCCAAATTAAAGCCATTTTCTCTCATTAAATCAACTGACGTTTGAAGCATGTAATCTAAGCAGGTAATAAAAAGGTATGGGGCTAATGTGTCCCCTTGCAGCACATCTGTGACAATGTCAAAGAAGTCTGTGTCTCCATTCAGTGAGCAAACTTTTACTTTTGTATTTTTATATTATGGCTGCAACAGTTTTTGGGGAGACCATAGGCTAAAAGTATTTGCTCCATCTTTCCTCTGTGTATGGAGTCAAATGCCTTGGAGAAATCTACAAATAATAGTGTCTCCTCGAGGTTTTTTTGCAATTTTAGGTTCAATGTGGTTGAGTAGCAGAGCACTGTAAATCGTGACTGCTATGGAAGTAAGGGTTATACCTCAGTAGTTCTTGGCTATTCCCAGGTCACCCTACTTGGGGAAGGAAGGATGCAGCCATTTGTCTATCATGTTCTGGTTATATATGGTGTTGCAGTATTGGAGCAGTATGTTGTCAAATTTCCTTGTTTTCAATACTTCTAGGAGTATTTCATCAAGACCAGCAGCTTTCCTGTTTTTAATTTTTGTTAGTATTACAAGTTTTTCTTGTGTAAACTGCCCATATATTCTGACTGTAGTTGAAAGAATTTGGTGACTTTTCTTCCAAGTGAGTTTCTTTGCCTCCTCCTCCTCTGTGGGCAGTAGGATGTCCTATGTGACATAACTGCAGAGGCAGAAATACCTACACGGAACTCCATAAGCTTTTAGATCTTCAAAGCTTTCCTTTTTGAGACTTGCTAGTCTTCAGGTCCTCAGGTCAGAGATGAACAATATGGTCCTTGACTTGAGAATCTGAGTAGGATAGTATTGCCTTGGAAATACTGGGTATACTTCCCTACCTTATCCATCTCATATTCTTCGGGATCTTTTCCCTTGAATCTCCAAGAGGTGAAAGTGGAGACGTCTTGACTCACAGCTGGTTCTTAAGGTCTCTGCACCAGTTCAATTCTGGTGGTATCTTTATCTTGGCCAGAGATTCTTGCAAGGGGGAGACTGATAAAAATGGCGAGTCTGCTCTGATCAAACTGACTGAAGACGTGCTTCTGTCACTTGGCTGGGTAGTTTTGCAGGTCAATCTTCCCCACTTCATTGGCCGGAAATCATTGAATATACTAGGAGATAGGCCACTGGTTGATGGCCTGAGTTAGGCCACATTCGTTTCAGTTTTTTCGGGGAGGACGTTCTCCTTGGCCAAGGGGGTGACTTTTTAGCTGATGTGGACAACTTAACCTATGTACTACCCTTAAGAACACCCTCCATGGATGCAAGAGCAACCTGGAGTGGGGAGCAGTAATTTTATTCTAAAAACCAGGAGGTTGTTTTGGGGTTTTGAGCAGTATGAGTACAAAAAAGACAGACGCTACAGCAATTACTTTATATAATCCCAGGCCTAGCTTTATTGCTAGACCTGGGATTATATGTTTATCAAAAGTATACAAAATGAAACAAGCGAGCAGACAAGCAGGCGAATGAACGAATGAAGAAAATGGATGGATGTATGAGCCTTTGGCTTTCTTTTGGAATGTTCTACCAAGTAGAAATTTGTCATCTTATGAAGAGCCAAAAACTTGCTTATGCAAAGTACAGGTCATTTGCATGAGCAGAATTTCATCACTGTTCAGCCACTACAGGTGTTCGTGCTGGCCATCCTCTTCTGCACAAACAACACACCAAACATAGTCTCTTTGACTGACGAGGATGACCATTCTCACTAACAGCAGCTGGTGATTTACTTAACTTTTCTTTACTACTACAATAGTCAAACCTTGTCTGCAGATACAATGCTATTACTTGACCGAGGCTGCTGTTTATGTTGACAGCATAGATGAACAGGAACTGTGTACTCATGCTAGACTGAATTGTTTAAAATGGAACTGATTATTTGTATAAAAATGGATTTGGCATTAAATGATCTACAAAGGTTGATATGCCATAAAATCCAAACAATCAAAAGATGGACAGGATTTTTCTATCTTGCAATTTGCCTGGTGAACCTATGTAACTATGAAGAAACTATCTCCTTGCTGAAAAGTATTGTTTTCCTTTTTAATCTTTAACATTATAACAAAGAAGTTAATTAAATTTACCTCCTCGTTATATTAAAAGGAAAAAATAAAGGAGTCGAACAAAGATATTGAAGGTTTTCAACTTTGAAGTTTAATACCAGCTTGGGTTGAAAGGAAGCCTTTGTGCTGAAAATCATAGTGAGAAGAAATAAAGTTATAAAAGGGATGAGCAGGCATTTGGCTTCAGCCAGTAGTTCGAGGTCCTGTAGATTTTGGATAGAGGAGTAAAGGTCTCCAAAATAGAAAAGCAGAATTGAAGTAGCTGGTTGTTTGAGCGGGATACGCTTCACTGTATACATAGTAAAAGTTGTGTTTGCTGATTAAGGATAGGAATGATGTAGTCAGCCATAAGTTTGTGGTCCTGTCCTGTAGGAGAGAAGAATGAAGGTCTCCTAAAAGATTGATCAGGAATGAAGTAGCTGAATGTCAGAGGTGACATAAGTGTTCCTGTAAGTGGCGGAATAAATACATTCAATTTATATTCAACTGGGAGCCTTTGGTCTAGAAGGGTAGATACTAAGGTCCATAAATTAGATGGCTTTCCTCATGGTGTAATGGTTCTGGTGCTATGAAGAGAGGGGACAGAAAGTACGTCCTTCCTGCTCAAAAGATTCTGAGGAAGAAAATGTTAGGTGGGCTTTCCTTGCCCTTGATTTGCCCAGGAAAGGTGTCTGGACAGAATGGGACAAATCACCCTCATTGGGTGAAAATATGTGACAACCATAACAGTCAAATTAATTTACGCACCAAACAAAGATATGAAGTTCTTTCTGCTACAACATCCATGATTACCAAAGGAAACCTTTTCAAAGTAAACCAGTAGAGACCATTACCTTATGATCTGGGATATTGTAGAATATAGTAGGAATATTACACTCCAGTTTATTGACAGCTGGCTAAACACAACAGGATTAAGTTGATATGCCTACAAATTTGAAATTATTAGCAAGTGTTTAAATTGGCTTCCCACAGTTCAGGTTTCAGCTGGGTAATGCTCCTGTTCTTGTTGAAAGGATTTTTTCTAGAGCAAATTATAAACACTTTGATCTGGTTAGCAATTAGTCTAAATCTGAACAACATTTAAAACACATAGGGATAGTTAGCAAGGAAAGCTTTTGAAGGTGGAAGGCAACTTAATGTGATGCAGGAAACTCTAACTACCATTTTTCGCAACTTGAAATGAAGTAACTGATGAATTCCTCCATTGTTTGGTTTAAAGTGTGCCATATTGGATATCCCAAGTAAATAATATTAATGGTGTAGCAACCAAGTATTATCACTAAAACTTTTCTATAAAAACAATTCAATAAAATCACAAATACAATAATAAACAAGTTTTATAGAACTTGATTGATATCTCTGGTGTGAATAATGAAACTTTTTCAAAATAAATTTCTTAAAGTAACTTTATATATAACTTATGGTCAGGCAAAATGCACATATAATTCATTAAAGGATTAGAATTGGAAATTTTTCCCTGACTGGTACACTGTATATTCAAATGAGCCTGACACTCAAGATTATAAATCTTTGGTGAAAGATATATACTAAAAATAAATCCTGGCATTGGCCTCCATGTCAATGCAAACAAAACCGAATATATGTGTTACAACCAAACGGGCAACATTGCCACACTAGACGGAGCCCCTCTGAAACTAGTCGACAAATTCACCTACCTAGGAAGCAGCGTCTCATCAACCGAGAAAGACGACACACGACTGACGAAGGCATGGACAGCTATCGATAGGCTCTCGATCATATGGAAGTCGGACCTAACTGATAAAATAAAACGCAGTTTCTTCCAGGCAGCGGTTGTGTCGATACTGCTATATGGATGCACCACATGGACGCTTACGAAGCGGCTGGAAAGGAGGCTGGACGGAAATTATACAAGAATGTTGAGAGCAGTATTAAACAAGTCCTGGCGACAACACCCCACGAGACTCCAACTATACGGACACTTGCCCCCCATCACAAAAACTATACAAGTTTGACGAACCAGACACGCAGGACACTGCTGGAGAAGCAAGGACGAGCTCATAAGCGATGTACTCCTGTGGACCCCCGCACATGGATGTGCAAGAGTGGGACGACCAGCACGAACCTACATACAGCAGCTGTGTGAGGACACGGGATGTAACCCTGAAGACCTGCCAGAGGCGATGAATGATAGGGAGAAGTGGCGAGAGACGGTCAGGGATATCCGCGCAGGCGGCGCGACATGATGATGATGATGATATAGGTTCTTGGTCTGATGATCTTATAGGCAGAAACTGAGTCACCAAGTGCTGTTAACTCTGTATCTATGCTATTCTTCTTAGATCTACATAAGTTCTATCACCAATATTGAGCACTCTTTATTCATGGATATACCAAGCTATATATATATATATATATGTATATATATATATATATGAAATAAAAATAATAAATCATTTTGTAGATAATGTATATTAAAAGATTGTTATGATTTTAATTTTTCATTTTACCTGGATTCTGTTGCTCTTAAAAACAAAGCTGAGATATGATTTGTACAACACACACCCATTGAAGATCAAATTCACAAGCAACAGTTGGTAGAACTATATTTATAACCATCACTACAGAAGTCTCATATGTCTTGACTTAGTGTGTCCAGAAAACATTAAGTTGTTTAACATTAACAGAAAAATAGTTTACTTAGGGCAATGGTACCTTAGTTCCCTTCAATGTACTCTTCTTGGAACCTCACTCACTTCTCCCTTTGACTTTTCAAAATGTTCTGCAAAGTTCTTTTTTGGGATTGCCATCAGCTGTTTTGTCACGTTCTCCTTTACCTCATCCATGCCATTTCAACAGTTGCCCTGTCAGCTGGTGCTGTAGAATATACCGACTGTACCTCTGCAGAGGGGTAAGACCCCTCCCCCCAATGAATGTCCTGGAATTGACACTAAACAATCTGGTGGTGAGGTTCCAGTGATGCTGGGACTTTGGGGAATGCAGAGCACTCCTTCATTGCCATTGCTCCCAGGTCCACTCTGACTCAGAATGGTAGCACCTGATAGGGCTTTATCTATGGATAGAATAGAACTAACGGCATACTGAATTGCTTCACTAAACTAGATAGCTTGAAATAGAAATGTTTTTGACAATTAAACCGTACTTACATTTAAACTGCGTGCTTATGCTAAACTGAATTATTTGAAATGGAACTGTTTTTTGACATTGAAACTGTATTTACACTAAACTGATTTGTTTAATATAGAACTGTTTTGATATTTAACTGTGTGTAAACAAAATCATACTTACACTATTTTGAATTAGCTGAATTAGAACTGCTTGACTAAACTAAATATCTTGAAATAGAAATGTTTTCACAATTAAACTGTACTTACATTTAAACTCTGTACTTATCCTAAACTGAATTGTTTGAAATAGAACTTTTTCAAAAAAAAATGGATTTGGTATTAAATAACCTACAAAGATTGATATGCCATAAAACCCAAACAAACAAACAACCAACCAAGCCATTTCAACAGCCATTTTTTGTTTTCAAAAAAACAGAAGTTACAAGAAGCTGAATCTGGACTCTTTGCAGTAATTTAACTTTTTATGCTTCTAAGAAACTCCAAGAATTCTGTCAATTGTTAGGTTTTAATTTTTTGTAAATTTATCCTGAAACATTAAGAAAATATTTGCAACTAGAAAATTCATAGTTTTTTTTTTTTCTTTCTTTTTTTGTGGGTTGGGGATGTGTTGATTTCTTTTTTTCTAAATTTTGGTATAAATTACTTCATACATTTTACTGTACATTTTCAAAATTATTACATTTAAAGGCATCTATTAGATTTTATGATATAAGACTATAACTATCGAAATTATTTTTACTATGATATTTAAAATTAGAGATGAAATGAAATTCATTTTGGCTGTCATTGAGTGGCTTCAAGTAACTTGCTATTGCTTTGATTGACAATTTTATTTTTAATGCTCAGTTACAACATAATCTTAATCTATACAAAAAAAGGAGGCTTGGGGTGGTCATTTATGTCTGACTTTAAAAAATATTCCAAACATTCTGGAAAAATATATTCCATGTTTGTTGCTGAAAAAATCACCTTAAGATTGTTAACAAGTATCAATTTCAAGTCAGTTATGACAATAGTAGCAAGATTGTCAAATCAGAAGTTAGAGAATATACTTCTCTCTTGTAGTCTTTTTATACTCTATAAAAGCAATAATTTTTGGTTTTTCAATGCCACCATCTTTTTAAAGAGCTGCAATTTTTTTATGAGAGTAAATTCCATTTGGTTAGACTTCTCTTCTGTAAGAACAACACAAATTCTTATTTAACCACTTGATCTAATTTATCTAGCAAATCTCAATACATTTCTAAGCACATGAAAGAAGTTCTTAAAATTTTTCAATTGTAAAAGCAGTGAAAATTTTATATATATTTTCTATTTTCAACATAAGTAATTTTTCTTGATATATTCATAGTGATGTCCAAAAGGTTTAACAGTCTATTGTTTTAAATTAAAGCCTAAATTCAGTGGTTAAAGTGCAAATTGATCTTTAAATTTCAAATGTGTATCTCTAATTAACATAACTTTTGAAAATTATTGTATGTGATTAGTTGGAACTAATTTTCTCATCTTTTTGATTTTTCACATTTCAACTGTGTACCCATCTGGGCTTATTTTGTTGTGTTCTGAAATACTAAATCTTGTTTTGAGAGAACATGCATACCTCTCTCTTGCAACAGCTCTGTTCATGAGGCTTAGAATATTCTGACTGTATCCCCTGCAGATGGTTAAGCCCCTTCTCCTAAAAAAACGAGTGTCCTGAGTATTACATTAAACTACAACTGGTGGTAAGGATCCAGTTCTGGAGCTCTAAGGAGTGTAGAGCACCATTTCAGGTCCACTCTGACCTAGAGTGCTAGTGTACCATTACATCTCGCAAATAAGTTTCTTCAGTTTCTCCTTTTTAAGAAAAGAAACCTTTGTAAGATCAGTATGTTCTTAATTTCAAAGCAATGTATTTTCTGAAGTTCAATATGATTTTTGGCTAATATCCATATTTTTTAAATGTAGCATCAGGGTGGAAGGCATTTACCACAATAATGTGTCATAGGACTATACAATGAGAGGAAGAGAGGAAATTGAGAAGGGGAAAGAGCATGTTTACTTAGGATGAATGGAAATGACCACTCAGAAGACCTCCTCAATGATGGGAAGATGAAATCATTAAGGGATTTGGGCCAATATGGAGAAAAAGGACAAGAATTGAATGGAAGTGCATTATGGCCAGAAATGTGAAAAACAATAGTCAACTTGGCCAAAAAAAGAGATTAAATGTAGATGTTAGCTTTAACTTCGAAGTCTAGTTTAATTTGGGTAACATTAAATAACCTATTTTACTTTATAGTTCTTTAACCTACTTGATGTAGTTAAAAAAAAAAAAAAGAATTAGATGTCAGTCTGATAAATAATCTCCACCAAAGATAAGATTGATTCTAAAGAATCAGTTTCTTTAGTAAATATTTCTGACAGATATGTATGTCATTTTTTTTTTTTTTTTTTCTGTTTATGTCTAAAACTACTAGGATATCGCTTTTCATTATTAAAATTGGAACTGCTAATCAGCATAAGTATTTCAGTTCACCATTTGTTTTTCTAACATGTTGAATACTCTAAATCTACATTGTATTGATAAAAGGCTGGTGCTCACTATCCCTGAACCTCCAACCTGGGGAGGGAACTTGCTTGGGGGTTCCAGAAAGGCAGGTTTCATATATTTTCTGTGACTACTACTTTATGAAAAGTTTCTTATATCATAGATTAGGGCCCTATATCATAGATGCTGGGAGGGGCATAAAACCCCTAGTTCTGGTCCTGAACAACTATGCACCTTTTTTCTGTGTTGTTTTTTCTAATATTATGACATTGATAGTTTTTTTTGTTGTGGGGTCCTCCCCCTCTGCAGGAGATACAGTCAGCATATTCTGATAAATGTTCATTATTATTATTAGTATCAATTATTAGTATTTTAATAACTTTAAGTTTAAACAAACTCCTTAAATAAACTAAACCATTAGGTTAAAATCATTGTCAACATTATTTACAAATTATTACTTTTTATATATTTGTTCTATTGAAATAATTCTTATATATATATTTTAGCAAGATTCTATGGATAAAGATTATGTATATAATCATATTGTGACCAGGCCATTGGCCTAATGGGTTGAGTATTCGCCAATGGTCCAGGAGACCGAAGTTCAGTTCTAAGTTGAGTCATACCAAAGACTCAAAAAATGGTACCTGATGCTACCTTACTTAACACTCAGGTACGGATCAAGGGTAAAGTGAAGCAATCCTTTCCTACACCTAAATGTTGTAGCTATTGAAAAGGGAGCCTTCGGGTTGCTCTCAACTAGGCTCGTCAACTTTACTTTTTATTTATATAACCATAACCAGTAGAAACAGCACATCATCATGAAATTTTTTTATTAAAGCAATACTCTTATATTGCTCCAACTTAGAGAAAATAGCAATTTCCTGTTCAATTTACAAATTGAACAGGAAATTGCTTTCGCACCAGTTTTGATTTTTTTTATTTAACAATTTAACAAAATTCCCATATTGCAATCTACATAATTTATCTTGTTGGCATAGCCTACAGCTCCCTTCACCCACTCTGTATGATGGGAGCTTTTACATAATTTCATGAAATGATAATTTTATAGTCTGTGTTCATGCTAAATGTTATTTTTTTAATCATCCAAATTCTTAGTATAATGGAAATGACTATGAAATATAAGACTCATTTGAATCCTTCACTCTTTTCTAAGTAGAAGTATCAGTATCATCATGGACAGCTGTTACCATGGGAACCTTACAGGTTTATGGGTTATCTAGACTTGAATAGAATTATAACAAAAAATGGTTTGATTTGGATACAAAAATTTAGTTTTGATAGACTTTCTTTGATTTAATCAAAGGAATCTCAGGAATTCATTTTACTATATGAAATTTTTTTCTTTTTAGATTGAAGGGAAACTTCCAATAGCTGCACGAGAGGAAGATACTGTGAAGTTGAATGTCTCTATCCATGGAATCAAAGTTCTGGATATGTCAGGCCAGGTAAAATTTTCAGAATAATTTTTTATCCTCAATGAATCATAGTCAAAGTCAAATGAAACCTGGGAAACATAAAATAAAAGATTGGCCTAATGAGTAGAGTGTTCACCAATGGTCTGGGAGACTGGGATTCAATCCTGGGTCAATTCATACCAAAGACTCAAAAAATGGTACTTGATGCCACCTTGCTTAACACTCAGCAGTATAAGGCGAGGATCAAGGGTAGAATGGAGTAGCACCCTCCCCTACACCTCGGTGTAGTAGCTATTGACAAGGGAGCCTGAAGGTCACCCTCGACTAAGGTCGCCAACTTTACTATATAGAGAGAGAGATAACATTAATAGTGGGCAAATGATATACTTAATTTTACAAAGAAATTTTTAAAAAGTGCCTAATGCTTCATCTGTGAAATGTCAAAAATGTAAATGTTTTGCAAAACTTTTGGTCTATTACTCTGAGTAATTATGTTCACCAATAAGATTTATCATATAGAAACTATGCAAATTAATTCAGGGGCAGATGGCACAAGAAAAAATTTATTTTGATGTTTTATTTATCTTATTGGCATAGCCTACAACTCCCTTCATCCACTCTATATGATGGGACCTTTTTCATAATTTAGCAATACTCGCAAGTTCCTACTAAAAATAAACTAAGAAAAAATTACAAAAAACGGTATCAGATTGAAATTCATATTTAAATTGAACATTTTCAAACTTCTGAGCTGAATAAAAATCAAATTGGAACAAGGTTCTTCTATCATATCCCATTATGTGAACCTAAGAAATTGGATTGTTTCTAATTGCCTTGTCTTATTACTTCCAGAATTAGCATGCAACACAGTCACAATTGATTTGACAAGATTTTCTTTAGAGCATTGAGAATTTATTAGGACCTTGAATAACTTCTCACTGATTTTTCATGAAAAATAATGTTTTATTTTCTAAAATTAGTAAGAAACATGTCACTGAAAGTATTGTCCCTCACTAGCCACTACTTTTTCCTAACTTTCTGGCAGCATTTTAATTCCATGTTGAAAAAACTACACGTCTTTTGTGGCCAAGCACAAGTCAACCAATTTTTTGACATTTTCATAAGAATAAAACTGCTGCTGCTCAGCCAGACAATGTGCCATCACTCAGAATAAGAGATAATCGGACAAGGCAATGTCTGGTGAATACAACAGACATGGTAGGACTTCCCATTTAAATGTTTCCAAGTAGGTTTTCACCTGTTTTGCAACATGTGGCCTAGTGTTATCATGTTGCAAAATCACTGTCGTGTCTCTGTTCATATAGCAACCATTCTTTCTTCAATGCTCAGCTCAGATGCATCAATTGTTGTTGATAGCAATCTCCCATGATGGTTTCAATTGATTTGAGCAGCTCATAATAAACTACACCCAGCTGATCCCACCAAATGCAGAGCATGGTCACTGTAAGTCTCAACAAAAATTCTATGTGCTTCAGCTGCAGATTTCTTTTGAATAAAGTAGTGTAGTAAAATTCCCTGCAAATACACTGTCTTTGGCTTGAAATCCAACATGTTTAACACTGAAAAACAAAGTTGTTTACACTTTGACAAAATGACATTCACTGAATCCCAAGCTTGCTTATAGTACTTCCTTATAGATGTGTTATCATCTGAAACTACACCCACACAGTTCTAGGAACATCATCTGTTGGAACTTATTCAAGGTCCTAATAATAAACTAGATTTATTTCAGAAGGCTTCTTTTTTTTTCTTTTTTGTTGACACATTATAATATTAAATGATTTCTATTAATTATTTTCAAAAGGTAACAAAAGATAACCTTTAACCTTCAGGTACAGCAATTACTGCTATTGAAGTTAAGCAATGCTCATTTGGGTCATTGCTTCAGTTTGAAGTAATCTAGGAATAGAATTTCTGTCGCTAAGGTAAATTCTGAAGCGGTGGTCAATTTTGGAGCCAAGTAAAGACTGGAGTCATGGTAAATTTTTTCTACTTAATATTTTGAGACTTGCCTGTATTATCTTTTAATTTTTTTTACCCTTGTTGTTTCTCTTTAATTAACCCACTCTATCAGTTCAGGCTGTAGAATACACTATGTGCAGATGAATAAAAAGAAAACATTGATAGCAATAGAAAAAAATGCAAATAGCCACTGGACGATTCAATGAGGTTGAAATTCTACTTGGCTGCACATTAAATGCTGAAGTAGCTTGAAATAAGAAAAAATTCTTTGTTGTGGGGAGGGGGTCAACAATCAAGTTTGGAGGATTACTTGAACTGACTTTTGTATATGCATTCGTGGCTGGACTCCAGGCTTGGGTGAAACAACTATTGAAGGCGTCAACAAGCATCAAGGCAATGCTGATTGAGCAATTACTTGCGCACACACAGGTCATTTTCAGGGATGAAGCAGAACTGGGGGAGCTGATTGTGATGGCCACAGCCATCTTCGTAAATTTTTATTAGTCAATAGAAAGAGGTTGAAAGAACTGATTTGTATACTATTAGTGTGTTACATCACACGCAGATTGCTGTGGCCATACAAATTCCCCCCAGGCTGAACCCACGAGCCAGAATGAATTGCTTCTGTTGTGGACAGATTGGTCACATTGTTAATGATTGCCCAGACAAAAGTGGGTGCGTACACTGCTTCCATTGTGTCGGGAAACAAGCCAGGGAACAAGATGTCAGTACAGTTCTGCTCCCCTGACAAGATGTGAACAAGGCGCAACCAATCATCTGAGTACATATTTACCAAATGGCTTGCTCGGTGCTTCTTGATTCAAGCTGTTCTCCCACCATAGCGAGTGAAAGGCTGTGCTGCACCTGGAGCAAGAAGAACATTTAATGACCATAAATGACAAGACACAGGCGTGCTGTGGGGTAGGGCAAGTGAGGATTCATACTGACTCTGGTGCATCTGCTAAAGTCAATGTGTTGGTGACATGGAAAGACATACTGGGCTTCAACTTACTGCTCAGATATGACACTATCAAGGCACTGGGCGGTATTCTCATCACACAAGCTGGAACTGTGCAATTTCTGGAGCTCCCTGTATGGGCTTCAACTTACTGCTCAGATATGACACTATCAAGGCACTGGGCAGTATCCTTATCACACAAGCTGGAACTGTGCAATTTCTGGAGCTCCCGGTATGTGCCGCACTTCACATTGATAGGCCTAACTTAAGGGTAGAGTGTGATTGACGCCAGAGGATCTGGACTGCATTGTGGAAATGAACAAACAAGGCATTCCAGAGTACCCCATACCCGTGAATATTAGGATCACATATGAACAAGAGCTTCACAATTGGATCAAAGATGGTTGGTTGATCCCATACCCCAACCAAAAGCTTGGACCTTCTCGTGCTATGTTGTCCCAAAAGGAGACAGTCAAAAAGGCATACCTTGATGACATTTACATCAATGAAGATATCAGTCCAGCATTGCACATCCAAGTGAAATTGGCACAATTTGGTCTGGATCAAGAAGATGCAGCATGTGTATTGGGCCTACACATCAGGGGAGAGGAAGGTACCCTGTAATGGAGACAGAGAAGTGTAGTTCCAGACATTCCTGAAGTTCTCACAAGGCAGATTGTTTTTCCCTGTGTGGAAAACTTGTGGGGCACCTGACAGTGTGTGGCTGGCATCACACAGCAGTGGTTGTAATAAAACACAGAGTGAATGCGGTAACCTCAGTATGGGACAATCAAATGAGTGATGCCCTCCTCACCTGAATGATTGCAGAAAGTGTTGAAAGAGAGCAACACATGAGGACCCTGCTCGAGGAGAGTGGTGCATCAACAGGGAAGAAATGAACGCCAGTTCATTGGCGTTGGGAGTTTTGTTGGAGAAGGACAGGGTCATGTTGGTGAAGGCACTCCAGTGGCAGGCAAAAAGGTTGCACCACCGTACCAAATCCCTTTGTGTCTACTACTGTGTCCAACATGCTGACTGGAAAAGCAAGAATATGCTCCAAGGCAGCAAACAAGATGCTGATAAGGCAGAAGCTAAACACTTTAAAGAGTCTAGTCTTGGAGTGTAACCTGACAGTCAGTGTAACACTGGCTGCATTGTACTGCAACCTTTCTGACCAGTCAGCACTAGTGCCCCACAAATAGTATGTTGCTGTGAAGATGGATACCTAGCCCGGTGGTTAAACCTGTGCTGCCACAGCAAGCACAATGAGCCAGCAGCAGATAAAAGACATTCATGTGCAGAGTGGACATCCAGGCATCAAGAGGATGCTGCATGTCATGAGACGCATCAACCCAGCTGCAGCCAAAGCAGAAATTAAACAAGTCTATGAGATGTGCCAGTCAATTGACCTAGCACCAGCACGACAGTGAAAAGAACAACTGGAAGCAAGTGATGCATGGCAATGAGTGGGAATGGATATTGCCCATTATGGTGGCAACTACTTTCTTACCCTCATTGATTGTGGACCCACCTGTTTTACGATTTGGAGACCACTGGCATGCCAAGACTTAGCAAGCATTCTTTGACAGCTATCGTTCGCCTTTTACAAAAAAGGCGCTCTAGAGGAAATTTTGGCTGACAACGACACCACCTTCTGCAGCCAGCAAGTAAGGCAGTTTCTATATGAGTGGGGTGTTCCAACTACAGCTGCAATGCACATATGTACCATCAGGTAACGGTATCACAAAAAGAAGTCACCGCAGCATCAAGAGGATTGCTGCTAGGAAGCAATGCACCATTGCAGAGGTAACATACTGGTATGATGTTACGCCAAATCATGGCATGTCCCTGATAATTGCACCCGTGAATGCCATCTACACGTACCAGGGTTGGGAAAAGGAATTGTGCAGTCACCTGATGACAAAGAGATTTGCAAGCCATATGCTATGGGGGATCCTGTCTGGATGAAACCCCTAAGCAGTTGATGTACCACTAGATTCAAGTGTATGCAAGTAAATGATGTGGCTAGTCATCAATTTGTCCTGGTCAATGGAATCTCACATCACATATGCAATCTCCGCCCTGCTTTAGAGACGAGCTATTCAGTGACCAATGAAAGGGATGAGTCATTTGGCAATGAGCTATTAATGGATCCAGGATGCTCATGGACCAAAAGGGCCACCCCCTGCATTATGTGTGATCAAGAGATCAGAAGAGTGTAGCAGCAATCATGCTAACCTGTGACAAAAAAGGATAAGGGTTGTGCCGTGCGTTGTCTGTCGGAGAGAGACTTGGAATTGAACCAGAAACAGACTTACTGGAGAAGAAGAGAGCATCTGGCATTATGTTGCTAAGTGCCTGGTGGGTAGGTTTTGGTCTCAATAAATGGAAAAAAAACTTTGGCAGATCTGGGTGGAGGCAGTTTGTCTAAGTAGTGAGACAGATGGATGAAGAGAAGAAAGATTACACAGCCAATAAGCTTTGGACTTGATTGTTGACCCCACCTCAATAAAGGATTTTTTTCTTACTTCAATGTACTTATTATTGGCCTGAAATATCATAAATTGCAGGTTACATGCTCAGGAGTGCCATATATCAAGTTATTGGTGCCAGAAATAGATTCAGCACCCTATGAAACATACAGATAGAGGTATAAACCATAAAATTCAGTCAAAAATAAGATCAGTTATGCCACAGGTCTTTATTTCATATGGGAAAATTAAGATACAAAATTTTCATGGGAGAAACTTTTTGAAAATGTTCCTAAGAATTTTTTTTTTTTTTCAAATAATTATGCATACATTGCTTGGTGACTCATAATTTGGTGTTGAAAAGTACAAAAAATCATCTAAGGCCTTTTTTTCAATCTTCGATAAAAGTTTGACAGTTGGACTGAAATCAGGGACTAAAACAACAAAAAAATGAAATGTCAAATTTTGCATCAAAAAATATAGTTGTTAATGCCTAGTGAACCATTCTTTTTTTATAACTTTACTCGCATACCTCTTTGATACCATTCAAACCTCATGATTTGTGTTTTAGTCAGTTTTTATTGTTTATGCAGCAAAAATATAGTTAAATTCATTTCTAAGACATGAAATCTTACTCAGCTACAAAAATTCAAAACTTCAAACATGTATAACTCAGTAAATACTTGAAGTTAAGTACAAGTGGGCCTATTCCAGAAAGCTGAGACAAAGTACTTTAAGGATTTCAGTCTCTAACCATGAAAAAAAGTTGTCAAAATTTCAAATGTCCACTAACTAGTACACTGTACAGTAAAGGTTAATCTGTTGAATTCACTGTTTTCAAGTTGCTACAATTTATAGATATTTTGATAGGATAGAAGTAAAATAGAGATTAAGCATTGAGAATTGTCAGTTCTTTTACATCCAGTGTCTTTTGAACAGTTATGACAGGCCAAAGCTACATGGAATTCTCTGATTAGCAGATAGCAACTATCCCATTCTCAAAATGGAGCTGCTTATCAAGATTTTAGATTTTAGATAAATCATTGTTCTTTATGTTACCTAGCTTTCTCACAATCCTCCAAGCATTACTTTTGGGATTGATGTCCTTCTCTATGATATTCAGAGCTTTTTCATGGTTTAAGACTTCCATTTTTAACATTCACATTCCAATTAGCTATCAACCCAAATTAGTTTGAGTGATATAACCTGTAGGTCAATTATAATTCCCCACGTTTCTGTATGGTTTCCAAAAATTCCCATGTTTTTTGGAATGTCCTTGTATTTAATACCTGAGCTTGTCAAACCAACTCTCAATTTTGAATGTTATTACCCAAAGATCAACAATTGTTCAATTTAGTTTTTTTTATTTCTTGGATATTGCTGTTAAATTAGCCTAACTACAATGGCTACTAACAAACTTGTAAAATACAACTTAAGAGGGTTTTGTTTTTGTTTTTTTTTTTCTATATTTTACTGCAGTAAGAATATAAGAGTTTGGTACCTAGTTTCTTTACAGTGGACAGGGCTTAGATTGTTTCTTTTTTTTAGACCCTTATGTTGCATGACTATAGTTTTTACTTCTTTCAAAGCTTCTCATTTGGTGTTGGCATATCCATTGTTTTTTGAAACTGATAGTTATTATTTCTCATAACATTTAGAAATTAGCATTTTTCAAAGCAAAATTTTTAAATATCTTTTTTATTCCAGTTATGTGATGTCATATCTAAACATTGCATTGATAAATTGAATAAATTCAAGTATTGAAACATTATTGCACATGATAAGATTTTGTTGCCATCTCTTATTACATTTACATTCTTTGTTTTACAAAGTTCTAAATCACCTTTTATGCAAAAGGTAACAAATATGTTTACCTCCCTTCTCTATGTTAAGATCAACTTGGAATTAGCCATTAAAAAAATCTTTAAAATATGGTTAAAGACTGAAAATCTATTTAAGAACTTTTTGGTATTATGTGGCCATTATTGGCATAATGGTTAGAGTGTTCACCAATGGCCCGGGAAACCTAGGTTCAATCCCAGGTTGAGTCATACCAAAGACTCAAAAAAATGGTACTTGATGCTACTTTGCTTAACACTCAGCATTATAAGGTATGGATCAAGGGTAAAGTGGAGTAATCCAGGGAAAGGAGAAGCGCCCTCCCCTATACCTTGGTGTAGTAGCTATCAAAAAGGGAGCCTTTGGGTCACCCTCGACTACAGTCACCAACTCTACTTTTTACTTTTGAGGTCACTATACCGTAAAATATTTGACATTGTGGGTAGTCTGGAAGAACAGGCTTCAATCCCAGGTTGAGTTATGCCAAAGACTAAAAAAATGTTACTTGATGCCTCCTTGCTTAACACTCAGCATTGTAAGTTATGGATCTAAAGGCAAGGGGAACAATCCAGGGAAAAGAGTAGTGCCCTCCCCAACACCTCAGTATAGTAGCTATTGAAAAGGAAGCCTTCGGTGCACCACTGACTACAATCATCCAACTTATATACATCCAAGGGGAAAACATTTCAAATTATCTCCCTTCTCTGAGAAAAAAGAGGAATTAAAAGTGTAGACCCTTTAAAATTAGTTCCTTAAGCACATTTGACCTTTGAAGAGTAATCTGCTGATTTAAAGGTGGTTTTATTCATTTAAGTTAAAACAACAGCTCATGTGTATAACTTTATAAAGTTTTTGTGTATTGATCACTTGAATTTATGGTCACAAAATCATTAATTTATGGAATTAATTTAAAAAAAAAAAAAAAAGAAAGAATTGCTCTTAGTTCTTCTCATTAGGTTTGAATTTCAGTTTTATAAAATTATCACTTGTGTATCTTGATGCTGATTTTTTTTTTTTTTTTTCCAAAAAATTGGGTCTTCAACATTCAACAATAGATACCATAAAAATAAACTGATCTGAGAAAAAAAAATCTGGTGCTACTCTCAATGGAAGGTAGCTTTTTTCTCTTTGCCATAGGTTGTTAAATCTGAAAGTGATTAAATGTGAATCAATTTAAAGTTGATTAATTACCTGCAACATATGTAAATGCTACCTGCATCTTTAAGAAAATGAAAAACTGATTAGAAATTTTTGTATTTTATATCTATGTAAATAATTAAAGAGAACTTGGCATTTTTATGATGTGGGATTTGAAAGTGCTGTTGAATTACCTTCAAAATAACATCACTAATATTATTAAAATACCTGCTCTAGTCATAAAAGAAAACAATTTTTGCACAGTTTTTTATTATTTATTTCTAAAGTTAGAGAGTATTTATTCTTGGTAACATTGATTAACTATCAAAATGTTAACTAGTCTAATTAAAACATAAGACTTGTAACATTCTTTTTTTATAATTTCAGGAAGTTTTACAAAGGCATCCCTTACACACTATAGCCCAGATTATCCAATATCATGATGACTTTAAGCATCATAATGTTGCTGTCAAAATTGGTCAGTTCAGTAAAACAGTTTTTCACTGTTTTGTGTTCCAGTGTGTATCAGAGGTAAGCATAGGAGCAGTAATTGGTGAATATTCAGAATGTAAGATGTATTTAGCAAAGTCAAAGAATGCAATTTTATTAATAGAGAAAAAAAAAACATGTAAGTACATCAGTAAATATTTGAGTATTTTTTAGTTTTTATTCTGTAAAACATGGATTTACCTTGAAACAGATTTTATTGTAGAGGTGAGTTTTTGGATATATTTGATAGTGGAGAGGACAATAGAATTGACTCATACAATAGTGGTGGTCCCATTATTTTTATATATATATATATATATATATACACACACACACACACACACACACACACACACACACACACACACGTGGTGCATTCAATAAGTTTCCAGACTTTTTTATACATGCATTTAAAATTGTCGTAGACTCTTAAAGATTCAGTATGTTATTGCTATACATCTTATGAGCTGACTGACCAATTTTTATGATTTCAGGTTCAAATGAATATTGCAATGTATATTGAACATTCAAATGTATTCCAATTCCTGCTGTAGCAGGAATTAGAATACACCCTATTAAAGCCTGATTGTCACAGCTGGTGAATTTCAAAAATGCAATCTGGACATGAGGACACTTTAGAAGAACAATATGCAATAAAATTCTGTTTTAAACTTGGAAAAAGTGCCACAGAAACGTATGGAATGCTTCAGACTGCTTTTGGAGCATTTTGCATGAATCGAGCATCAGTTTTTTAGTGGCATAAGAGATTCAAGGAAGGCAGGGAGTCTGTGAGGGATGATGAGAGGTGTGGGAGCAGTAAGGAAGTCAGTACACCAGAGTTGATTGGCCAAAGGGTTAGGGTTACTATGTTGAGGTTTTAAGGGAGTTCAGAAAGAGATTCTATCGGAAGAGGCCAGCACTCTTCAAATTGGGTCAGTGGCATTTCCAGCAGGACAATGCACCAGTCCACAACTCCATCCTTCTCACAGACTATTTGACCAAGATGGGAATCAAGACAGTTCCTCACCCTTCCTATAGTCCAGACCTTGCTCCCTGTGACTTTTGGTTATTCTCTAAGCTCAGAGGCTGTCATTATGAGACAATTGAGGAGATGAAAGAGGCTGTGACGAAGGTCATTGACACGCTCACACAAGAGGACTTTCATGGGGCATTCCAGATGTTGGAACAGTACAACAAGTGCATTGCAGCCAGAGGAGATTACTTCGAATGGGACTAGAGTTTCTTGTGTGTACTATCAATAAAAGTGCCCATACGAAAAAAAGTCTGGAAACTTATTTAATGATTTTTGTATATATATATATATATATATATATATAACATTCACTTTCAGACTAATACTTTTGGAAAAGGTATGAACCTATGGGTTGGATAATACCACTGTTGTTCTTCAAGGATAGCTTTGGCATTAAATAGACCACAAAGATTAATATGCCATTTAAAACAGAACAACATTACTAGTAGCCATTACATCCAATCAGGCATTCTGCTAGGTTTACAATATCTGGAAACTAGTTTACATAATCATGCAATTTTTGTTCTGTTATAAAGAGATTTATAAATGCAAACTAGTAAATTTACCCTGTGGATCCCTATACTTTTATTCACTCTGTTAAAATTGTATTAACTTCCAGGGGTCTATATGGATCGCTTTGAGAAGCCTTAATCTGTATTGCTAGCATTCATTCATACACACGTGCTCAGAATGTTTTATATCAAATTACATTCTCCCATGACCTAGTATATGATTAGAGTACCATGCTGGATCTTTCATGGTATTTCTTGGGGCAGGATCCATCTCCTCTCCAAGTATTATTTAACAAGTTTTACTTGGTTACATGGTCCCAGCAACAAAGAGTATTAAAAGTATATTCATGCCTTTCCCTAGAGCTTTGGTATTAAATGAATACATCTAACTCGGTCCATATTTGAACTAAGCTTGCAGATTTCATGTTAAGTCAAGCCAACTTTACACCTCCAATATTTCATATACAATAATGTCTTTTTGTTTTTAACATTTACAAAAATGTACACTTACTTTTTCAACCACAGCACTGTAATCATATATTCAACAAAATGATTGTGGGTTTATAGAAATTAGTTAATATTTTAAATCAGAATTTCCAATTTTTAGTATCTGATAAAACTAGTCTCCATTTTCCTTTATCTATTTTTCTGTGGGAAGGAAGTTCTTGTGGCATCATGGTTAACATGCTGCACTGTGACATTGTAGTGAATGAGTTCAAAATCCAATTGTGCTATTATATTCACTTTAAGACTAATACCCTTGAAAAAGGTATAAACTCCCTTATCCCCACCAACTATGGGTTAAATAGCACTACCAATGTCCTACTTTTCTCTTTTTTTACAACCCCTGGCAAAAATATGGACTCACCACCATCCGAAAACATTTCTTCCATTATTTTTAATCCATGAAAAATAAAGTAAGCACAAATCTGAAACTAGACCTATTTTATTTGATGACAAAATTTTCTGGCTTCACAGAATATACCTCAAATTAAAATAATTTATTTTAATTAATAATTGGAAACACTAAATTTTTAAAAAAATCTATTTTATTTTCATTAATTTGAAGTATGTATCATGAAACCTGAAAGCTTGGCTATCAAATAAAATGATTTTTGTCTCATATCTATGCTTAGTTTATTTTTCATGGATTAGAAATAAAATAGAAAAATTTTCTAATAATGGTGAGTCCATATTTTTTGCCAATTTTTTTCGTGGTATAACCATATGTTCATATGTAGACAAAACAGCAGAAAATATAATATATAATAAATTTTTAAAGATGTTTGATTTTTTTTTTTTTTTTTTTTTTTTTTTTTTTCCCCAGGATCAGGCTCAAAATATTTGCCAGTGTCTCAAGAAATTGTTTGATGCTGTTACTATGAATATCACAATGGAATCATAATTTGTGCTGCCCCAACAAAAGACATTTCTGCTTGTTTAAGACTTCCTATCATTCTTCCACGAGAAGCAAGCATAAATTTCATTCTTCAGGTGTTAAAAAATCTTAAATAGGTCATATATGCCTGATAAAATACATTATGTAAGATGTCTAATAGAAAAGTTTTTCAGTTGAAAGTGTGGTAATCATTATCATAAGACTGTAATAATCACACTTCCAGCTACAAAAATCTAAAGTGCTTATTCTTGATTAGTTAGGTATCATGTATTTTACAAGTATATGAATATACTGACTATTTATTTAATAAGATTATGCACTGCTAATCTCTCCTGAGTTGCAAATGTTCAACATTTTTTTTGCTGAATTTAATGCTGGCATATGAGAAAAACTTATCTACTATCATGCCTACTCCTAATGAGGATTGATTCATTCTTAATGGCTTCTTAAACCAGGGTGCTTTCTATTGTATTAAGATCTTCAGATTTTCTTACACTACTCTAGATATGTTGAATATAAAATCCTTCACTGTTTTTGTACAATCTGTGTAATTCTTGTATTACTTATTCCTCAAATTAGAGTGGGAAACCTTTTGTATTTAAAGGCCATATTGAAATTTATTGTCTACAAATAAGGTCACACTTGATAAAAAATCTAATATATTTAAAAAAATATAAAGTTTAAACTTTTAGTTCATAACTGATTCTAAATTTAATAATATATATATATATATATATATATATATATATATATATATATATATATTACTCAAAAGAAATTTTTTTAAACTTTTCTAACCTTTTTAATGACTTTTTGAGATTGCTTTTTGTAAGAAAACATTGAAATATTAGCTTTAAAGTGAAGATGTACAATTTTAAATGGCTGTTTACAAAGCCCTGGAAGGCAGCCTTTGATAGTAAGATTGCATGTGGCCTTGACGCTGCAGGTTTCCCACCTGTCAGATATTTTATGTGGAATGTGTATCAATTGATCTGATAAGGCTGTGTTTGATACTTTAGAAGACCCTAGGTTCTCCACTCTGACTGTTTTAGAGGATCACTGAATGAATGAATTTCATCTTTTATACTTGTTGGGTTATGGATTCAAGTTCCTGTTCAAATCTTCACTTTTCTCGGTCATTTCTGTTGATGCTAACTTTTTGTATCTAAACTGTTGTATACATGGTAAAAATTATTTTTCTATTTTGTCTCTGAAAAATTCTCCAAGAACTTTCTGCTTTGATCTGCTTAATACTATTTACACATCGAGTACTTTATGGTCATCAATGAATCCAATCTGAAATTTTAAAAAAAAAGAGATTTTTTAATTATATTCATTAATGCAAATAAGAAAATCATTACGGCAACATATATAAAAACGTGTGCTTTTTCTTAAAAAATATTTTATATTTGAAAATATACAAATCTCTTTTGTTTATACTGTAGATATAGATAATAATAGATAATTTTTTGAATACCAAAAAAGCCATATAAGATAGTTGTGTATGAATAATATTAAAAACAACCAAACTTTTCATTTCTTTATTTTTGTATCTATTCAGGGTTGTGTTGATTTCCTGTCAAAGCTGCCTGAGAGTTCATACAGGTATATATGTTAGGTATATTCAAAATGTATTGAAACTGGAGCTGTATTTACTAAGGCAGAAATAAATAATAAATGAAATGTTAATTTTTTAAAAAATAGTTCCCTTGGCTTTCAACATACTTATTCTAGCAAGTCTTCCATTGGTTAGAGCACTTCTAAAACTCCTCTTTTGATATGGTGTGAAGTTGTGTTCTGTTTTGCCAGAAACTGCTGATAAAAAGATATTGAAAATTGGGACTGACTCCTTTAGATAAAGTCAAGACATTACTTTATTATATAAGTTGCTCAGCTCTGTACTTTTTGATCATATCTTTTATGAGATATAAACAAGGCTTCCTAACCTTTTAGTCCTGAAAAAATAATCTGTTGAGCAGTAATTAGTTAAATGATATCAAATGATAACCAGTGAAATTAGTAAAATTTTACACTTGAAATGTGGAAAAAGATTACAGTGATTTGTTATTATTACTTCTTTGTTTAAGATTATTTATCTAACAATTTTTTTCAAATGTAGCAAATAAGATGTACATTATCCTATTGGAGAAAAACTATTTTAAACTCGTAATAAGTAAGTAAACACTGGCCTAATGAGTAAAGTGTTCACCAATGGTCCAGAAGAATGGGGTTCAATCCCAGGTTGAGTCATACCAAAGACTCAAAAAACGGTACTTGATGCCGCCTTGCTTAGCACTCAGCTCTATAAGGTGAGAATCAAGAGTAAAGTGGAGCAATCTTGGGAATGGAGTAGCGCCCTCCCCTACACCTCAGTGTAGTAGCTATTGAAAAGGGAGCCTTCGGGTCATCCTCGACTAAAGTTGCCAACTTTAATTACATATCAAAATGAAATTAGCCATTTTTTTTTTAATGTGTAAATTTCCTTGATACTCTTTTGTTTCTGAATAATATTCATATTTCTTACTTAAGAAATTTAATACATTTATACTATGTTCTTTCATTTGTTTTTACATTTTTAAGAATATCCTATAAAGAACAGATTTGGAAATGAAAAATTGTTATTTTCAGTAAAATCTAAATGTTTTATATATTAATTCTTATTTTTCCTACTTTGTCATATAAGAGGTAATATTAGAATATTATTTCTTTTATTCTTGCTTTTAATTTTTCTCTTATTTTCTTTTAAAAATTTAGTTTGAATAATCTTTCAAAGATTGAAATATGGATGTTGAGTGCTTTATATAATGATTATAAAAAAATTAAAACAGTGATTTATATGACATTTTCTGGAGTGAGTGGGACATGTGATATATATAATTTTAACTTTAATAGTTGTTATATTTGCATATAAATTTCATACACTAAATATAACAACTATTATAGAACTGAGGTAATATATTATTTTTCTATAAATATGCGTAATGATAAATTCATGTTAGTATCTGCTAACTACTGAAAAGAAAAGTCAAGAACCTAAAAAATATAGTTGAATAAAAATAACTAACAAAAAACAAGTAAATCTTTAAATGACTTTTAGTAATTGGTCTTTGGATTTTTTTGTTTAAATACATATTTCAACTTATTTGTTTTATTTAACATTGAATGTGATACATATAATTGCATATGTACACATCTATAGTTTATATCTATGTAATATATATTTGTAAATGTTTGTATATAAAGTTCTGGTGTCTTAAGCTTGTTTTTATTATTTGACAAGGATATTAAATTGTCAAAATAAATTAATTTGTTTAAAAATTTATTTTGTCTTCTTTTAATGGCATTGTTTATCCATGCATCTTGGTGACCTGTCTTAAAACTGCTCAAGTGTTTTGATTCAAGTTTCTTTTATATTGTACAGAAACACCTTTTCCCATGAATTTTTCATTTGTTGTAACTAAGGAGCAACTCTAAAGAGATAATGATGACTATATTTTCTACCATCTATTGTGCATGTTTTTCCTACAAAAATATTTTACATGAAACATTATCCTGCAGCTTATACAACAAAGTTTGTTTTAGGTTTGGTCTACTAGTTGAGGTGATAATTGTTGTTTATACACTCTTCTTTACAAGAATGGGTCCCAGATTATCCTAGAATAAAAAGTGTGCCTTATATGGCACAGAAATTCAATAATAAATACTTATTCTTGAAATCACATCGCATTATACACCAGGAAAGACAGGCTTAGAGATCTGCCAATAACTTTAGTTTAAAAGTTCAGGTAACTTTACAATGAATATACGACATATTACCAATACTTTAACAGAATGAGTTAGAAGTAAAGGAATAACTACACTACTGGTCATAAACTACAAGTTATGAAATATGCAAATTGGTAATTGAGCAACTGAAATATTTTTAACTGATCCAAGTGAGAAAATGTATTTCTACAAGCTGGAGATCTAAAATAATTATATAGTTAGGACTAATGATCAGGACAAAAAGCAAAAATTTTTCAATGGATCAATTTCTTAAGTGCTAATCATTTAAAGTAAAAATATTTGTCCATGAAAATGTAGAAATTACTTTCAAATTTATGTTTCAAATACAGTTCATGCTAAATTTAATTTGTCTTATACACCACAAAATATGGTGTGTGTGTGTGTGCTTACCAAACCCTTCCACAATGAGTAGAATGTGACACAAGGTCAATTTTTAAGTGGAGTACAGCAAGTTTGAATTCAGTTTTCCTTCTAGACTGGTTGCTTTACCAAAGCTAAAAAACTCAATCTGCCCTCCTATTTACCCATAGCTGAGAAAAGAGAAGAGATGGATTGATGCCTAGTGTAAAGTGAAATGTAAACAGCCTTGTCCAGGATTTGAACTTGGGTTGCTGATTCCATTCCTATGACAATAACCGTTATGTTAAGCATAGATATGTGTGTACACACAAACATATACACATGCTGTATTCTATGGCATATAAGATGTATTATCTGCAGCCAAACACAATATGGACATATATGCATTTAAGAACAAAGATATCACTATATTGAACTAGACTTAAAATACCATGATACTGGTAATGGATGAACATTTTGTCTTGGCATCTGTGTGGAAAAACTCTATCAATGTCACCATAGGTAATGTAGGAATGCTTTTCAGTCCTCATGCCTTCAAATCTCATAGTATAGAGAAAACTTAACTGAGAATTATGTGTGCTACATTTAATGGCAACCCAAGCACAATGATTGTTTCTTGCTACAATCATACCAATGCCAGTAGTGAAACAGATATCCCGACCTACAACAGGCTATCTTCCCTTGCTCAACACATTCCCAAACATAATATACTAATCATCAGTGGGGACATGAATGCACAAATTGACAAAGATGAAAATTATAAATTTTGCTTACACAACCTGCCAAATAAAAATGGCAAATATCTAACAGATTTTTCACTCAAGAACAGTCTTTCACACCAAAACACTAAATTCGAAAAAAGGTAGGGAAAACTATAACCTTATACTTACCCAAATAACACTAAAGCTGAGCTAGATTATATACTCATGAACAATAAGTGGATATGTAGTGCTCTGAATTGAGGCATACTCCTCTTTTGAAGGAGTATCTTCCGATCATTGAATCATCACAACAAAGATATGCCTCAGTCTATGCTGAGATAAGAAACAAACAGTCACATTATAACTGGTCCTCACTTACCAATAGAGATATAAGCAATAAATATATGATAACTGTAACAAATAGATTCAATACTCATCAGGAGATATCTGAAAAACGTACTCTGAATGATGAATATGAAAACTTCACTGCTCTCATGAAAGCAGCTGCAGAATGCATAACAACCAAACTAAATGCCAAATGTAGAGTTCCATGGAAGTCACTAGTAGTGAGAAAAAAAAACGAGATGATTTAAAAAAAGCATCCTTACTCAATGAATAAAAATCCAACAAATGCCAACATGCAAAAACTTAAGGAAGCCTAGAAAGAACTAACCAATACATACTAAAAAGAGCTATTAGAATACATTCAAGACCAAATCAATAAAATTAGAAATTCAATAGAAGACTGACAATTATAAATGGCATGGCAGACAGTAAATGAAGTGAGTGGAAGGAGGAGCTTGGGAGCAAAACTAAAAGCTACCGTCTAAGAAGAAAGACTTCTGAAGTGGAAAGAACATTTCAAGTATCTGCTTGAAAACCCTCCTGAAATCACTGACAAATCAAAGTTTATGGAGAAAGAACTTGATGCAGTATTGAAAAAAAATTAAAGCAGAAAAGGTGCAGGCCTTGACAAAATACCCTCCTGAAATTTAGAGGATAAGAAAATTTGGTGACATTTCTCCGACTACACAATGCAGTATATAAACAAAGCATAATAGAAAAATAGACCAAGGTTGCATCTTTCCCTTCTTCAAGAAAGGCAACTTGGGAATCACTAAGAACATGACTATCACAGAACATGAAAGCAATGGTTTACTCACCTGATAGACTTCTTCTTCAACATAGTTACTGGAGTCTTACAAGGAGATACTTTAGCACCATATTTATTTATACTCTACCTACACTATGTACTTTGAACATCAATAGATCTAATAAAAGAAAATGGTTTCACTTTTAAAAAGGCAAGAAGCAGACGATATCCTTCAGAAACTATGATAGATGCAGACAACCTAGCACTTCTTACAAATTCATCAGCCCAAGCAGAATTCCTACTGCATAGCTTAGAACAAACAGCAGGAGGCAATGGCCTCTATGTAAATGCTAATAAAATAGAGTACATGTGTTTTAAATGAAAAGGAGCCATGTTCACTTTAAGTGGCAAGCCTCTTAAATTAGAGGACCAGTTTATATACCTCAGCAGCAACATCTCATCTACTGAAAGTAATGTCAACATACACCTACCAAAGGTATGGAATGCTATTGACAGATTATTGGTCATATGGAAATCTGATCTATCCAATAAAATAAAACAAAATTTCTTCCAAGCTGTAGCTTAGTCCATATTACTATATGAATGCACCATATAGAGGTTAACAAAATGCATGGAGAAAAAGCAAGATGGGAACTACACAAGAATACTGAGTGCTGTCTTGAACAAATCCAGGAAGCAACCCTCTACAAAACAACAGCTGTACGGTCACATGCACCCATCTCACAAAACATTCAAGTAAGATGAACAATGAAGAAGCAAGGAAGAACTCATGTGACGTTTTGTAATGAACTCCTGCATATGGACAAGCCAATGTTGGCCGACCAGCAAAGAGTGTGTGGACACAAGATGCAGTCTAGAAGACCTGCCCTGGAGTGATGGATGATAAGGATAGATGGTGAGAGAGAGTCAGGGAACTCTGTGCTATTAGTGACAGCACAAAGTTGATGATGAATCTGACTTCCCTCCAAATCACCTTGTATCCTAAACTATAAAGGTCAGGATTTGAATTTCTAATCACCTTCATTTAAAAATCCAGGCAACTTTTAAATAAATATACATGGCATATTACCAATAACCCATTAGAATAGAATGGAAGAAAAGACGCAGCTCAACAATCAGCTGTAAATTACCATCATAATATATATAAAGGAGCACTTTAACAAAGCAACTAGTAAATATTTTGGACCATCTTTAACAGTGGGGTCTGATGCAGGCAGGTCTGAAATCTTGATTTCTCTAAATTTTTCAAAAATAGTTCATGCTAAGTTTAGGATGGATTCTATATGCTGGTACATATTATTCACCATAAATATACAGTGTATAGAATGTTAATCTAAGACATAGTAATCATAGAAAAACTCAGTTTATTTTATGTATTATAGATTTTTTCAAAACTCATCAAATCTCAACAATATGAATTACTAATTTTACTAATTTGTTGATATCTGAGATTTTTCTTTAAAGAAAAGAGATGTATTATATTTAATACTCAACTATTATCTATTTACTGGGATTTTTTTGTTCAGCATTCACATCTGACACACAAATATTTCATAGGTGATACCTTAGATCTAACCTTTATTGTAATATTAACAATTATATGATTGTTACTTTAAAATAAGAAAATAAATGCAGTAGTTACTAGCTATTAGATACAAATTGTGCATACATTTTAAAGATATTTTTCACATATACAGAACTATTAAAATATGGGGTAGATATTCCTGAACTAGATAGTTTTGATTCCTCTAATTTGTACTTATGCTGTGAATTGTTCCTGTTAAGAGCTATAGATATAAGAGCAATGATGCATTAGTCATGTTTATCACAATTGTAAAGTTGTGTTTCTGTCTGTATTAACATGTTATAGATTATGATAAACAGTTTTCATTGAGTGTTTGTATGTCAATTAGTTTTGTCTTACATCACTTAAAAACTCATGAAGAAATAAATGAAAGACAGACATACATTTAGGTAACAAAAATATCTTTAATTACAATGAACAGACAAAGCATGTTGATAGTCAATGCACATAAGTTTACAATATTTATAACTTGGGAAACATACAAATAGGGTCTTTAGCATAGTATGCAAATGAAACACCTGAATAAATAGTGCAAACCTTGGGCACTTAGTACTGAGAAATCCCGAGACTTGACATGCGATTGCCAAGGCACAACAATGGCGTTGCCGATAGGATGTCTGAACATACTTGACGATCCTGAGTATGTGGAAACATGGATAAGATGCTTTGAGGTGCTGGCCAGGGTAAAGAAACTAAAAGAGAGACAAAGTGAAGAGGAACAAAATGAAATTACTGACATGTTCCTTACAACAACTGGGTGTGAAGCAATCCAGAGAGTCTCTATGATGGCCTACCCAAAAAATCTAGAAGAACTGACTTTCAAAGAAATTGGCGAGGTAATAAAAAGGAATATCAGACCTAAGAAAAGATTAATCATCGCTGAAAGAACGAAGTTTCTAGAAATAAGACAGCACCCCAATGAGTCTATTGTACAATTTGTTCACTGATTGAAAAAAAGAGCTAGATATTGTGAATTTGAAAGATTTGGCATCGGTGAAATTACCACAGAAGATGAATTGATCATGCTACGCTTGATAGAAGGTATGCATGACCTGGCTTTTAAACATAAGTTATTGGAAATGCTTCAAAGTGTTAATTTAACAGTAGAAACATGTATAGAGTTTGTGCAGCAACTGGAATTAATAAAAAATAGTATAACCAACAACGAAATGAAGGAGAAGCGTATAACACAAATACGAAATTCTATACAAATACTGTGGCGAATGGCATGTCAGTGAAAAAAATAATTGCCCAGCCTTCAGTAAGATGTGCTCCATTTGCAAAAGAAATCACGCCCCGAAGGTGTGCACATACAAAAAAAATTGAGGAAGTTAGACACACAAGTGGATAGAGGAGGGGCAGAAATTTTCATACTAAACACACCAATAAAAACTAGAGAAAGGGTAAAAATAAATGGGAAATACTTCCACATGCAAATAGATACTGGCTCTGACAAAACTTATTCAAGTGAACTTTTAGCAGAATTTAAGAAAGCCAAGGTTTAAAAAGTCAACCTTGAAACTAAAACAATTTGATGGTGCCATAATTAAAACATTAGGCACCTTCAATGGTACGTTTGAAACTAAGAATCCCTTTGAGATTATACCTATTACAGTCGTGGCATGTACTAAAGACCATGGACTGCTAGGTATAGATGTATTAAAAGTTGACACATCAAAATTAGTTAATTCTATGGAGTCTAAAGAACAAGAAATAGGATTACTAAAGAGTTGTAAAGCAAGCATTCGCTTGAAAGAGAACTACCATCCTAGATATCCAAGCAAGACAATTACCCGTACATATTTTACCTATTGTAGTGTCAAAGCTAAAAGGTCAATCGTGGGGGATTCGATTGGGCATCACCAATAGTCGCCATTAAAAAAGACTGATGGGGATATTAGAATATGCGGTGACTACAAAATTGGTGTCAACTACCAGATATGATCGGATTCGTTTCCCTTACCGAGTATCAAAACCACCAGTCATGAACTGGTAAATATGAAACACTTTGTGAAAATTGATTTAAAGTCAGACTACAACCAGATCAAAATAGACGTCAAATTTAAAGAAATTACCACACTGAATACACCCATGGGATTATTGAGATGGTCTCACTTGCTGTTTGGAATCAAAACTGCTTGTCATATTTTTCAAAGAGCCATCAAGAACATCTTATTAAGAAAAGTGGACAACATCATGATATATCAAGACATTGTATACCTGGGAGCCCACACCAGAGAGGAATTAAAGAGTAAAACAGAACAAGTCCTACGGAGATTAAAACAGGCAAGTATGACAATAAATAGACTGTGAAAAAATATCTTATCCAGGATATCAAATATCTAGAGAAGAAATATCTCTTGACAGTCGATTTGAAAAAGACCAAATTCGCGCCAGCCGGTGTTCAGGCCGGAAGTTCCTCCCACACCTTCCACCCGGAAGTGACCGGTGCGGGAGGTAAAGTTCAATCTAAAAAACTATACTGGTTGAAACGCAAACTCTTACATTAACACCCTGCTTCCTGCGACTTACTGCACATGGGTTCCTTTTGTCTCAAGCTGCTAATAAAACTTCCAAATTGAAAACTATCAATATCTTCATCAACTCATTTGTTCTTCCTTTTAATATAACAAGAGGCAATAGAACTCTACAACCTCAACTGCCATTTTGTATAAATTCTGCCCTCATGTTATAAATGTATGGAGTAACTGTACTATAGCACAGAGACCTTTCAAAGAAGCAAGACATAAGTTAATGGCAGAGAGAGGCATTATATATAATGCTGATGCAATAGTGCCGCTCCAAATTTTAAGGAAGGACATAATTAAAAACATACATGACGATATAGCAGAGTTACTGCGATGCAAAGAAGACAGATTACAGGCTTGGTGGCTGGAGTATAGTAAAAATGTTTAGGAACACATAAGAAGATGCCCTAAATGTATGGAGATCAAAACATTTAAACAAACCAAAATACATATGTGGCCCGAAGAGGGGGTGCCATAGACAAGGGTCCATATGGACCATGCATATATCTGAGACATTGGTTTATTTTTGATCTTAGTAAATTCCTTCTTAGGTTGGCCTGAAGTAATAAAGGTGAGAGATAAGAATGCTACTACTCTAAGACAAATATTGAGAACAATATTTGCAAGAAATGGAGTGTCCAAGACCATTGTCACGGATGACACACCAGAATTCTGCAATGAAAGTTTAGTGTCATGGTTAAGGAAAATAGAGTGTATGCCATACAAAACACCCCCATATCATCGTCAGTCAAACGACATCGTGGAAAAGATAGTCCAAACTGTAAAAGTGGGCTTAAATACGTTTTCACCTTTCAACCAGAATATTGAGGAATACATTCCTAATTTACTCTTAAGTTATCAAACAGTTCCTTGTGCAGATAGAAAGCAAACCCCATCAGCATTAATGGGCAGACAAATTAGAGCCCCAATAACCATATCATTTGCCACAGAGGAGAAAGTTTGGTAAAAAAGAAATAAGGAGGCAGAGCCAGAGAGAGTGGAATTCATTCTACAAAAAGGACAGAACACGGCTATGCTAGAAAAAAAAAGAGCAGCCAATATTAGCTCATGCTGACCAATTTAGAGCCAGGTTCAAGCCTGAAGATGTAGAAATGCCTGAGGAGGAACACGAGGAAACTGAGGAAGAGGAAAATGAAACAGAACAAAACATGGAGGATAGCAGGAATGACGAAACAGATTTAGAAGATGAAGTAGACTAAAGTCTCTATTAAAAAGGTCAGGAGAAGAACAAATGCAGGAGTGGTGTAGACCTTCCAGAGTAATCAGAAGAAGTGATAGACCAAATAATGGAGGTCAAACCTCGCAGGTTCTGGGAGGTGTAACATGGTATGCAAATGAGACACCTGAATAAATAGAGCAAACCCCGGGCACTTAATACTGAGAAATCACAAGGCTTGACATGCTATTTCCAAGGTACAACAGGGTCATTATTAGTGACATATTTGCAAGAATATTAGAAAAATTTGCTAAGAATAATTGACGAGTGGATGGCTAAGTTTCTAAGTTTACAAATAAAAGAGAAAAGGGATACTGATGTTGAGATGGATTTTTAACCTCTGAATACAAATGGGGGAGGGGTCTACAGCCATAGCTAACTTAAAACTTTTATCATCATATCTTCCAATTTTTGAAAGTACCCAGTGCAGCATTTTTCAGTAAAAAATGACTATTTAAAAAAATTACATCACCATATTGTTTACTTCTACAAGTTTCCATGGCAACTGTTTGAATGAAAAATTTAGCAAATACAGTCAAATTTGGTATCAAAATAATGAGAAACTTCTCAGCAAAATTTGCCAGTGAGTGGAAAATATGAACCAGCCAATAAAACACAGATTGTATTTACCCAATCTCTCCACTACTGGCAGAATGTTGAAGAACAGTAGTGGTACTATTTCACCCATAGCTGGGGGGATAAGGGGGTTCATAAACTTTCCCAAGGGTATTTGTCCAAAAGTGAATGTAATAGAGTGACTGAAGTTCAAACTCGCTTACTTCAAGGCCATAGTCCAGCACTTTAGCCATTATGCCACAGAAACACTCCATTGCAAATTGAATTTTCTATATTAAAAATACAAATTTTCAATGGCAAATGTCGGCTTACAAGTTTCCAATATTCATGACTATAGGTATAATTTCACTGAGTCTTCCGAAAGTGTTGTATGATATAACTGAAAAAATAATGCTGCGAGCTGTATTGAACAAGTCCTGATGGTAAAACCCCACAAAACAGCAGCTATACGGCCACCTACCATCCATCATGAAAACTATCTAAGTTAGATAAGTTAGACATGCAGGACACTGCTGGAGAAGTAAGGATGAACTCATAAGCGATATACTCCAGTGAACTCCTTCATATGGATGGGCAAAGGTAGGACGACTGGCTAGAACCTATATACAACAGCTCTGTGCCGATACAGGATTAGCCTGGAAGATCTCCCGAGAGTGATGGGCGATAGAGACAGGTGATGAGAGAGGGTCAAAAAGATCCATGCTAGCAGCGCTATATTATGATGATGAAACTTAATAAATAAATATATGTTTAATTTTTATGTGTACTTTGCTTTTTAGAAACATATGCCAATGAATTCAACTATATTTGCACACATCTTGACACAAGAAATTATATTCTAGTAACATACGGCAGTGAAAGAGTTAAGAGTAAATAAACCCTTTTTCATACCTGTAAGAGTCACGCAGATTTAGTAATGAGCAGAGGTCCTATTCACCAAAATTTGTGCCTACCATTCAAAGTTTTACGCTTCATTTCCATTTTAATTCATATTTGACAATTAAAGATCATATTTAAATGAAACTTGGTAAGTAAATATGAATACATTTAATTTTATATAAACCATACAAGTCTCATTTTTCATAGAGGAAAATGTTTAGAATAACCTTTAGAACACAAGCAGCTGGTATTTGTGTCACTACCTAAAAGTACATGTACTCAAGCAATCTGAATTCCAGTTGTGGAATTCCTAGTTCTACATCACTATTGCCTTGCAATAATACAGTCAATCACACAGTTAAATTACAACATTTTACATTTTCAGCTACTTTCATCCAGGAGCCAAGAGTGAGTAACCCACAAGCAGTGGAGTGCTCAGGACTCGAGGACTTAAGTTTTAAGTTGTTTCTGAACGCTAAAAGTTATACAACAGTTATATTCAAATCACTACATTTAAATTGTAGTATTTAAACTAAAAAATTGAAGCTTTATAAACATCCTATAAATATTTGTAGGTTTTAGTCATCCAGAAATGTTCAATATTTAAATTAAACAATATAACAATACAGCACAATATAACTTTAACATCTGAGGAAACGGCACCTGAAAAATATAAAAAAGGAAGTTTTGAACAGTCAAATATATTCCTGAACTTCTGTTGATAATAACTATACTGATGTATGGCAATGTGAAGTTTGCCTTGAAGTAGGGCTTCTCAAATTCTTTATTTTATTGCTTATGCCTAGTCAATGCCATAATATATTTTGAATGGAAACAAGGATACAAACAATAGTTAGAACAAGATAACAATATTTATTGTAATAAGGAATCTAGAAGAAACTGGTTCATCTGGGAAGAGTTGTGTGTGTGCAATGATGTGTGATGGTGCTCCTGTAGGCATGTGTAAAGTGTAATGAAATATATCCCTGAGATAGAGTTCTTAGAAATAGACAGTTCTTGAATGTAATGTGAAGAAGTGAGGGACAAAAGTGAATCACTTACTTGTGGAGTTGCGACTGAGGTCTGTATGGCAGAGTGTGAATGGGCTTGTCCTTAATCTGCCAAAAGTCAAGATGAAAGAAAGAGAAGGATTCATACCCTAATACTTTAATACTGGCTGCATTGCCAATGGTCACAGCAACCCAAGTACCCACCTGGTATATGTATGTGTGCATGTGTTTATGTGTATATATTAAGGGTAGATAATGTTACAACTTGATGCACTCCTTTTAACCAAATTTGATTTCCATTCACCTCCAAATGACTTAATCAAATAGTGCCGATGAGTTTTTTAATCTCACTTGATGCCATAATGAGTGGGGTTGATTTTTTAAAAATATTTTTAGTTTCACGACTTAAAATTATACAAAATACAGAAAAGTTATAATAAATGAAATACTGAATCATATAATAACACCCACACCAACAAATACTTGGCAATATTGAAATTGACTTAACTTGTGAAGATTTGGATCTCTTTGGTCAGAGTAGGATTTTTCATTAATAATAATTTAATCTTATTCATTAAAAATCTGTTACCATCCAAAAAGAATTAAAATTTCAGGCATTGCATTTTAATTTTACTTTTTCATTCTTTTTTAAATCTATATTCTTATTTTTATTATCAAATAGCTTTCTTTTTTCTTAGGACATCTCACAACCTATTATAAAAAGGCATATTTCAGAATTCAGTATTTTTATAAGATAATTTGTTTAAAATATAACTGTTTTAAAATGTTTTCATTTGTAAAAATATAATTATATGTATCATTAACAAAGCCAAAAAGATCTGGATCTTTTTGGTTAGAGCCAGATTGTTCATTCATTCATTTGAACAGGTCATATCAAAATGTGGCCAACACACTCAATCAGGCATTCTACTAGGTATATGATATCTGGCAACAAGTCTTTGAGAAGCCATGACTAAAAGCATGGAAAATGGAATCAGCAAGCCAAGTTCAAATCACTGCTAAAGTAAATTCTTTTCATACTAATACTCTTTAGAAAGGCATGAGACTATTTCTCCCAATAGTACATGTCAGAAATTACTCTCTACTGCTGGTATGATGTAACCCAGGACAACCTATTGCATATCACTTGCAGAGGAGATGGGTACTACCATGTAGGATCTAGCATGGTACCCTGATAAGTTACTTCTTTGTTATAGGCAATTTGATTTTCCCCTGATGTGTGTGTGTGTGTATGTGTATGTGTCTTTTGTTTTTAAGAATTAAGGCCTTGTTTCAGAAATTATTACCTCCCCTTATTATTAATTCTGGTAGTAAATTTTATTCAACTTCCCATCAAGACAGATTCAATATGAGGTCATTTTATCGTTTGTAGCCACACATGCATAACCATTAAAGAAATGCTTGGCCCTGCCAGTATTTCCTATTTTGCAGTGCTTCAGTTGCCAAGTAAACTCAGCATTGCTAAGCAAGTATTATTAGAGGAGAAATGCCCCCCTGAAACCAAGCTAACATTGTTTTCTCATCCACCCAGCAGGATTGCTCCTGTACCAAGTAAATGGTTATAGTAGCATCCAAAAAATCTGACCAAAATACATTTTATAGACTCTACAAATATTATTAATGCTTTGAAATACTTACCATAATTTCTTTTGCCCAGTCAGCTAGGGCTGTAGAATACACCGACTGCATCTCTGCAGAGGGGTAAGACTCCTCCAACGAGTGTCCTAGATGACACTAAACAATCTAATGGTGAGGCTTCAATAATGCTGGAGCTTTGGGGAATGCAGAGTACCCCTTCATTGCCATTGCTCCCAGGTCCACTCTGGCCTAGAGTGGTAGCACCTGATAGGTTCCTATCTATGGGTCAAATAGAACCAAACTGTAATTATAAACTGAATTGTTTGAAATTAACTGTTTTTGCATAAAACATATGTTTAAATTGCATTCTTATGCTAAACTGAATTGTTTGAAATTGCACTGTTTTGGCATTTAACTGTGTATAAAAAAACACTGTTCTTATTCTAAACTGAACTTTTTGAAACTTTTATCAAAATGACTTAATTTGGCATTAAATCACCCAAATAGGGTTGATATGCCATAATTCAAACCAACCAACCAACCATAGTTTCTTAGAAATAATATGTATATTTTTCATTAAATTTTAAAACATGTTTATGGATATATAGTATGTACTAATACATTATATATATTTTTTAAATGGTAAAATCAAATATGACAGTTAACTGTTATCGATATTACTCTGTAATAATTGATTTTTTTCTTTTCATTGTAATTGAATGGCCTTTCTCAATGCTTATTACTTATAGAGAGAAGAGTTTAAAACTTAAATCTTGTCTATTATACATTAGGATTGTGGGATTTGAAGGGTTTTTGAAGGTCAGGGGCTAAGGGCAAGGCTGTGTTGCCATAAGATATCTGACTCCATATTTTGGTTACACTGTTTCACCCCATGTTGACTAGCCGGCGCAATGCCTTGCCCAAAGAAAGTCCCAAAAGAAATATACAAAAAGAAAAGATAGAAATAGATAAGAGACGAAAACATTTCTTGTATACTTTCCTTTATTTATTGGGTGAAGGGACTAACCAATGCTACGTCTTGGGACGTAGCGTGGTGCCCAAAACACCAGACAGCAAAATGGTGTTGTTGGTTCGACGGACACTGCCTGAAAGAGCAAGATGATATCATTTCCTTTTTCAAGGGGAAAAATCCTTTTTTCTTTTACGCATGCATCATCTCCTTTTCCGTTAGAGACCTCTGGGAGTTTCTTCAAATTTAATAGTTTTCTATTTATCTATTTATTTATTTTTTTAAATTTAATTTTTTATCTATTTATTCGTTCCCTACAGGATAATGAAAAAATGTTTAAAAAAACAAAGTTAATTTGGATGTATTGATCATAATTGAAAGTAGATTATATCTTGGAAATTACAGTAAAAGTATACAATGAGTTCTCAAAAGAAGAATAACCAATCTGAATATGAAAACTCTGATTTTAAGTGTTGAACAAATTCCCTAAACAATTAAGATTGATTAAATTAAAAAGAAAAAAAGTCATAATTAGAAGCTATACAACTGATTTTAAGTGATAGGCAATGAGAATTATCCCAAGTGTAAAAAACAATCATTACTTATTGCAAGGTCCTTTCACACTATAAAATTAACTTTAGACAAGATACTTAAGGAGTTTTCTTTTCCTTTTTTAGTATTTGCCCTACTCCTCTGCTACATGCAGGATATGACACAAAGTCAATTTTTAAGTGGAGTACAGCTGGTTTGAATTCAGAGTTTTCTTTCTTCTAGGGGGGTTGCCTTACCAAGGCTAAAGAACCCAGTCTGCCTTACTATTTACCCATATATAGAGAAAGAATAGTTGGATTCAGGGTATTAGCATTGTGAAATGCAAATAACCTTGTTCAGGATTTGAACCTGAGTAGATAAGTCCATTTCCTATGACAATAACTGTTACACCATGAGCGCCTTCATTTTTATACAGCTCAATTGACTGGGTAAGACCCCTCAACTAGTGTCCTGGATAAGACACTAAACAATCTGATTGTGAGGCTTTAGGGAATGTGGGTACCCCTTCATTGCCATTGCTCCAAGGTCCACTCTGGCCCAGAGTGGGAGCACCTATGAGTCAAATAGAACTGTTTGACATTTAAAATTCATCCAAACAAATGACTTATACTAAATTGAATTGTTAGAAATAGAACTGTTTGATTATTCAACTGTGTGCATAAACAAATAATCGATGTTTAATTGAATTGTTAGTGATGCATGGCAATAATTGGAACTATTCAACTGTGTGCAAACAAATGAGTAATGTTGAATAGAATTATTAGTATTAAATAGCAATACTTGAAACTCTAACTCTGTACCTAAATTGAATCTTTGGTATTACATAGTAATATTTGGAACCTTTTAACTCTGTGCAAATGAATGAATAGTATTAAATTGAATAATTAGTGTTATAGAATTATTAGTATTAGATAGCAATAATTGAAATCATTTAATTGTGTAGAAACAGTAGCAGTACTAATGTGCAAAAAAATTAGTTCTAACTCATTTAAAAATGAAATTACCTACAAATTATGGGTGCAAGCAAATGAATAATGTTAAACTTTGACTGTTATATAGCAATACTTGAAACCATTTAACTGTGTGTAAAAAAATAAGCTCAAGCTCACATAAAAATGTTATCAACAAAATGTGTTTATAAATCATATATATTTAATATATATGTATAAACAGAATTTGGCATTAAAAAACCTACAATGGTTGATATGCCCTCAAACCGAACCAAACCAATTCAATCCATTTTTATATATTTGTTAATAAAACATTCATTAAAATAAAAAGTGTTTTACTTATTCTTATTAACTGGTATTGCCTGTTTAAAATCTTCCAAAATTATCTTGTTACCAATTTATGTTACCAGCCTGTTTCCTACTAACCAGTAATTTATTGATGATAATTAATTTTAATTTACTAAATCTTAAACTGACAGGTTTTTCTTGGAATAAAATACAGAGTAAAATTTTTTTCTCAGACTTCTCTCTCTAGTAATTTCTTTCTCTTACTCCTTAGCCAATGTTCATTAATTCTTCCTTTGTTTCTTTAGCAGAAAGACATCATACTTTAAAAATGACTTAAATTATTTCTATCTTAATATAATGGTTTATGTATTTTTTCACAATATAAATCTGAAACTCAGAAGTTCATTTTTGAGAAAGTGAATGCATTTAAGTACAATTTATATATATATATATATATATATATATATATATATATATATATATATGTGTGTGTGTGTGTGTGTGTGTGTGTGTGTGTGTGTGTGTGTGTGTGTGTAGTTGGGCAGGAGTGTTTCATTTAAACATGTTTGATTAAATAATAAAGACACATTTTGTCTATATAATTTTATTAAGATCCTTTCAAGTTTCCTGATAAGTGTCTTGGTTTCAGGTTGGAATTGGTGGATGAATTTACCCAAATTGTCCCAAAAAATTCTAGTTGAAAACACCTCTATGATAGCACATGAAATAAATAAGTTATGATTATAAATCCTAGAAGCCCTACATATAAAAACAAAAAACCTAAAATCAATAGAATTAATTATGAAAATATTGACAATGTTTTTTTGTTTTTTTTAAATATTCCATATTTCTTGATAATATTCTATTTCCATTGATAGCATTCTGTTTTTAAATTCATCAGCATCTTAGTTTTGTCCAACTCAGCATTTACGTAATTTTGTTATGTTATAAAAGATCTAAAAACTTTCAAAACTCTGTCAAAAACTCTTTAAAAAACACTCTTTATACATGCAAGCAACCCTTGATGATGGCCTATGAAAGGTCTGAAAGCAGTTGGGACAATTTTGGTAAATTCATTCACTAATTCCAATCTGAAATCAAGACACTTATCAGGAAATTTGAAAGGATCTTAATAAAATTATATAGACAAAATGTGTCTTTATTATTTAATCAAACATGCTTGAATATATATATATATATATATATATATATATATATATATATATAGAGAGAGAGAGAGAGAGAGAGAGAGAGAGTTAGAGAGAGAGAGAATAATTTTCATTAAATAAATAGATATGCTATATAACCAATTCTTTTTTTGTCATTTTTCTTATAGCATTAAAACTATTTTAAAAACTTTCCAAAAAAAGAATTTTCTTCATAAAAACTTTTCTCCTGACAATAATCAAAAGTCAGTACTAATTGAGAACAATCAAAAAATAAAATAAATAACATGAAACACAACAGAAACAGTCCAATTTGTTTTATCACTTTTGTTCATATATATATATATATATATATATATATATATATATATATATATATATATATATGATTATGACAATATTGATTAAAATTCAATGCAAAAGCATTTTTAATAAGTAAAATACTGCAGTTTATACACAAAAATCCATAATATCCCAACTATGAAGTAGAGTATACAGGATAAAAACTCATAACTGAGTTTCATATAATTAAGCTTTAGATGAGCCAATATTGATGTGTGCATAAATATATTTATAAAACAGTGTTTAATGACAGCACATATGTCAAGTCTTTCATTTTACCACAGAGTATAGTGATTAAATAAAAAAATTAAGTAAAGTTAGCAACCATAGTCAAGGGTGACCGGAAGGGTCCCTTTTTAAATAGCTACTAAACCTGGGTGTAGGGGAGAGCACTACTCTTTCCCTGGATTGCTCCACTTCACCCTTGATCCATACCTTATAATGCTGAGTGTTAAGCCAGGTGGAATCAAGTACCATTTTTTGAGTCTCAATCTGGGATTGAACCCTGGTCTCTTAGACCATTGGCAAACACTCTACACATTAGGCCAATGGCCTGGTCAATATAACCGTACTGTGATATTGTTTTTTTTAGCATTAAATATATTATTTGAACCTTAATCTTAAATATAAGAACAAAGTTTATTCATCCAAATTTAAATTCTCATCCTTGTAAATTAGAAATAATCTGGTTAGTTTTTTTCTTAAATGTGATCTAATATCTATCTATAGTTTAACTAAAGTCACTTGTAATAAAGAAATGAGTAAACGCCAAAAATAAAACAATATTGCTAACATGTCTGTCATTAGAATGCATGATATCTTGGCATCAACCAAATACGATTGTATGCTACTGTGATCAAATAACAGTAAATATTCAAATAGTTTTTCAGTACTGAAAACAGACTGTAAGGTAATATAAGCCATTATTTTTGAGTAAGTTGAAATAATTAACTCCCTTACACTCCAAAAATGCAAGTTCAACATGTAAGTCCCAAAAGAAAAGATTGTTTCAATCATCACCGTTATTATTATCATTTCTTCATTGTTTTTCCTCTTTGAAAATCTATTTTCAGATTAATTTTAAGTTAATTGAAAAATTGGTTTTTCACTGATTATTTCAATAAAAATCAAGAAAAAGTTTTCCTCCTCTGTCTACACATTTATATGAACTGCATATCAATCATAAATTTTTGGTGTTTTTTTTTTTTTTAATATTTGGTGATGCTAAATTGTAGTATCATCTTTATTTACAAAAAGGCGTACGCATTCTATTGTCAGTAGCTGAAGGGGAAAATAATTTAAATGTTGTTTGAAATTTTATTTTCTATCTGTGAATTTTCAAAAGATACAATAATATATTATTCTAAAAACAATCATCATTGAATGCATTACTCTAAGGCAGTAGTAGCTCCCTATTGTATTAAAGCTTGATACCTGTAAAGGTGGTTGCAGGGAGTGAGTAATTTATGTCATCAAATGCCTGTAATTAAACTGACCTTATGTCGTATGTTTGACAAGCCACTCATTATCTCAAAATGAGGAACAGCTCCTCATTACTTTTAAAATATTTTGAGTAGACCATGACACACCTGAACTTTTATGAAAAAAATAAATTCTTTAAAAAGATGTAAATTGGTAGATTTTTTTTTTACCACTTTGTGAACAGTTAAAAAGAATTGTATTATTTTCTTGTTTTGTTGATAAATGATAGATCAATTTTAATGGCATATCAACTTGTCTAAGATTATTTTATGCTTATAAAGTTAAGAAATTCCATTCATTTTATATTTATATTTTTTGTGTAGTTGTTTCTAAAGATTTTTTTGCACAGTTAAATGATATCAATTATTCCTATCTAATACAAATAATTTGCACACAGTTGTATAGTTTCAAGTATTTCTAACATTCTGTTATATAGTGGCTTGTACCATGTGACTTCCAGTATCACAGAGGTATAAAAGACATCATGTTTCTTAAGCACATTGGTACTGAAAAATCTCGGTCTATAGTAAGACCATCTTCGGGTGTAACACCACAACACGAGACTTATGATATTTGTTGGACTGTACAACTTCAGTTAATAAATAATTAACTCTATTTCACTGTGTATCACTTCCTTACCACAATACAACACACTCATAACTTATACACAATTATATGGTTTCAAGTAACTATTTCTCCTTAATAATAATTATTTGTTTGTAAACAATATTTTTCAAGTAGCTAATAATAGTAATCTTTTGTAAGCAATTATAACTTCAAGTAACTTTTCTTAAGACAAATAATTTACAAAGGTATCAAGTATTCATATCTAATACAAATAATTTTCAAACTGATCTATTTGACTCATAGAAAGGACCCTAACAGGTATTACTGCTCTGGGTCAGAGTGGATCTGGGAGTAATGACAATAAAAGGGTTTAACAGATGAGTAAACAGAACAAAGAAACTAGTATCCTCACACTTGATTTTTTAAAACCCTGTTATTGACCCTTGAGCTACACCTGTGAGTATATTCATTCTAAGCAATACAGTCGTAGACATTTTGGCTTGTTGATGAATTACTGGCAGAAAAGAAATGGGCATTGTTTTGTTGTGCTGAAAGAATAAGATAACAAAAAGGATTACTTACAGTTGAAGGTGTGAGGTGTAGGTATGGCTTACTTTTGTTCAATGTCTGGCAATACCCTTTCTGCCTGCCTGTCTGTCTATCCATCTGCCAGTATGTCTGTCTGTGTGTCTAAACATGATATTTGCCAATTTAATGGTGATGTGTCTGCCTGTCAAGTTATTGGTGAGTAGCTTACCATTTCCTGGTTAGAGGTTAGCCCTACATGAAAAAAAAAAAGAGTGAGATAGAGAGAGAGAGAGAAAAAGAGGGAGAGCGAGAGAGAGAGAGAAAGAGAGAGAGAGAGAGAGAGAAATTATCTACCTAACACACACCCACACACACATACCTTCACTCACTTATCTACAAGCATAACACCCTTATAGATTTTTTTATTTTATTATTTTATCTTTATTTTTTGTTTTGTTTCTTATTTGGTCTTATAGCTTCTGTAAATTATTATTGGTTCTGCATCGTACATCTCTTGGTGTGAATGAGAGTGTACATGTGCGTGTGTTTTGTTGTCTACCAGTCTGCAACAAGTGCTGCTCGTCTTCCCATCGAGCTCTGCTTTTTTTCGCATTTGATGTTGTTTGTAGTATCAGGAAAGTACAGAATACACTGAAAATTACATTACAGTGGAGTGAAAACACAGCATCAGTTCCTAACCATTTGTCTTTATGAGCAATGCAGACACTTACACAACTCTCAGGTAACAAGAAAAAAATATTTGTATATATATATATATATATATATACATGCATATATATATATATATATATGTATATATTTTCTCTCTAGTACTTTTTCATTCCATTTTCTGTCACCTTGAAACATTCAGTCATAATAACTTTACCAGAATTGGTTATTCAACTATCATATAGATGAGTATCTGGGGTCATAAAGTTTGACTATATATCTTGTCTGTTTCAAATCATATGGACTATTATTATTATCATTATTATTATTAGTGGTGGTGGTGATGGTGGTGGTGATGGTGGTGATGATTTGTTACTTTTAGGTGATAAGGATGTTGGTTATAAAATATTACCTCCATACATAATCATAATCAATCAACTAGGAGTTGAAAAGTTATTAGATACACTTTTATAATGTACAATTTTAAATGAAATGATCCAAATTGAAATACCAACACAATTTATTTTTTCAATATCTTATAGTTTTGTGCGAAGGTCGAGGTTTCCAGTTTACCAAAAAAAAAAAAAACGAAAGAAAACTTCAAAATGATTGGTCAACTTCACCAGCAAGATACAATCTGATTGGTCATCAGTTACTTAAAAATAAAAAAAATCAGTTTTTCTATTTTGTCTATTTCCTTTCTCTTTTATTTTATTGGTAAAAATATAAAGTATTAACCCACAACCAGACTACAATATGTATATACTAATCTCAGTGTCCTTAAAATCTACAAAAAATCATATACTAGTTAAGTTAATAGTGTCAAAATACAAAAATCTAATTTTAATGTATCAACCATTGGTTGCAAAGCTAACGCCTGTACATTTATTAGCAGTATGAATTTTTATTGGCAACTTTTATTTTTGTTTTATATAATTTCAGTTAAAAGTTAGGGTATTAAAAACATGGAGTTATTTATCAAGTTTTGCTTAATTATGGCACAAGGCCAGATAGGTACATAGTGAGAATTGAACTCATTCATAATGGTCTACTCACCTAGCTCACTAACTATTACGGCATGTTAGAAGTGTTAAAGAAATCAAATTCTTTATGTTTTAATGTAAACATGAAAAGATTCAGATAAGTAAAATATTAAAATTAGATGAAAAACTTGTCTGTCAAATTAGTTAAATTCTTCAGTGAATACCTTCAGCTCAGCTGGAACATTTATGAAGAAATTATATTTACCTTTTGAGGTAGATATTGATATCCATTAAGACACTAAAACAGAGCTTTCCTAATTATATGTCGGGACACTTTATATAATCTTCTATACTTGTTCTTTGTTTAATTATCTACTAAGTTTTTCATTGAATTATTTCTTTTATGTACATTTTGAATTATTTATTTGGCTTAGCTAACAAAACTTATGTAAAGTACTGCAAAAATGGTATTTTTAAAAATGTGTTGACTATGCAAAAAGCTTCTAAAACTGTGCATGAAAATATATACAAATAAAAAATATCAAGGTAATATGTGAAAATAGCCAATGTAAATAAAATGAGCAGTAAAATATGAATACATTGAGACAAATCGCAATATATTTATATATTGCCATTATATATATATATATATATATATATATATATATATATATATATATATATTATTATTTACTTTCATATATATATATATATATACATGAAAGTAAATAATAATAATAATGGAAATGAATCCTGCAATATATATATATATAAAATTTGAATATATATATATATATATATATATATATATAAAATAAAAATTTTTGCCACCACAACAAATGAAAAAAAGAATATGTAAAAAGTAATGTCTGCAAACATTAAATTTTTATATTTAGTATATTTGGTTTTAGAATTTATTTTACTTGGTTATAAAATCAAATATAATAAACATTAAAACTTAATACAGTTGCAGGCATTACTTTATATATATATATGTGTGTGTGTTTGTGTATATATATGTGTGTATGTGTGTGTACATATATATAAAGTTTTTTAAATACAATGAATGAAAAGAGGGTAACTCTATCTCCAAGGTGGCAACTACTCTAGATTTTTCTCAGGTAACAGTAGCAAAATTATACCGGGAAATGTGAGTGCTGGACTGATATTTGCAGAATGTGATAACTGCAGGTGCCTACATGTGATGCAAGAATTGATCTGCCAACTAATAAAGATGGTAACCACTTAACAAAGAGGAACATTGTATCAAATCATATACCAATTCAACACTGGTACCACTTAACCCATCAGTCATGGCACTATATAGTAAATACTTTATTACTGGGAATTTTGTTGTCAATCAATCAAGGTACCATTATTGACACCATAACATCAGTTAATGTGCCTCACCTTGGCCAGACGATTTGCACAATGAAACCTGGTCAGTAGAAACATGGTTCAATTTTTTTTGGTCTGATGATCGAGTTTGTATGTGGACAAGACCATTTAAGCCAGTCAACAGAGAGCTCTGTAAGATAGAGATGGCTTTGTAATATGTAGTGTGTTATGTCAAAATTTAAAAGGACCATTAGTAAAACTGAAATTTGTCTTGGTAAATGTAGTACATAGATCTTCTTGCAGATTATTTGCATTCTTTTATTCCTGTCATATTACCCAGGAGTAATGATATATTTGTTCACATACAGGTGACACAAGACTGGTTCCAGGAACATTGGCTGACTTCCAAATACTCACTGACTTCTGTGACTGCCAGATTTAAACCCTATTGAGCATGCATAAGACATTGAAAACCTCATTAAATTTCTTACAGCCGCACCCAACACAACTTGGTGATTGACTACTGACAAATAGATAGATATGAACAGATTGGGATAGATAGATAGATAGATAGATAGATAGATAGATAATTTTTTCTCATTACTACATGGATGAACAGATATCAAAATCCAGAAAAATGAATATATATTAAGTTATGACAATGTAATATAGAAGATTTTTCTCTAGTTTTCTTTCATTGCTTTTGTTTAAAGTAGATAATTTGATAATACTTTATGATTTGAAAAAAAAGATTGTCATTGATAGTTCTTCAACTACATATCAAATTTTATGAGAATTTAACCAAAATTTGCCTCTGTAGCATGCAAATAAATAGAACCAATTAAAACATATTTGATCTTTAAACAGAATTTACATTGAATAAATATGATTAAAAAAATACTGATAAAAATTTTTAATAACTTTTTTAAGGTTTTACAAAATAATCATACTTTGTATTCTATATCATGTCATATTTGTATAACATATTGTAAACAGAAAAAAAGCAATAGAGAAGTCAATATTGACATAATATTATTGAATTCAGTATGCTTCAATGTATATATTAAGATATTAATGAATAATCTCATACATGTTGTATATGCGAATAACACACATTTATATTAGTAATTGGAAAGGGTGTATTTATCTATCTTCTATAGAACAGATACGCAAATGGTTTGACATAAAACTACCAGTAGTATATATATTTATTGAACCCAGAATAATATCTTAATAGAAACACCTTTCGTTTTTGATGGAAAGAGAGTCTTTTAACAATAAACAATAATCAATAACCAATGTGGAGTTACATTGATGTAAGTTGTATCTAATCATACAGAATTTAAATTTCCAAGCTTCAAAAGAAAAAAACTAACACATTTTTGGTACTAAAATAACAACTCACATTTAATTCAAAATTACTAATTAGATTTTAAGGTAGTTCTTCAAGCTGAAGGAGTAGAACTTAGAACTGATAATCAGGGTAAAAAAAAAATGTTCCAATTGATAAATATCTTCAGTTTCACTTAGATTTAAAAAAAACATTTCTCTATAAAATTCATTGAAAATTTTCATAAAACAATATTAACATAAAATGATATTTTAAGTTCCTATAAAAATATAATTGGTAAATCCCTTTTCTGCTCTATGTATTTTTCTTTTAAAATAATTATCATATGTAAAGTTTTAAATGACAACAACTGTAAAATAGTTATTGATTAGAAAGATGAAATAAGTAAAAATTTCCTTTTATATTAGTCTGTAAATCTCATCATGTTTTCAATCAAAGTTTAGACATTTTACTTGACATATTGCTATAAATAATATTCAGTACTGTATTATATAATATCTAATGTATTACAATCATGCACTTTGGCATTTTATATGGATCTGGTAGATGTAGTAGTTAATACATGACTTTTTAGGGTTTTATTTTTTTATTTTTTTGTTTCATGGTAAAATGTGTATTCTTTTAAATTGCCTTGTATTTATATGATACTAAGCCAACCGAGTTGCAACTTTAACGGAAGATTCTTTTACATTCTTTTTACATACAGAAAATTTTAATTTCACTGGAGTAGTATGTTAGACATAATTCACACTTTGGCACATATTTTATATCATTCCCAACACATTATTACTATATTCTTATTTTCAAAATAATATTCTAGATTTAAATAAATTACATAAAAATAGTAATAATATTCAGAGTTAATTATAAGTATATTTTAAAAAGTAAAATAAAATTATATATACATATATATATATATATATATATATATATATATATATATATATATATATATATATATAAGTTAGGATAGCCTGGATGCAGAGCTTGATGACTCAGTTCCTTGCCTATATTATCATCAAACCAAATGGTTTATATATATGCTCTATCACTGATATTGAGTACTATTTATTTATAAATATAGAAAAGTACATTATATATATATAAATATACATATATATAGAGAGAGAGAGAAAGAGAAAGAGAGAGAGAGATAACACACTGCTGTATACATCAAACTCAATCTTTTTTATAATTAATATTGTAATCTATATTATGTATATTGTATGATGGTTTTGTATTGCAATTTTATTAAGATTCCTTTGTAAACGATTTTCTTCCTTAAATAGACAGAAAATATTGTAGATCTATTTGTTTCAACAAAGTTTCATTATTTTTCAGTAAAAAAATCTAATAAAAATTGATGTATCATTAAACATCCTCATCAATATTGCAGAGACTAAACACTGGAATGTATTTCTAAAGGCATCTATAAGTGTAGGTGTAAAAAGAGTAAAAGGCTTTCATGAGACAATTACATTATTCACTGATGGTGTAAATGCTCTTGGACAGTGTAATAAAGTTTATAGTCGGCAAAAGAATAAACTCATGTAAACATCTAAAGTAATGATCATTACTAATGAAGCAACTATCTTCCTTACTTCATTTATTCTTGCTATGTTTAGATCATATCTTTTAAATTCTAATCTATTGACATGATTTCATTATATTCAGAGCATTATTCTATATTTAAAAGCAAATTAGCAACCATTTATTAACTGTAAGTATCTGCCTATCATGAACAGAAAATTACCATTTCAAATTCTATTAATTGCAGTTTCTGTAAAATTTAGAATATAAAAGAACATTTTCAAGTGATAAAAATTTTAATTTAGATTACACCATGATTTTGTTTTTCTGCAATTAGTTAAATCCTTAATATATATATATATATATATATATATATATATATATATATATATATATATATATATATGTGTGTGTGTGTGTGTGTGTGTGTGTGTGTGTGTGTGTGTGTGTTATATTATATCGTATATATATATTATATTATATTATATTATATATAAATGATTGTATATATATGTATCATATATGAATATATTATAATAATATAATATAATTATTGTGTTTGTAAAAAGAATTGAAATGTCAGTAAAAATGTATTGTTGAAATAATAAGTTGAACATGATAAATAAAAATTCTACTGTGCACACAGATACATTTCACAACCTGAGATTAAATTTGCAACTGCAGTTTGTACTTCTATATTCATTGTAACAAAGTAACACACAAACAAATATATATTTACAAATATATTTTTAGGAATTACTAAAAGACTATTTTTTTAACTATTTGCCCTGTTTCCTTAATAACTAATGTATACAGCAAACCAGAATACTCTTTTTATAAGAGGAATTTTCTGTTGTGTTTTGCTAGACTCATTAATTTCTAAACAAAACAAAACAATTGATTGTGACCACTTTTCAGAGGATTTAATTCATCAACATTTGACAAATCAATTATGAGTAGCATTCTCTTTTATCTATAATGACACTAACATTTATAATATGTCTCCTTGTTTTAAATGTGATGTATGAAATATGATATATTATACCTTGTATTAAGTGAGATATGTGAAATATCTTCAGGCACGAAAATGAAAATAGCAAGAATAAATATATTATTACACTGTAAACCAATCTGTCTTTGATGAGAAAAAGCTACATATAATTTTTTTTAGTTAGAAGCCAAAATTTAAACTGCTTTGTTATGAAATTTCCCAAAAAGCAGAATTTTGAATTAAATATGGCAATTAATAATTCTTTTTAATATTAAAATTACATAGCAATCAATATATTCTAATAAGTATATTATGACATGAGTTAGAGACTGTTATATTATCTTCAAATAATCAAAGTGGTATCCAATAACATCTTGTAATAATATGTAACGAAAATATTGCCATTTACTAAGCTTTACTTAGATTTGCACATAGGCCTTAGGTTTCTTACAATACCTGTTGTTCTTTAGTGGTCACCCATCTCAGTACTGACTACACTCATCAATCCTTTGGTGATCTCATGGGAACTGGTACTTTCAGTGTGACTTGACCATAAGCCATATGTAATAATATTATTTAAACAAACAGTATGTGGATGATGAACTTGGGTCTGTTCCGCAATAGTTATAATATTTTGATATATCATTGAAAAAATGACAAAGATAAATCAAGGAAAGACAGAACTTTTAAAATTAAATATATACTTGTGTATAAGATGATCTCATGCATAGGTCAACCCTTGATCTATGGCCACAAAATCAGGAATTTATGCAATTAATTTTTGAAGCCAAATGTTGCTCCTAGTCTCCCCTATAATATTTGAATTTCTATCTTACACTTGTATATACAAAATAGAAAATTTCTTATGATACCAGTTTTTCACCTAAAACTTAGATTTTTAAGATTCAGCTTATAAAAATATATCTATACAATGATTAAATTTATGATCTGCAATAGAAAGAAACTGTTTTTAAATTGTGTGGAAAAGGTGATTATTGGATTTTAGGGGTTTCTTACTTATCAACTTCATTTAAGTCTTACCAACTACTCCACTAATCAGACATGTTCACAAGATTTTATATCTTAAATTTAAGGTAGATGAATATTTGCTCCTACCAAAGAAAATTTAGAGAAAAACACAAAGATATACACAAAAAGATAAAGTGATACATTTCAGAACACAAAGGGTTGCTAAATAGAAATATAAGATACTCTGTTCAAATTTAAATTGAAATGATTTCTACTTTGCATATAGATGTGTAAAAGAGGTGCTTTTGGTGCAACAGTTATTGTCATAAGACATGGACCTGACAAAGTGAGTTCAAATCCTGAACCAGGCTATTTACATTTCATTTTGCATTAATGCTTCTGAGAAAGGCATGAATCCATATCCTCTCTCCTATCTATGGGTAAATATTAAGGCAGACTGGGTTCCTTAGTCTTTGTAAGGCAGTGAGTCAAGGAAAAAGGAAACCAGCTATACTTCACTTAAAATCTGATTTTGTGTCACATCCTTTCCATGGCAAAGTGGTTGAATAAATACATATATATATAAATTGAGATAAAATGATATTACTGCATGGAATAAAATTATATACTGAAATATTATAAATCTTTTTAATCTAAATTTGTACAGGGTTTCTTTACAAGATAGAGCAGAAAGTTTCTTTGTCCAACAAAGAAGAGAATAACTAACAGCCATGAGGTATACAAGTACATACTATTCCATACATTCATTCCTCCTGAAGATCAACACACTTGATTCAACATTTTTCAAGTTTAAAAAAAATGAAATAAAACAAAATGTCATTTCTTTCTTAGTGGAGCTGAGAACTTTTCAGTACCATTTGTACAGTTTGGTGGGATTAAAACTTCTATATGCTTTTCAGCACCCCCTTGTAATTCTAATTGTCAAATCTAGCAACCCTTACAATAGGGTTCTTTTAATGATCTCAATGTGCATTATTTGCTAAATATAAATGAAAAAAGTGCATATATAAGCAGATAATAATTTTTATAGTTTCTAACAATCAAAATAATTAAGGATGAATAATTACCAACAAATAGTTTGTTTTAGTTAAAAGCATGAAATTTTACTGACTGCTTTATGGTCATTCTGTGCTACAAAATGGTGCAATGTTCAGCAAGTTAGGCTAATAGAACTATTATTAGTAAGTTTGATTCCCACTGGGTGCTTCATACTTTTGGCTTTGTATCAAACTAAGTTAAGCTTAGTAAATGACTCCATAGACTTTCAGTATAGCTTTCTAGCAATTTTTCATTTCCAAGAAAATAGATACATGTCTAATAAAGTAAAAAACATAAATAACAAAAAGGAATTTTAAAATTAAATATTGTTTGTTAAAAACCATGGAAGTAAGGAGAAAAAAATAGTATGTCCAGAAGTTGGAAGATAATGCTGCATTATTTATTTATTCTAAAAATTCTCAAGTTTTCATTCAACTGTTGAAAACTATAATAGAATTCTTTAAACCACTAACCTCCAAAGTGAAATAACAAATCTTATACATATCACTAATAGTATACATAATATAAGCAAAATATTCAATTAAAAAAAAATCACAATCTCTTCTTAGTTGGGCTGAAAACTTTTCAGTAACCCCACCTCATACAATTTGGGTAGGATTGACATTTGTATGAGTCCTAATAATAAATATAATGAATCTCCAAGATTCTTTTTAGAGGAGACAATTATTTACAAAAATTAAAAAGAAAAAAAAAGATTATTCTTTTCTTGGTTAAGTCAAGGACTTTTGACACTCCCCTTATACATATTAGAATAAGCATTTAATATGATTATATCAGTCAATGAAAATAATAGTAGCTGTCTTGAATTTTATCTCGTACCAAGCTCTTTTCTCAAATATTCAAATATTCAACCTCTCTGTTGGCTGGGGCTGTAGAATATGCCAACTGCACCTCTGCAGAGGGGCAAGACCCTCATCAGTTTGGCCAGCTGTTTTTAGTGGGTAGTGATGAGTAATGCCAGAAGAGGAGATCCTTGTGACCCAGTAACCTAAGTGGTCATGTGAATTGCAACACTCTACTTTCATCCTTACTGGGCTAGATGGATAGTTGGAATGATCCAATCCTATCAATCAGCTGGCCATGTCAAACCCTAGCATCTATGTAAGTGTCCTGATTGTATTCTTTAAATTGTTCTTGTGGTAAACAAGTACCAAACCTTATTTTATCTTAAAGGTGCTAGAAGGCAGTGGTTGAAGGTCAATTATGATGAGAAAGCAATACTTGAAACCATTTAACTGTGGGCAAACAAATGATTAATATTAAATAGAATTATTAGTGTTAGACAGCAAAACTTGAAGCCATTTAACTGTGTGCAAATAAATGAGCCCTAACTTGTTTAAAAATAAAGCTACCTAAAAACTATTCAATTCACTTACAAATTATATATATATATATATATATATATATATATATATATATATATATATATATATATATATATAAACAAGATCTGGCATTAAGTGACCCACAAAGGTTGATATACCATTAAACGAAATAACCAAACATTCAAATTCTGTTTAAAGATAAGATAATAATCATAAAAATTACACCCTTTGCATAGGTTTTAATTCATGTAAATAAAATTAATTCTGCAACAGATCTGTATTTCTGAATTATCCCTTATGAACTTGTAATAGTTGTGAAAGCAAAACAATTATCCAGTATTTTTTTTACCAATGACATGATTTTATCAGATCAGTTGCAAAAATAATACTGTATTATTGTCAAATGGATACATTAAAGAAATATTAATATTTTGTTCATCTTTTCATCATCTTACTGTTGCATTTTGATCACAGTTTTCCAGGTCAAAATACCCTTCAACTATTAAAATAAGTATGTATTTACCCAATCCCTCTGCCACAGACAGGATGTGACACAAGGTCAATTTTTAAACAGAGTACAACGGGCTTGAATTTAAAGTTCTAGACGAGTTGCCTAACCAAGGCTAAAGAGACCAGTCTGTCCTACTATTTATCCAAAAGAAGAAGTGGATTCATGTCTTTCCCAGAGGGATGACTGCAAAGTAAAACTGTAGCAGCCATCATGCTAACCCGCTCAAAAAAGGATAAGGTTTGCCCCGTGCGTCGTCTGTCAGAAAGAAACACGATGAACCAGAAACAGACGATTTACGGGAGAGGAAGAGAGCGTCCATTCTTGACGCCTCCCTCTTTTGATTGGGTCAATTCCAGGTCTTTCTCTGATAGACGACACACGGCGCGACCCTTATCCTTTTTCGTTGCATCTCACGAAATACAACGTCCTCTTTATGTCTGGATGTCCGTTCTGCACGTGGATGTCTTTTATCTGCTGCTACAGAGCGGACATTCAGGCATCAAGAGGACGCTATATTTCGTGAGACGCATCGACCCAGCAGCGGCCAAGGCAGAAATTAAACAGAAACACAAACAACTTTGTTCAGAATTTGAACTGTTAAAATAAGTACCACAACATAAGAATGAAAAAATTGTTGTAAAAAGAACTTCGAATTTTTGTTTGGCACGTAAATTAACTTGACCGTTGGTCTCGTCTGATATTTTCATCCAATGAGGATAACTTATCCTATTCTGTCCGGACCTTTCCCAGGCAATTCAAAGACGGTGAAAGAGTGCCAATCTATCTCTTCCTCAAAATCTTTTGAGCTGGACGGACGTATTTCTGTCAGCTCCTTTATCAGTAGCGACTCACCACCATGAGGATAGAGCCGTCTGGTTCATGGACCCTTTGGGTCTACCCTTTTAGACCCAGAGGTTCACCGTTGAATACGAAATAGATGTATTAATTCCACCTCTGACAATTCAGCTACTTCAGTTCAGAACAACTTTTCCTGGAGACCTTCATACTTCTCTTCTACAGCAAACAGGACCACGCATCATGGCTGAATATTCCATTCCTGATCTACCGTCTAATTCATGGACCTTTGGGTCTACACTTCGAGACCTAAATGTTTCCAGTTGAAAATGAATTAGACGTATTAATTCCGCCTCTGACAATTCAGCAACTTCATTCCTGGACAATATTAAGGAGATAGCGGTTACTTCAATCCCACAGCAACCAGGACCACACATCTACGGCTGAACATTCACTCCTGTTCTAAAATAAGCAACTCAATATTTGCCATGTCTACAGCGACGAATATATCGCCCCGACATCTAGCAGCTGTGATTCTTTCTCAACTCGATAACTATTTCTTCCTTCCTACAAGACTTGCAGCATAAAGGTACCCTTTATTCTGGCTGCCATTAAACCTTCTTGAAACCCTTTCGATATCTCGTTCCGATTCATTAATTTTCCTTTAATTATAACGTGAAGGGAACCTCACTCCCACATCTCACCGCTATAAAAGGATTTCCTGTTTCTGAGACCAAATTGGTTAAGGCATTGTCCATGAACAGGGAGTTACTAGGATATAAGATAACAGTTCAAACCTCATTGACAGCTATTTCACATTAATTGTCAAAGGGTATTCAACTTGGAAAATTCTGATAAAATACCACAATAAGATAAAGAACACATCAGACAAAAATTAATAATAAAAATACTTCATCACAATTTTTTTTTTTGGTTTAAGGGCATATCAACCTTTGTGGGATATTTAATACCAATGCCACCCTTGTAGAAGAATAGTAGTGATACTATTTAAGCCATAACTGGGTGGATAAGGAGGTTCATATCTTTCCCAAATGTGTTAGTCTGAAAGCTAATGTAATTTTCGAAGAAGAAAAATAAATAACTTTTTTTTAATCATAAATAGAATGTTCTTATAGTAGATGTACTGACCATGCAATCATTTGAACATCTTTATGTAATTGCTAGTAAGCTTGTCTCGAAGATCCACGGATTTAAGATGAGTCACCAGTTCAGTCCTCACTAAGAGAGCCCCTGGGGCGTAGTAGCTAATGTACTGGACTTCTAACACTAGTTGCCTTATTACATTCACAATCGGACTATTACCCTTGGGAAAGGTGTGAATCCCTTTATCCCCAATCTATGGGTTTCCACAACAATTCAGTGAAATGGAATATTAAGTTTTTTTGTGAATAACCTTTATATTTATTTTTCACATTTGTTTAAATTGTGATAGTTTACTCTTAACAGTATATCAATTTGATATATGAAAATAATCTGGTAGTAATTTACTAAGCTTTTTGCTTAGATGTAGCACCCAATAAGACTTGAACTCACTCTTGCAGGTTTGCTAGTCAAGCTTACAAGCCATTACACTACCTGAGGCGCCTAAAAAAACATCTGGGAGTATTTCATTGATAAACCAGTGTTTTTTTGAAATGAGAAATTCTTGAAATTATATCTTGTAACAAAAAGACAAAAACCTGGAGTTTATTTTATCAGAAAAAGTATTTATCAATAACCATACTTCTGAAGAACTGTATAAATTCACTAAATACTTTGTTGTAGCACCTTTTGCATATACTATTTCTTTTATTTGTTCTGGTAACGAACTGATTAAATCATGACAAATATCCGGTGACACCCACGCCCTCAATTCTGTACTGACTTGCTTCAGTTCTACAGTATTTGATGGATTGTATTTTCTTGATATCCTCTTGTGGATTCTCCATAAATTTTATTTTGGATTTGTATCTGGTTTTTTTTTTTTTCAGACCAATCAAGAACAGGTATCCTCTTCTCCCTAAATCATTCTTTTGTAGATTTTACCGTGTGGGGTGGAGCAAGGTAATTCTGGAAGATGAATTCATTGTCCCTAAACTTGTCCCATGTGTATGAGATAAGGAAATAATCTGGGACATCCTAATAGACAGTAGCATTAATCTATCTTTTCAAGAAGCAGATCTTTCCAATACAGGTGGCAGACATATGACCCCAAACCATTATAGATTGAAGGAACTTTACGCTTTTTTCTCGCATTTGTCATCATAAATCTTGTATGACTTTCTCCAAGCGTGAGGGCTGCATTGAAAGAAATACCAGAATCTTTATTTATCACTGAAGTTGATCTGGTTCCATTGATCAACTGACCAATTTTGAAGATCTTTAGCCCATATTGAACGCTTTTGTTTCTGTTTAGATGTTAATAGTGGCTTCGAAATCGGTCTCTTGCTGTCATATCCGGGCTGATGGAAACTCTAGAGTGTTGTGGATTGAGAAACATCTACGCCAGCATCATTTCAGGCTTTGGAGATTTCATCACAATTGGTAAATCAATTAGAAATAAGGATCCTATTCAGTTGATGTTTATCTCTAGCTGTTACCTTAGTTTGGAACAGCAATTGGACTGCCCGTATTGATATCTTCGAAATGACAGACCCACCTAGACGGCTATCTTGTTTTGAGTTTTACTAGTTTCTCACAACACATGAATAGCAGCTTTTGGTGTCTTTGACATATACTTAACTTTTGTCATATATGATATGCTTAATACCAAAGATTAACTCTTTATTACTAATAGTTTGATACCGAGAATACTCATGAAATTACCTTACATATAGAGGATTAAATAAATTTAAATTATCAGGGAGAAAATGCCAGATTATTTATGTATATATTGAAATGATATACCGTTAAGAGTAAACTGTCTAATTTTAAACAAATTTAAGCCAGAAATATGAGTTATTCAACCCCCTTTACCCCCACCACCACTACCACTAAAAAAAAAAAAAAGCAGAATATTTATTTCACTGAATTGGTGTAGTAAATATTACCATTACTGTTATTCTACAATTATGGTTTTGACATTAAGTAACCCACGAAGGTTGATATGTCATTAAATAAAGACCCCACCAAAAAAAACTCAATCTGCATTAACTGTTTCATAATTGTAACTTTGTGTCAAATCTGTTGGTTGGTTGGTTGGTTGGTTGGTTGGTTGGTTGGGTTTTATGGTATATCAACCTTTGTAGGTTATTTAACGCCAAATCCATTTTTATGTAAATAATCAGTCACATTTAAAACAAATCAGTTTAGCATGAGTACACAGTTTAATTTCAAAAACATTTCTACTTCAAACTATTCAGTTTATTCAAACAGTTATATATAACAATTCAGTTTAGTGTAAGCACAGTTTCAATGTCAAAAACAGTTCAATTTCAAACAATTAAGTTTAGCATGCAGTATGAATGTAAGTACGGTTTAATTGTCAAAAACATTTCTATTTCAAGCCATTCAGTTTAATCAAACAATTCAGTTTAGCATAAGCCTGCCGTTAGTTCTATTTAACCCATAGATAGGACCCTGTCAGGTGCTACCACGCCGGGCCAGAGTGGACCGGGGAGCAATGGCAATGAAGGGGGGCTCCGTATTCCCCAAATCCCCAGCATTACTGGGACCTCACCATCAGACTGTTTAGTGTCATATCTGGACACTCATTGGGGGAGTCTTACTCCTCTGCAGAAGTGCAGTCAGTGTATTCTACAGCACCAGCTGACTGGGCAATACACAGAGTTAAATGGCATACAGTTTTATTTCAGATAATTCAATTTAGCATTAGTACACATTTTAGACGTCAAAACAGTTCTATTTCGAGTAATTCAGTTTAGCATAAGTGCGCTGTTTAAATGTAAAAACAGCTCTATTTTAAACTATTCAGTTTAGCTTAAATACGCAGTTTAAATAAAAAAAAAATCAGTATTGTGAAAGAAGCACGGTTTAGTTCTATTTAATCCATAGATAGGACCCATATCAGGTACTACCACTCCGTGTCAGAATGGACCTGGGAGCGATAGCAATAAAGGGGTACTCTCATTCCCCAAAGTTCCAGCATCACTGGAACCTCACCATCAGATTGTTTAGTGTCATATCCAGGACACTCGTTAGGGGGGTCTTACCCATCTGCAGAGGTGCAGTCGGTGTATTCTCCAGCCCTAGCCGACTGGGCAAGTCAAATCTGTGTTTAGGTTTTAAGGGTGCCTTATATGGTATAATAATTCAACAAATCATTACTAAGGAATTCGATTCTCAGTAGGTTCTATCTATTTCTCACTATTGGTATGCTTGATGCTAAAGACAATATGCTTAATGCAAAAGGACGAATATTAGCATATATATATCCGTTATACACCAATACTGAACGCCACTGAAAGAAAGACAAGATAAACGTATTTGTACACAGAAGAGCATTTAGCCTTTTATATTCATAATATACATACCAATGTAATTAAAAAGAATACACAAATGTGTCCCAACAGATAAGAATATACCCATATTATTCCATGAATAAGCAGTATGTTGAAGGGATAAAAATAGAAAAAGATTTACTTGATAAGGAAAAGTAAAATAGTCACGTGGCTTTACCGTTCGCTGGCAAGATCCGAGACACATCGCTCCAGTTCAAAGGACAGTCAACAGAGGTTGATAATGGGTTTCTGTGGCTCTCAAGTGACTCCACCACAAAGCACCCAGTGGACATGCTCATTCTCTAAGGAAGATAATAAATAATTATCTCCCAACATAGTCTTGGCTACAACTAAGTTTAAATAACCATGTAGTCATTCGGGCACCTCTGTCCTGGTATAATAGTTGCTTGATTGATTTTAATGGTATGTTAACCTGTCAAGGGCAATTTTATGCCTAGAGGTTAGGGAATCACATTTATTGTACATTCATATTTTCTTTTTTTGTGTGGTTGTCTTTTAAAACTATTTGCTGATGATATCAATCTAATTGTTAGACCATTATCAAAAGAAACAACCCAGATAGATCTAGATAAATTTTCCCATTGGGAAGACACTTGGAAATTAAGATTTAATATAGTAAAATGTAAAGAACTACATATTGGATACAAAAGCATTAAAATTGCATATAAATTAATGTTAGAGAATCCGGTTGTGTCTGCCTAGCTTGAATTAAACGCGTATCCTTAAAGTTACAGAAAAGACAACTTTAGCATCCTCTAGGACACGTGGTTTGGTTCAGGCGCCCGAGTGTTCAAGTGCAGACTGTGTTTCAGCCCCTAGATGTACCAAAAGTGGAGCATATAAAATTGCCACGCCGTGAAAGAGTGGAGATGTTTGTTTTTTTTTTTTTTTTTAGAGACGCTTGATGTCCAACAATTGCAGACGAGAAATTGGATTAGTAAATCAAGTATGAAACCTGCAATTAAGCAATAGGGAAATCAATAAAAGCAAATGAGGAATGCGATCTATGGGTTGCTTTGATGATACATTGAAAGCTAACAATCATATTTCATTAAGTGGAAATGGAATGATTGGGTGGATGTTTAGAAATTTTATTTCAAGGGAGGCAAACATTGTTTTAAAAATATATACAACCCCCATAAGACCTTATATAGAATATTGTACTCGAGTCTGGGCTCCAGTGTTGAGACATAAAAAATTGGAGTGTAATATTGAGATCGGATGGAATACCAATGAAAAATTCATAATAATAATTAAAAAGAAAAAAATGCTGAAGATTAGTTAAAAGGTGAAATTAGGATTAACTATTTTACTAAAAAAAAGAATGAGAGGTGATCTAATTGAAATTTTCAAAATAATTAATGGAATTTCTAATTATGATAGACATTTTTTTTCAATCTTTCTCCTCGAACTAGAAATTTATTATCAAGATAAATTTCATAAAATAAGTCTACCAACTAATTGGCTTTTTATTTTTTTGCTTATAGAGTAATATATTTTTCGAACAAACTGCCAAATAAGATTTTAAAAAAAAAAACAGCATCAGTATCAAACGGGATTAAACAGGATGATTTCAGAAAAAAATGGCAAGAAACAGAATTTAAGAAGTTATTTTAGGGAACTATTCGAGAAACTACTAATTTGAATTTGATCAGTATGTAGATATTATATTAATAATGTATATGTTCTGAGCAAAGATATTTTTAAAGGTTGATGTGAGAAGATTGTAAAAAGTAGACACCTAAGGAAGTATCACAAATAATTTTTTTCTTTTCCAAATACAAATATTTTTAACAGATCTATTTGAGGTATAGACGGGACTCTAACAGGTATTATCACTCCGAGTCAGAGTGGACCTGGGAGTAATGGTGAAGAAGGGGCACTTTACACTCACAATCAAATGCAGTTTTGTTTTATATACAGAACCCCCCCTCCTTTTTGTTGTGGGGAGTCTTATCTCTCTGTTGGTAATAAACCTGCCGACAGGGTAGGTGGTGTAATGGTTACCAAGCAATTCTTTAAGATCTATTGCTACGGAGTTATGATTTCGATCGTCATTTGGTTCCTGCTACTTGCGGCGTTGGGCCATAACTAAACCGTCCTAAATAAATAAATAAATAAATAACAACTATGCCATCATTTACTTACGATTTTTGTTTACATGAGGCCTAACAATGTAGCCGCAATAATTACGTATTTTTCTCTGGTGCTTGTTTGTGTTTATGTTCAAACCAGAACAAGTACATGTCGGCGTTATTCTCTTATCTCACTTCTAATCAAATAAGTAATTAAAAAAAAAAAAGTAAAGTAAGCTAAGTAGAGATGTAGAAATCGATAAAAGTTTATTGTTTATCTATCGGAAATATAATCATGATCGATTAATACTTGATGGGTGGATATTGGTTGGATAGGAGCTTATTATGGTCCAACATCTCCACTTAAAAAATTGACCTTGTGCAACATCTTGCTTGTGTGGAGAGGTCTGTAAATACATACTATAGTTCAACGTCAGTATGCCTGACTTACAGTTAAATCATGCTGAAAGTATCAGGTGCCAATAAATTGTCTAAGTTAAGCAGCGATGAGCCTGTTCAATGCTTAGAAGCAACCTGAAGCCTGTGTACCATTTATAAGCCAAGCTTAGTAAGTCAAGATGACTGACACTTTTGCCCATCATCATCATGTCGTACCGCTAGCACGAATTTCCCTAACTCTTTCCCGCCTGTCGACTCTATCGTCCATCTCATTCGGCAGGTCCTCTAGACTACATCCTGTGTCCATACAGGGCTGTTGTAGATAAGTTCTAGCTGGTCGTCCACCTGCTCGTCCGTGGGATCCGCAGGAGAACGACACTAATGAGTTCGTCCTTACTTCTCCAGCAGTGTCCCACATGTTTTGTTGGTCTGATTTGGATGGTTTTAGAAATGGAAGGTTGGTGGTCGTACAGCTGCTGTTTTGTGGAATGTTGCTTCCAGGATTTGTTCAATATCGCTCGTAGCATTCTTGTGCAATTGCCGTCGAGCTTTTTATCTATACGTTTAGTCAGCGTCCTTGTGGTGCATCCATATAGTTGTATGGACCCGACTGCTGCCTGGAAAAAACTGTGTTTTATTTTATCGGATAAGTCTGACTTCAATATGACCGATAACCGATCGATAGCTGACTATGCGTTCGCTAGTCGCATATTGATGTCGTTTTCCGAAGAGAGACGCTGCTTTTGAGGTAGGTGAATTTGACTAGTTTCCGGGAACCACCTTTTAGTGTGAAGATGTCTCTTCTTTGATTTTAATTAAAACACATGCTCTCTGTTTTGTCTGGGTTGTTAGGAGGCCTATGCCACCTGCTGCGTTCTCCAGACTATGTAGCAGGGATTCTCCCTAGGTGGATGTATTTGCCTGAAGCACTATGTCATCAACGTAGTCCGCGTCCGTGATGATTTGTGCCCGGTATCGTCTGCTTCTTGCTTTTACCAGTGTAAAGCCATTTTCTTTCAATAAATCTATCAGCATTCGAAGTACGTAGTATAGGCAGATTATGAACCGGTATAGAGCTAGTATATCCCCTTGCAGAAGACCTGTGATAATGTCAAAAAAGTCTATCTCCGTCCGGTGAGTGAACTTTTACTTTCGTGTTTTTGTTGAGCATCATTATGGCTGCGACGGTTTCTTTAGAGAGACTATAGGCTAGAAGTATTTGTTCAATCTTCCCTCTGTGTATGGAGTCAAATGCCTTTGAGAAATCTACAAATAAGAGTGTGGCCTCAAGGTTTTTAGCACGAACCCCTAACATTTGACGGATTGTCAGAATTTGTGATGTTGTGGATCGATTTCTCCGAAAACCATTTTGATTTTTCCTAGGAACTGAGATTTGGAATATGATGACGTCCACAACTAAAAATCGTAAATGTTATGGGGTTTGTTTGGCTTAATGTTTTTAAATAAATAGAAATCAGAAAAACTAATTTATTTTGAAATATTTTCTTCCAAATTTCTTTCGATATTTGAGTATTTCCTATGGCCGTAGATTTCAGTAAAATAGCGGAGGCAGCGATACCAGAATAGAAACGCCCTGCCCGTGGTAGAGGGGGTTTGAGTCAGATTTTTTTTTTGTAAAGTCAAGATTTCAATTGTGGATATTTTCGCAGGGGGCTATGGCCTTGTGTCACATCTAGGCAAAAAGCTTAGTGAATTATTATATTCGTAGGAGGCGGGTTCCTCACGAAGTGTAATGGTTAATGAGTTAGCAGACCATTGTTACTGAGTTCGATTCTCACTAGACACCCCTTACTTCTGACCTTGTGCCCTATCTAAGCTAAGTTTAGTAAATAACTGTAATGGTTAGTGAATTTAGTTACTTCTGGCTTTGTGGCACAACTAAGTTAAGCTTAGTAAATAATTATTTTCAAAGTAAGCAGATTGTTTCCATTCACTTGCGGGACTGAGACAACACGCTCTTCAAAATTAACTGTTTTTTCTGTTAATATTTGCGTATTTTCCATCGATTTCAGCAAAGTAAATGGTGGAGATAAGTAAAGTTGGCGACCGTAGTCGTCGTGGGTAGAGTGTTCGCCAATGGTCCGGGAGACCTGGGTTCAATCCCAGGTCGCGTCATACCAAAGACTTTAAAAATGGTACTTGATACCTCCTTGCTTAACACTCAGCAATATAAGGTACGTATCAAGGGTAAAGTGGAGCAATCCAGAGAAAGAAGTAGCGCCCTCCCCTACGCCTCAGTGACCTCAGTATAGTAGCTATCGAAAAGGGAGCCTTCTGGTCGCCCTCGACAAAGGTCGTCAACTTTACTTTTAGTTAAATCGTGGAGATGATATCAGAATATTACCGTTCTGTCTGTGTAGAGAGTTTGGGTAATCTTCTCTTTTTATTGTTAGGTTTTCGATTGTTGATATTTTCAAAGTAGACTGTGCCGCATCAATTTTCCAAGTGAGTGAGAACTCACTTGGAAAACTGATACAGCACAGTCTTCCTTTTAGCTGTGTGCCAAACTCTAACGTCTTTCTGAAACGTAACTTTAAATTAATTCTTCTAATTTTGAATTTGTAAAATTTTAAAACTTACGTTTTTAAAATGGGAATAGTTTTTGATTAAATTTTCATCAATTACTTTCTTGGTCGGACATAATCCCCATTTTAATGGCTGGCTTTTCCTTTCTGAAAAAGATGATAACCATCTTTTCTATGTAATGAAATTCATGTTGTTTTCGATGATTTTGTAAAACCTAAACTTATAAGTAATTAATGATAATTATTAATAGATATTTAATTAAAATGATAAACCCACGTTTTGTTTCTCTATTAAAACGTGCGATGAGTTGATTCATTGTTTTTCATTCCCACCCCCGGTTCAATTTTTACCAACTCCGGCTAAAATTGACGCCATTGTTTCTATATCCCGGAAAAAGAGTTTGGATTAAAATTATTCGGAAAGTGGAATGTTTTAAAAATTAAAATATAGTCAACATTAAAAAATATTGTATTAAAAGTCGTATTAATTTAAAATAAAACTTCCCTATTTTAATCTTTTAAAAATCGTCTCTTGTCGGCAATTTACGGCTTGGCGTCTATGTCGAAAGAAAATTCATACTGAACAAGTATCGTCTGCTGCTTTCATTAAAGAGATTTTATAAGACTTTTTAACTTATTGCCAGTTGTGAGCACCTTTTTCAGCGACGAGAAATCACCCTTTTAGAAATGTATCATCAAATGAACAAAGTTAAATTCTATTTTTCTTCGAACAACAGAATTTTTATAGTCGAACTTCCTTGGGTAAAACATTCTTTTCATTTTTACATTTTTCTTTTCAGCAGTGAATAATTTTTTTTCATTTTATCAGTTGCATTTTTTAATTATTTTTACTAAACTCAAGAATGCCTCTATTTTTGTCAATTTTATTATTTGATTTGAATTGATGTCTTTTTGACTTTAAGGATCTACTTCACCAGCAACTGATCACTAACAAAAAAAAGGGGCGGCGAATATCAACCACAAAGGGAACTTAATTTTTATCTCTATCCAAACTTATGGGTTTCCTCCTTTAAACTCGACTTGTTTGCGTCTTGTGGGTGAGAATTAATAAAAGAGGTAACGGTTAGGTTTGTTGCCCAGTGCCCGAGGCGCCCTACAAAAGGAATGGCGACTGAATCTAAGTAGTTTTTTGCACCACCCCACGGGATGTTCGCTTCCAATACGGCACCCCACATTAAACAGACCTTATGTCACATTGTGGCTTTTTTCTTTGTTTAATGTGTATCGACCTTCGGGGGTTATTTAATTCCAAACCCATCCTTGTTGAAAAACAGTTGTGGTACTATCTAATCAATAGCTGGGGTGGAATAATATTTTTTTTTGGCCTCAAGGTATCATATTTATCCTAATAAGCAAGCGAATAAATGTTGAAACTTTAGGATTCTTTCGAAATGTTAAGTTTCTAAATCCTAAACCTGAAAATGCATTGGAAATTATTCAAAATTGGCTTTGAAAAAACTTATTTTGAATGTAAAAACTGTTTTTCTTTTTTTTTCGCAGACAAGATGATTTTTCTGGCCTTGAAAGTAAAGTCAATGTTATTTTATGTTTGACATTGTCGTTTCTCAGTGGATTTTTTTTTTTTTAGTTACACCACCCGACACTTTTTCTTTTGGTTTTAGAAACCATTCAGTAATTTTAATCCTCATATTCAGTCGATTGTCTCATTGGATAATTGAATGTCTCGGCCGCAGATAAATCCAACCGATACATTTCGGCTACACTATAATTTTAATGACGAAAATCACTCATTAGATGTAATTTAAAATCCTATCATGTATGATATATCATAAATCCAAAATACATTAATGTACGTTGTTTTCTGCTTTATAAATGGTTTTAAAACTTTTTAAAATAACTTTTTTTGATTTTTTAAAAGAAAAATCAATATCTAATAAGTCATGTTGTTTATTGTGTTCTAATTTTTAACAACTTTTTAAAGAACGATTCTATTTATTTATTTTTATTTTTTATTTAAGGAAAATAAAATAGGTTTAGGTTTGTTGTTCATCTTTTTCCAAATGGCTAGAAATTATAAGTTTTAAGTACAATTAGAATGTAAAAGTTTTTTTCCGAAAAAAATTATAAAATTTTAAGTTTTGCATATTTTCAAAGAAAAATTGTTATTTCTCGGTGAAGAAGTGTTTTGGGTAAACTACAACTCTTTTAGTTTTGATAGTTTAACAAATTGATTTTTTTTTATGTTCAAAAATTCTTTTCACAATTTCCCATTTTTCTGTCATTTCATTTCCTTCAATATAAGACAAATTCTGAAATAGCTTTAGTCATCCAATTATTATGAAAACCTTTAAGTGTATGGATATAGTCAAAAAATAAGTTAGTATTCCTCTAAAAATGGTCGCCATGTGATAAACTTAGCCCCGCCAACGGCGAGTAAGAGCCTGAGAGGACGGCCCCCATAGGCTCGAGGAGTTGTCCGTTCCCCTACACCTACGAGGACCATTAAATGTTTCGAGACTTTTTTTCGTATGGGCACTTTTATTGATAGTACACACATGAAACTCTAGTCCCCTTCGAAGTAATCTCTTCCGGCTGCAATGCACTTGTTGTACCGTTCCAATAACTTCTGGAAGGCCCCATGAAAGTCCTCTTGTGTGAGCGTGTGAATGACCTTCGTCACAGCCTCTTTCATCTCCTCAATTGTCTCATAACGACAGCCTCTGAGATTAGGGAATAACCAAAAGTCACAGGGAGCAAGGTCTGGACTGTAGGGAGGCTGAGGAACTGTCTTGATGTCCATCTTGGTCAAATAGTCTGTGACAAGGATGGAGTTGTGGACTGGTTCATTGTCCTGCTGGAAATGCCACCGACCCGATTTGAAGAGTGCTGGCCTCTTCCGACAGAATCTCTTCCTGAACTCCCTTAAAACCTCAACATAGTAACCCTAATCCTAACCATTTGGCTAATCAACTCTGGTGTATTGACTTCCTTACTCCTCCCACACCTTTCATCATCCCTCACAGACTCTCTGCCTTCCTTGAATCTCTTATGCCACTCAAAAACTAATGCTCGATTCATGCAAGATGGTTGAAAAGCAGTCTGAAGCATTCCATATGTTTCTGTGGCATTTTTTCCAAGTTTAAAAAAGAATTTTATTGCATATTGTTCTTCTAAAGTGTCCTCATCACTAGATTGCATTTTTGAAATTTACCAGCTGTGACAATTAGGTTTTATTAGGGTGTATTCCAATTCCTTCTGTAGCTGTTCATTTGAAGCTGAAATCATAAAAATTGGTCCGTCGTATCATAAGATGTATAGCAAGAACATAGTGAATTTTCAAGAGTCTACGACAATTTTAAATGCCTGTACAAAATAGTCTGGAAACTTATTGAATGCACCACGTGTATCAGGCGGCGTCCACATGTTAATGCCTCCCTGTATTGTAAACTTTATTTGATATAAATTTCACTACTAAAATGATGCATTTTTAAAAAAAAGATTTTCCAAGATTTTGCTAAATATATCCCCAAGTAAATTTAAATCACCTAATTTAGATAAATTCTTTTGCTGGGTAGCTTGTAATCATATGAAAGCTTGTCATACAAATACCTAAATGTTAAATCTTCAAACACCCCCACTAGAAATTCTGGCTCAAAATTTTTTACCAATTATTTGGGGTGACATAACTTCTGTATGTTCTTTTCAAAATATTTTTTCTTTTGATCAATTGATTACTTGAGGTTATATACTGATTTGTTAATCTGTGACCAATGCTGAAAAATAGTTACTTTTTTTGAAAAGATAAATAACACTGGGCAACAATTTTTTACTTTTTGAATGTTGTCTAGATTTCTACAACTGTTTAGGTTATTTTTGCACTGCTGAATCAGGAAATAGCATCCGTTTCTCTCCATCAGATCAGGTTTTTTTGCGAGGTTGATTTGAAAAAAATCAGATCTTTTGACAAAACCGAATACATTTTTGTGGCATTATCAGCTGATTTTTGTCAACATATATCATCCTAAATATGTTTTCAAGAGAAAAAATGTTTTGCCAACAACATATATTGATTACCTGATAGAAGCATCGATTACTGTAAACTGAATGGTGGGCATAGATAAAGGTAAGTACACATAAATTGCATGTTGCTTCACCATTGTTCAAGCTTTAGGGCTTGAACTTCTGTTTCTTCGAACTCCTGGAATGCTCTGCGGCAGGGAGGTCTTTCTTCAGATTCCAACAGTAGTCAGTCATAATGACTGCATCCCAGTGACCCTAATACCTGGTCTCCATCTTTTTCAGGTCCTGATAGAATCTCTCCCCCTGCTCGTCACTCATTGAACCCAGGTTCTCAGGAAACCGGTCCATATGTGAAAATAGGTAGTGCATCTTGACACTCATGCTGCAGCCCAGGTTTCTGAAAGTAGTCAGCATGTTGTTGACAAGTTTTGCGTAGTTTCTGGCCTTATTGTTGCCAAGAAAGTTCTTCACTACCAGAACAAATGCCTTCCACGCTTCCAGTTCCACTTCGTTCATTGAGTTTTCGAACTCTGGATCTCTGATGAGCTGCTGGATCTGAAGACCATCAACTTCTCCATGGTCAATCCTGGAAAAGCCTGGCACAAGTAAGTGAAGCAGTCACCATCCTTGTCCAGAGCCTTGGTGAACTGCTTGATTAAGCCGAGCTTGATGTGCAGCGGTGGGAAGAGTATTCTGTCTCTGTCCACCAGAGGGTTGTTGAGGATATTCCTTTCTTTGCAAGGCACCAATTCCTCCCGCAAAGGCCAGTCCTTCTTCGTTTAATGCTGAGCACAATCCCTACTATCCCACTTGCACAGAAAACATGATCCCTTTTCGACATAATCACCTAGAACTATCAGACCTGAATACTTCTTGTCATTAAAATAATCATTTCCAATCAAAACAATTATTCGACATGGCATTTTACCCCCACCAACTTCTTCTAAAATGCTCCACATATGTGTACATGTGAACAAAAATGTAAAAAACGACATGTGGCCATAGCTCAAAAACTTGACCTGATTGAGCAAAACCAATGTGATTTTTGGATTCAGTGCATCAGATTTGTCCTAAATCAGCTAGTTGACTAGTGAATTGATGTCTGTATGCCAGCATAAGAGCCTTCAAACTTCAATGTTTGAAAAATCTTGATTAAAAGAATCAAAAAAATAAATAAACTGACTAGATGAGGTGATTGATAACATGTAACTGCTCACAGAAAGTCATGGTCAGTATTAACCCACAAATTGCCAAAATTTACAATTCTTTCTTTTTCAAGAAACTGTTAACTTATCATTTTACATTCTTCACACAGAAGCAGAAATTTTTTACATCATTCTTGGTTTTAATGGAGGACTTGTTATAAACTTTATTATTAAATGGATACTGTGATGCTGCATAAATAATTATCCCAGGACGAGAGTTCATTTTATGCGCATGTGACGTCGAGGGCAGTTTGGCACTTGACCCTCCGCAAAATAAGTCCCAGTTAAGACTCCTATTTCAGGCATATGGTAAACCAGCAAATAATGTGGGGGTTAATTTGAGGCTAGACTGATTTCTGACGCTGGTAAGGGGGTTTCCAACTCACCTTCACATACCCCACCAAGTCCTTCGTTTTCCTACCTGCTCAGATATTGGAAAAATGGACTTCGAGGTTAGAAAATACTAACTGTTGTCAAATTCCCAAAATTCCCTTGTAATATTTTAGGGGGGCAATAAGACGTTTAGCGAGAATTAATGAAAGCGATACAAAGCTGAAACAGATATGTGCAAAAGAAGACGACTCGATAGAAGAAACAACACAACCAATAGATTTCTACACAAGGGTGCATTTAAAATATAACAAAATTTTAATTGGCAACGACCAAACAAATAATGATAAGATTTAAGAAACAGTTCCTTTTTCTTTTCCCTTTTCTTTGTAAAATACCAGCAATATTAAGCCAACAGGAAGTATCAAACATAAATGTCTCTTAACAGTCCTTTTCTTCTTTCTCCTTTTTTTCTTTCTTTCTTTTTTTTTTTTACTTGAGAAAATGTCTAAGTTGCCAGACTGAAGAATGTAACAAAGTTCATTCACTAATTTACTATTGATGAAACAGAATCCTTTCAGTTTCTCTCTTTCTTTTTGAGTACATATAACTTTCTAATATGTAGGAAGGGTAGAAGGAAAACAGTTTAAGTTGTACTTATCTTTGGCAATGTTTCTTTACGGACGAGTGACATCCGTGGAGTCGGCTGAGTCAGAGTCTCTTTCTGCTGACTTCTGTCCAAAGACTCTATTCTACTCTTTTTACAGGAGACTTTCCCCGGAGTTGACTGTAAACCAGCGTCTTTCTCTGCCGACTTCTGTCCCCAAACTGAATATTCTTTTCCAAATTTCTCTAATGAAAAAATGGCATTTTGGTGCTAAGGTTCTATGGGCCAATCATTTGACTTTTTCCTTCTCCCACTATTTCATCCGATCATGATATTCGAGTGACCTGGATTCCTTTCTTTGTCCAACAAATTATAGGTCATGTAGTGCGGGTAGCTTTGACCTTCATTCCCCTACCGTTTTAGCGGTCAGTCTTAGTGCCTGTTGATTCAAACACGAAGGGTAGGGGAATTGACCTCCCCTTCCCTCTCTCAGTAGCATACCACATCACAATACAAATAGTGAATCTTTAGGTCATGTTTTCTCCTGACAACCATAGTTGTATAACTAAATGGAAAATACATTTCACAAACAAGTGTTTGGATGGTCAAAAGTATTGCTTTTAACCATCATTCTCACACATTCTGATCTTTAGGGAGATTAAATACCTGAACCTAGTTTTCTTAAGCATAATTTTCATGGTACAATGTTATACTGCATTTTTTGACTATTTTGAGATAGATTAAGTTCTACAATTAAATTAACATAATGTATTTTGCAAAAATTACAGGTTGATTTAATGTTGTATCTGAAACCCTGGAAGACTTGTCTTTACAAACCTATGAGGATACAAAAGGGTTTGCACATGGAAATATTGTTTGCTTTTGGGTTTGGACATGGAAATATTGTTTGTTTTCGGGTTTGGACATGGGATTTATGGTTTTAATGATAATCTAAATGACATGTTACAAAAGTCTTAATCTTTTCTCAAAATATAAGTTTAACATTATGAGATAAAATTCTTTACAATTGGATATCTTGTAGAGTAAATGGTGTTCTTAGCAGACTGGATAGCAGCCCTACTGTCTATACAGGGGATGGCTGAAGTCAATGTAAAAGACAGACTTTGATGTGCTCGCAGAAATATTAAAAGAGTAGCAGAAGTTGGAATCTTGCTTAGACAAACTGGAAGAAGCTATCAAATATTTGAAAAACAAAACCGTGGACACAGCAGTTCTCATAATTACTCTAGGGACTGAGGCAGTAAGCCAATATGTTGGAAACATAAGAGATTGGGAGAAAAGGCAAATTCTTGCATTCCACTCTGCCATTATCAAGAGTAGGGAAAAGCCTAAGCCGACAGGAGAAAGGGGCATTAAATTTTGGTACACCTAGCTTTGGCCACCTTCTTTATGTAACTGATAAAACTAGTGGAACGTCTTACTTAGTGGATAGTGGGGCACCTGTGTCTCTTCTATCAGTGACAGCAACTGACAGGATGTCTAAACCATGTAAATTTACATTGCAAACTGTAAATGATTCACTAATGAACAAATATGGGTAAAAATGTATGGAACTGATCTTAGGTCTATGCAGGAAGTATATCCACATGTTTGTAGTTGTTGATGTGAACAGCACTATCTTGGGTACAGATTTCCAGCAGATATTTGCTCTAGTTATTGACCTACTTGGATGATGCTTAAGAGACCTGGAGACCTACATTAAGGTATGCGGTGTAGTTAAGATTGGTACTCCATTATTCCTGTCCATAGCACATGCAAATCTGGATGATACTTTCTTTAAATTTTTAAAGGAATATCCATTAATATCTTTTGCTTATTTTCATAAAGAAGTTTTGCTTTACTCCATTACTCATTATATAGAGACAAATGGACCGCCTATCCATAATAAAGCTAGATGCTTAGCACCTGCAAAGTTAAAAGCCACTAAAGCAGAATTCAAACAAATGATGAAAGTAGGTGTTATCCATCCTTCAGAAAGTAAATGGTTTTCTCCTCTCCATCTAGTTAGTAAAAGCCCCAACACATGGCATGCATATAGAATACTGAATTCTATCACTAAACCTGATAGGTACTCAGTACATTATATATTGGACATAACAGCAGTTGCTCAAAACAATAAGTATTTTATGAAATTGAACCTTATTTGGGATCACCCCCAATTACCGGTGGAGCTAAATCATATCCTTAAAACAGCCATTACCACCGTATTTGGGATGTACAAAATCGTGCAAGTCTCATTTGGGCTATGTAATGCCACCCAGACATTTCAGAGGTTGATAGATTGGGTCTTATTTGATTTGCTGTTGGTCTATGCATACAGAAATGATGTAGTGATTGCAAGTGAAAATATGCAGGATCACATATGGCATATTAAACATATCAGCATTCAACAAGATGAAATCTGATTTAGCACATGAAGTAAAATTGTCACACATTCAAGCTAACCATGAACTGTGCTTAGCAATGAATGATTCTGCCATTGGAATTGGAGAAGTATTACAACAGAAATGTGACTCCAAATGGAGACCAATATTTTTCTTCTCCAGAAAACTGTTAGAGACAGAAACATGGTACAGTACCTTTGGAGGGGAATTGGTTGCTACATTTTCTGCAATGCGATACTTTTGTCAGTGTCTGGAAGGTTAGCAATTTTATGTGCTAAAAGACTACAAACCTATATTAGGTACCTAGCAGTCTTCTTCAAACAAGTACTCTCCATGGAAAATTCATCAGATGGATTACATCCTACAATTCACATCTGATATATGACATATCAAGGGTACAGATAATGTCTGCAGATACTTTATCACATTGAATTAATTCCTTCTTATTTGAACATTCTATCAATTTTGATGCATTGTCAAAAGAGAAAAAAAAAGACAAACAACTACCACATCTTTTCCAGGAAAAGAAGACTTCACTGAATCTTGTGAAAAACACCAACCCCACCTGCTGAGAGACTATCATATGATATCAATGCAGGCAAGTTATGTCTATATATACCTTACGCAGAGACATATTCAATGCAGTGCATGGTCTGTCACATCCTGGAGTCAATACATCTTTATGCCTAATGAAGACAGATGTGAGAACATGGACGAAGATGTGTCTGAAGTACCAGAAAGCAAAGATTGGTCACCATACTTATGCCTCAATAGGCATATTTCAAGTGCCAAACAAAAGATTCAAACGCATTCATGTTAACATTACTGGACCATTTCCAACATGTGAAGGCCAATCATACCTGTTGACATGTATTGACAGATTTTCCAGATGATTTGAAGCTTTGCCAATGCTAGACATGACAGCTAAGACATTCATTGCTGGCTGAGTAGCAAGATTTGGTGTTCTAGAAATTATAACAATGGACAGAGGTTAACAGTTTGAGTCTGATCTATTCCATAAATTTTTTAAACTTCTCGGCTCAAAAAGCATTCATACTACAGTCTACAATCCCCAAGCAATTGGCATGGTAGAAAGATTACATCATAGTCTGAAAGGTTCTTTAAGTGCTGAACTTAATAGCACTAATTAGAGCATCTTCTGCTCATACTTTTAGGGAAAAAAATAAACTGCTTAGCACCAGAAGCCTTATGTGGAACCACACTATGACTACCAGCATAATATTTCTGTGAACCACCAAAAAAGTGTGGGATTTGAAATCATTTGTCAATAGACTCACCACTAAAATGGCTAAAATAGCATACTCACTATTAGGGCAAAATAAAAATAGCTAAGTATACATACCCAAAGATTTAGAGACTTGCTCACATGTCTTTATCCATAATACAGCTAGGTCACACTATCTACAACCATTGTATTGCAGTCCCTGCAAGGTTTTGTCAAAGCATAACAAGCTTTTTACTCTGCTTATCAAGAATGAAGAAAAATATTTCTTTAGATAATTTAAAATCAGTATTATTAGAAGATACATATTTAGAAATAGCACCTCTAAACATTGTTTCAACAGGTACAGTGCCAGAAAAATCAATCAAGATATGTTCAGGCAGGCATATCAGATGGCCTTAGCACCTACAAGACTGTTTCTTCTTAACTTGCATGTCATTTTTTTTCTTTTGGTTTTAGATACTCTGTATCTTAGTGGGGCGTATTTTAGGAACATAATGGGATCTAGAGATCCCCTGTTCTATGGGATTAAGTTACCATTCACATAATCCCCTTGCTTCTGCCTTCACCACTATTCCTTGGCACTGCCTAAAAAGCCAGTCACAAGTGGACAATGGCAGAGTTCAAACACATTGCTAGTACACCCAAATCATGCAAGAATATCACCTACTTTGATGGTGGAGAAATATTCCTCATTGTGACAAGCACTATGAGTACCATTATTATGTGTATTAATGTATATGTTTGGTCTTCATGTAAATAAATGTCTGAATGTATTTGGCATAGTTATTATTCTTTGGGTACCTCATTATTTTCTGTTTGGGAGCTCTTTGAGGTATGAGCTGTTAATTACATTAACCTCTCAGCAGAGAAAATAAAGACCCTGAGCTTTACTGATTTCTCATGCAACAGTTACCAAAATCCTGATTTGTGTGAGACACTTCCATTACTGGATTAAGCATAAGCTAAACAAGCTACTGCTTAGGACCTTAGGATCACAAAGCATGATTAATTGTCTCTTAGATTTATCTACAAAAACTCCTTGCCTAAAGGAAATCCATTTTCAATGATATTTCCTTACCTATACTTTAGCCCCTTTATCACTACCCTGAATGATGTTCATTATTTCTTCATCACTGAAGGCTTTTTTGTATCAATAAGTAGTAATTTGTGCACTCCAGATTCTTATTTTCAAAATGACTACAACTTAACATCCACCTATCACAAAATAACTACAACTCATCATCTGCCTGTCTCCTCTAGCATAAAAATAAATAAGACACTAGACATATTCTTGATAAATATCTTCTCTAAAAGGCCAGTATATTTAGTTTAATAGCAGCAATTAGGGAATACAATTTTTTTCTTGGTGTGTTACTTTGAAAGTACTTACTTTTAGTTTTAAAAGTTATCTTTCTTCTAAATATTAGTATCTCAAATATTTGTGTTAGTGATTAGTTTTTATTTTATTTTTACATTCAGTTAAGGGTTAACAAAGGGTTTATTTAACAAGACATGAATATATATGTTGCTAGTTTGCTACTTTTTTTAGTGAGTATTCTTCTAATTCTCATTAGTATGAGATTACTGTTAGTCCCTGAATTCTCACAACCATGAAACTTATTAACATATCTTCCCTTTTTTTACAAATTTTTTTTTTATTTGTTCATTCACAAATATTTTATTTGTAAAATGAGTCTCTTATAACATTACAAAGTCCTGCCAGATGGGTGCAGACTTAGCTTTGAGAGTCCTAATTAGTCTCCTCAGTGATAAACTACTTTTTTCTGTATTTTGAAAAAGATAGCTTATTTTTATTTTCTAACCTTGTATCCATTTGTCAGGAGTGTCATATTGTCCTTATTGCTAGTTGTAACAAATAACATCAGGTTAAGAGTTAACAAAATGGTTTTATTTAACAAGACATGAATACACATGTTGCTAGTCCACCATCTTACTTAGTACTCTCCTGGTTCTTGGGAGTAAAAAATTATGGTTTGTCCATGAATTCTCATAACCACCAGATTTATTATTGATATTACAGGTACATGAAACAAATTTAGCACAATAGTAAAGTTATGTTACAGTAGGGGAGCCATTGATATGGGTTGTCTTCTGTTTTAATATGGGTGTCCACTTTATAATAACAGTATCTGAAGACTGTAATGACATGCTCTTGGTCAGAGTTGAAGATGAATAAGGTAATTGGTAAAGTAACTTATATTTAATAACAACACATGTTTAGACAACAGAAAATCAAGAAGTCAAATTTCACATGCAATGCGAGGCAAACATATTTTTTCATGTAATTTATGTACAGCATGTTAACAAGGAATTTTAAAACAATAACACAATGAAGACAAGAAAAGGGGGAAAAAGAGAAAGCTTTCAAAATATACAGTAGAATAGTGACTAGGTAAATAGAATATCATATAAAAGCAGCTTCATGTCATATGAAGTTTTGATGAAATAGTATTGTCTAGAAATAAGATATTGAAACAGAACTACTTGGTAGCTTACTTGTCCCTCAGTGTGGATGAGTTAAAATGATTTTAAAACAGCCTGCATAGATGGGTGTTTAAAAGTGGTCCCAAAAGATGAAAGTGAGAAATGGTTGCAGTGTCTTATTTTATTTTATGTATAAAGTGCAGACACCATAGTAAACATTTGTTTAAATTTTTTAAAATTTAGCTTGTACATTTGATATACTTTAGCTATACTCAGTAATTTGGTAGTCTCTTGTGTATTTACTCTTTCAATTGTTCAAATCTCATTGTGTAATAAAATATGGTATTGTTATATAGGTCAGATTAGCATGAAAAAATACAAGAATTTTACTAGTTACTACATTTGCATATAATTTGAAAATTTTCTTTGCAAGATAAATTATTCATAGAATTTCTTTTAGTTAAGAAATACCAAAACAAACCTTTTCATAATAGAATGTAATAATGTAAAAATGATATAATTATGTAGTCTTAATAGTCTTTAAACAATGACATGAACCAATATCATTCCACTAGTATCATTATTTAAAAATAAGTGAATATGCATTTAGAGTTAAAAGTTCAACTTTTTAGAATGTGATGAAAGAAGCAATTTGAAAGCTACAGCCAATTTTTTTTCAGTATTTCTCAGTACCAAACTTCTATCTATTTTATGCTTATTTTTATCACTAAAAATTTCCTTAGAAACAAAGAAACTTTATGACTTTCAACTAGTTTTTCATTTTAAAGCAACAGAAATAAGATATCTTTCCAACATATATAGTATTCTCTCACGTAGCACCTTGTATATATAAAAAAAATGACTTTCATTCATCTCTACCCATTACAAGAAGAGTGTTAATATAATAGATGTCTACAACTTGTTAATAATTCTGTAGTAATATTGCATTTTTCACTCTGAGAAATGGTTAATCCTTTCTGTTGTTAAAGTCCATTATGACATTTTTTCCTTGTCATTGTTGATACCAAATTCAAATATGTTTTTATGACATCAAGTGAATTACTTATTTTTACTGACTCAAGACTTTGTTATTTGCCTACTAAATATTTCTTAATTTTTCTATAAGTAAACATTTTACATGATTGCCTATTGCTTATTTCTCTTGTATAGTAGCTTAATGAATTTAATTTTGCAAATTTTAGTTTTGCATTTCTGTGTTTATTATAGATAGTGCTTTTGTTTAGCTATTATATCATTATATAATTGGTTCTCTGTTATCTAAAATGCAACCACATAAGCATAATATATCATACTAAACTGTATGCTTCTATTGATGAATAATATTTCATTTATGGTTATAGGTTTTTATTTAGATATTTTGACCACATTTTATAAAAACACATTCTTGATACTTCATAATCTCATCTCAATGTGTTGTTTCCTACCCACTCCAAGGTTAACACCAGTTAACACCAGTCATCCTACTGTGGATGCCACAACCATGCTGAATGCTACTTGCTATAGAGTATGGTCAATGACTCTGACAATTATTTTGTATAAATAAGGTTGTATCTGAATGTTCATTTACATTGAAAAACTTGTTTTTGTTTTTACATTTGATGCAGTCAATACATTGACAGAACATGACACTGGTATACTGTCTGAACTAAAAGCATTCTTTAAAATTGATTGCATATAGTCATAGGTTACTTCATTAATAGCAGACATTATTAAATGGAGGTCATTGTTTAATGATTTGCACCTGACTAACAACATAAACACTATGACTGGATCCAGTTATTTCATATATTCACTCTTTAACTTGAAATATACATGTTCAAAGTAGCTTATGAAGTCACTAATGTTAGTATTTTCTGATCATCAAAAATCATACAAATAATCAAATGAAGTGAACTGCCTCCTACCTTTTTGGTTTTATAGATGTGAGGTAGCTTTTTAATTTGGAAGGTTCCCTAATAGTTTAAACAATTCTCGATACTGATCATTTCTATTGCAGCCCTTACTGTTTTCTTAAACATTTTACAAATTAACTAATTTTTTTTCTTAATGCAATCTCTAAAACTATTATAGCTTATACATTACTGATAAATCTCATGAACATTGGCACATTAAAAAAAGACTGTTTTTGTTCACTTCATCTCTCATTTTGAAACAGTAATCTCAAAGTTTAATTAGACAAATATTAATATTTATGTATTTTTAAAATTAGTTTCTTAGCCTTCCTATATTTCTGTGAATATTGCTATAGATTTTAAAAATACATGTATATTTTCTAAATATATCTCCCTCTTCCAAGAAATGCCACAAAAGTTTTATTTATATTCTCTAACAAGATGATTTATCTTATTAGGACTCCTTAAAAAATAATTTATGGAATTTTTGGAAATTCTTTTATATGTATAGAATTAGTTATAAAAAACAACATAGACAAAACTTGAGAAGAGAAAGACATTGAAAATTAATGATTCTGTGTTAAATTGGCATTCTAATTGGTTGGTACATTGTTAACAGCATTAGTTTTTATCTGGAAGCAAAGGAGGACACATTGTCGTCTACAAATGATATCTCTGTCTCTGTAATGAATCTGACTATCATAGAAAGTTTTTAGCTGCATCTTAAACTGCAGGTAGATGTGGAATGCATGCCTATGGTTAGCTTGACACCATAGCAAAGTATCAGTTTCTTCACCCACATTTGTATATTTCTTACAATTGACCTAGTATTTTGTCATGTCAATGACAAATTCCAAAGTATAGCAGAAAGCAAAATGTATTATCCACAAGAGAGTTCTCTTTATATACTCTAAAATGATAAGCTTTTTTTTTTTATGTTAGGCCAAAATGCTAAACAGAAATTTGTCTGTCTTAGAAAGTATCTGCAAGAAACATAATTTAAAGTTTATGTAAAACTATGAATTCCTTTTGTTTTGGTCAGTTTGGAACAAGAAGAAATCAACCAGAGGAAATATCTTTGAAGTGGTCAGTCATTAATCTTACTCAATTATATTTTCATTTTTCTGCTTGTATATTATCAAATATATGAAATCTGTACATCTTTAAATCCAAGTAAATTAATATAAATAAACAAATAAATTCACTATAGGTCTTTAAGTATTTCATAATTTAGTTTACCTAGTTCCATTTACTTTACTGCTAACTTCCTGGAATATTTTAGTAATTTTATTATTTGTTAATGCTTTTATGAAAACTCTACAAATTTGGATAAATGTACAAAGTAATTTTCATCAATAACTTTCTTTCATTTCAAAAATTCTTTTGGATTTTGGCTGTTTATTTTTTCTTAGGAGTTATCATTCAATGTTATATTTTTCTCTTGACAATTACAGAACATTTTTTTGTATTTGTTAATTTTTTCTTTCTTTTCAGTTGATATATTTATGTGTTGCTCAGGAATTCTCTTTTGTCTAAGTACTGAGAGTTATCTAGGCTAGAACAATTTCTCTAAAGATAACAAAACTAAAACTGTAGGAGGAGCATTGTATAATACAAATAATCAGTCAAATTTGTGGTGAGTTCATTGAAAAATAATTAGGTTGAAATTGGATGCTATTTTCTACCTGCTATTTATTCTGACATTTTTGTGAGCTTACACCACAAGGCATTTATTTCTGGTTAACACTTGCTTTAGTTCAAACAGGAAACTCATCATTTTTAAATGACTGAACAACAAAAGACCAAGAATTTGGAAAGTAAAGAATAATTCTCTATTCTGACAACATAGTAAATCTATCTCAGTTGGTAGTCAAGATTCTGATGGAATCAACTGGAGGCAGAGATTGACTAAACTCAGCTGAACTCTGTAAATTGTCTTTATAAGTAGCATCTTGTAACACTTTATATACAAATGCCATAACTCCTCACTGATTTTATTGTGCAATAACAGTAAGTTTGGCCTTTTTAATTATTTCAAGATTAGTTATTTTTCAAAATTAATTTGTTTGATAAGTATCATCTACTAAATTTAAGACAATTTGTTCCAAAAATACCTTTGCAAGAAACAATTTATTGAATTCTGAGGAAATGATTCAGTTTGTAAGGAATTAGGAGGTATTTCTATAGTTCTTTATGTGATCTACTTGACACTATTTTTCTTATGCACTCAGTGATATATTGAGACTGACTCCCAATAATGAACCAGTTTTCAAACAATGATTTGAGGATGAGAATCCACTTAGCAGAAGGCTATGATAAACCACTACCAAGATAATGATGATATATTCTTATTTTAGAATCTTCCAAGAGATACTGATGATTGATGACAAAAGTTGATTTGATTTTGTAATCAAACTATAAAATTTATTTATTAGTTGTACATTTTAAGATCATAGTAGTGAGTCCAAGATGATCTTTTCTATATTGTTATAAAAATATCTGATTTCTTAATATTTTGTTTCAAATTTTAAAAAAAAGTATATTTGTGCTGCTCTATCATCTTGATAATTCCTGTGTGTTCTTTAAAAACTGCAAAAGGCTTCTGCTCTCAGTAAATTTTAATTTTTCATGTATTATTCTTACCATTTGGCAAAAAATTATACACGTCTTCATTGTCTTTTTTGGTTTAAATAAAATATATTTACTATGCTTTTTAAAGAAACTTTGCTTTCTGATTTTAATTTTTGTTGTGTTGTTTAAAATATATTACATATTAAGTTTTGTTCTTAGATTTCTGTGCATGCTAAATTTGTTTTTTATTTGCTGGCTTATGAGCTTTTATTATAGAAATTATCCCACACACATTTATTTCCTCTTCCTTTCTTAGTTAATGCAGGACATGTAGAAAAACAGCTGGAAAAAATTTGCATGTACTAAAATAATTTAACTTTTCCTCTTTAAGATCTCAAATATTCATGCATTAATAATTTATACGTGTAAATATTTGCACATGTAAAAAACAGAAATCCTGTCTTATATGTATGAGCAAAACATTTTTTCTTTTTTGTTTTTATCTTTATAAATGACACATCTAAAAGAATCCCTTACTCACAAAAATATATTTGAACATAATTTTCATTGTACAATCCTAAATATTAAAAATTCTTTTTAAACCAAATTAGTCAAATTTTTATTCTTATAGAAATACTACTATTGACTGCAGTATTATGTGCATTTCATAGCATTACTAATATCATTGCTTTTAAAATCTACTCTATTAGTGAACCTGTAAATTGGAATATGATCAAATTTATCCCAACAAAAAGAAAAGTTTTGATTTTTAGATAATTTAGTAATTTTCTTGGACTAGAAAATGAGTTTCATAATCATTATCATGTAGGATATTATTTACAAGACCCAGACATGTGTTAACAGATTGTAAAGTGTGAGAAATGAGTAGCCATTAGCTGACATTCAAAACTGATTATATTGTTGAAAGATTTTTGTAAATCAAGATTTTATTAGTCAGAAACATGTTAGAATAAACAGATACCTTTATTATCAAGCAAGAGCCTTTATTCAACAATATTCAAATGAAAATTTGGACTTTCATTAGTAGACTTAGAAATTTTCTAACTTCAAGCATTTACTTTATAAGATCTGTTATTCTTCTTGTGCATTCAATTAAGAAGCTAATCTTTTGAGAATGGTTTTCTGATAATTTTATCTTTATTCAACAATCCAAGATGTCCTAGATATTTATATTAGGAAACTGTTTTCTGACATTTCCTGCGATCTTTCATTTGATATATTTTTAGTGGTATACCTTTTAAAAAAATCTGACTATTCCTGTGATCCTAGTGTAGAAAGTGTTATAAAATAATGGTGTGATATTTCCTCATATGATTTTATAGTAAATCAAGTTATTGTCACTGACTATATTTTATCAAATGTAAAATTTGAGTAAAATGACTGTTTTGTTGTGTATCTAACTTTTATCATAGTGATTTCTAAATTTTAATTATTATGCTTGAACATATGAGGTATGTTAAAAAGTATCAAGACTGCAACTCTATTTACTAAGAGAGAAATAAACAATGAATGAAACATTAATTTGTTTCAAAATTCCCATTGTATTGAATACACTTATCTCAGCAATTTTTCAATCCTGAAACTCCTCTTTTGATATAGTGTAAAGCTGTGCTGTCATATTTCTTTTGATCTCTTTCAAATCCTCAGATTCTTTACTCTTGAAATGAATTTTCAGTTTAGGAAAGAAGAAAAAGTTATATGGTGAGTATGGAGAGCAATTCACTTGCAAAATTCTGTTTCACTAAAAATGTCTGTACAAGTTAAGCAAGATGCACAAGTGCATTAACTTTGTGTATCTGCCACTATCCTGTGAACCACATGTCTGGCTTTTTATGATGTACAGCATCACAAAGACAATGAAAAACTTCCCATTGATATTGTTTGATGATAGTTTGACTTTAAGGAGTATATTCATAGTTGACTTTACCACCTTTGTCAAAAAACTGTGAGCAGCATTTAGGTATTGCTTTGAACTTAGCAACCCTTCTTTGGTCTTGGTGATGTTGGAAATCTCTATATGACTGAACACTAGTTTCAGGATCATAACCATATACCAACAATTCATCATCTGTTATGATGGTTTTCAAAAAGTTTGTATTGGTTTCTATGCACTGAAGCAAGTCAATAATAGTGGTCATCCAAAACTCCTACTGTATTTGTTCCATGGCTGTGGAACAAACTTGACTGAAACTTATCCTGTCTCCAAATGATCAGTAAGAATGGCTTGACATGACCCACCTAACCATAAAGCTCTCTAATAGTTAACCTTCTCTCTGCATTCACCAGACAGTGTATTTTCTCAGGTGTTTCAGCATTTCTGTTGGTGGAAGGCCATGGATGCTCATCACATTCAACTGATGTTCTTCTTTCTTTGAATAAGGGATGCCAGTCAAAGACCCTGGCACAGTTCATTGTATCATGTCCTTTAGCTGCTTTCAGCACTTCGAAGGCTTATAAATCAGTTTTGACCATTGCAGACTTGTTCAATATTTTCTGCCATGAGAAAATGTAACTTTCTTAAGATAGAATTTAAAGAAAATGTGTGCGTGGCTGCATGGGTGAGCAACATGTATAATAAAGATATGCTGTCTAGAAAACAAGTTAGTGCCAATTTGAAAGAAAATTATGCAGTATGTCATGATCATTTTTAAATACATCTTGTATTCCTTGTAAGTTTTTTCCTTAAGAATTAAATCATTCTAAACATCTTTGTTTTGGGAAAAATCAAATTTTAACAGATTCTTAATTGTAATATTTTCATATTTATTCAAACCCTCTGCCATAGCAGGATGTAACACAAGGTCAATTTTTAAACCGAATAAAGCTGGTTTGTATTCAGAGTTTTCCTTCTAGACTGGTTGCCTAAACCATGGCTAAAGAATCCAGTCTGCTCTACTATTTACCCATAGCTGGAGAGAGAACAGGACATTAGTATGAAGTGAATTGCAAACAGCCTTATCCAGGATTTGAGTTTGGATCACTGATTTTATTTCCTACAATGATAAACGTTATGCTAAGCACACCTCCAAATATGTTGTCTGATTAAGTTCTTAGTCAAGTCAGTATTTCCCATGATTTGGACCACATGACTCCTTTTTATATAATCAGTTATTTTGTCACACAATTTTAAATATTATGAATGTTTTGCTACAAGAATGAATATTTATTTCTTTGGTTTGATTTATTATCAATTTTACTTTTAATTAATGTATAATGTATCCTATTTTACTAAATATTAAAACCGTATATTTGTTTTCATGGAATCTACAACAGATACAGAGAGCATTAGAATACTGTTGGGTAGATCAAGCTTTTAGTTACAAAATTATTATAGTTATTTTTTCATATAGTTAGCACCATTGGTGATGCATTTTCTTGGTAATGCCTCTTATATTCTTATATTAGCCCACAATATCAGATGATGTTAGTGATATGATAACAGAGGTTAAACCTTCCAACTCATCACATCATTTTACCCTTGTTACAGATAGGCAAAATGACATCTGCAAAAGCATTGGTATGTCATTGAATTTGACCATGTGAAAAAAATTGCATCTGTTGACATTTAACACTTGTGAACATTCATAGAGGAGATGGTGGATTAGCAATATTGATATAAGTAACAAGCCAACATAGCTGTTGACCTATGAAATGTAGAGCACTGTGATCAGTTCATCTGCACAGATGAAAGATGGACTACACAAATATTTTCCTGATAATAATCTATATCAACATCAGCACTATCTATGTAAATGTTGGTTGTCTCGGCTGGTGTAGATTTTTATGAGTGTGTTCACTGTTAGCAAAAATGTATAGACAATTTTGTTGAAAACTGGTGATTTGTAGCTGAAAACTTGCTCTGAGGCTGCTGAATACAATGACTGCATCCCTGCAGAGGGATGAGACTCCTCCAATGAGTGTCGTGGATATAACACTAAACAATCTGCTGGAGCTTTGGGAAATGCAGAGTACCCCTTTATTGCCATCGCTCCCAAGTTCACTCTAGCCCAGAGTGATAGCACCTAATAGTGTCCTCTCTATAGGTTGAATAGAACTAAAAAGTTTACTTATGCTAAACTGAATTGTTTGAAATAGAACTGTTTATATGTGTAAAAATAGATTTGGCATTAAATAACCTACAATGGTTGATATGGCATAAAACCAAACCAAACTAAACCAAATCAACTGTAGGAGTTTTTCTTTACTTTAAACTATGTATCTTTCATGGTTAATGAAATAACTGGTCATCCATATAATTACATAATTCATTAATTTCCTTAAACTACACTGTGATCTGCTGAAAAAATAATATAAGTTTGTTTTAATATTTTCAATGCTTTATGATTATTTATTTGTAGAACAAGATTTATTTTGAAAAAAAAATGATATAAATGTTGATAATAGAACTGTGGTTGTTCAAGTTTTAGTTTCTTAGACATATTTATTTTGATCATTATTTTTAATGCTTGAGCATTGGTATTTACTCTTAATATTTAGTGCTCTTATACATATATAGTATTTGATAGAAGTATTTGAACAAATAGACAATTTGCTTGGTTTTGAGAGTTAAAACAATAACATTATGCAAGAAGTTCTCAAAATTTAGTTGGACAATTAATACCATTTATGTATTTTTAAAATTAGTTACTTACCCTTCCTATATTTCTGTTAATATTGCAATAGATTTTAAAGATACATTTACATTATCTAAATATATCTCCCTATTCCAAAAAATCCAACAAAAGTTTTATTTATATTCTCAAGCAGTAGAATTGTTAAATCAAAAAGTTATTAATCTTAAAATCTTTCTCAGAATTGATCAAGGAGATTGAAAAGGCAAATTTACATTGCTATTTGGAATATTTACCAAACTAGTAAATTAATATGGATTCCTTACCCCTGCACAAAACCTTATATAGCTTCTGCAACCTTAGGCAATAAAAAGAATTAGTGCTTGTTCAAATACTTAGGAGCAGTACTTTTTGTAACCTTCAATTCTATTAATTGTTAATTTTCTTGTAACCTTCAATTCTATTATTGTTAATTCTCAAAATCAACTGATCAAAAGCAAAATTGCTTGTTTGTTTAGATAAGTATAAGCAGTACTCTCAGTGTGTTTGTTTATATATATATATATATATATATATATATATATGGCATTAAAATTTCTCATATGCTATCATTTTTTATGTATTTAATGTAGACATATGTTAATTACTAACTTATAATAGATAATAACCCATATTGCTTTCTTAATTCTCAAATTGTCTAAAAAAGATATGAAGTCTTGATTTAAAATATTCATTCCATTTAAAAATTGTTAGCCTTCTTTTCAACATCCAGTTGAAATGTTTCCATGAGAACATTAAATTTAGCAGCAGCATTCTCAAAGCAAGTGATACTCTTGCTATAATTGTACATTGTTTTACTAAACAAGCACTTTGCTTTGCTCTCTCTCACCTCTCTTTCTCTCTCATTCTCTCTTGTCTATGTCAGTCAACATATGAACATCATGCATTTAATGTAGCATATTTGGAATTCTAAATGTAAGAGAAACTTTCCTTGGCTTGTTATGTCAAGTATTCTCTTGTTTAGCCCTTCTCTTTGTAGAAAAAATACAAGATAGGGAAAGGAGGAATTTGAGGAGAGGTCACTTAGATTTCAACACCTGAATGTCATTTTGAAAACTCCATTACCTACTTTATTTTAATTATTATATGCTCTCATCTAATACACATGCATACCTGTATATATATATATATATATATATATATATATATATATATATATAGTATTACTATTTTTTAATGTAATGATTATTTTTATGTTAAGTTAGAGTATACTTAAATAGTTTTGTAGTTTTTATTTGGTGCTCAATAATTCATTCAACTGATAGGTAATGAACGTTTAAAACAGTGCATCCTGTTTTTAAAAGAATGTGTGATATTCTTTGTGATAATAGGAGTTATGTGTGCCAGATAGGAAACTAATTTTAGATATTGCTATTTAGAAAAGTAGTCACTAGTGGAAACTTGTTGGGGATCTTCCAGTTTACTATAGAAACACATGAAATCATTATTGTTTGTGAATATTGTTTACTAGTTTTCTTGTTCAGAAAATAGGAAAATTCTCTTTTATTATTTTTTTTCTTATTATGATATAAAAAGTATTTTAAAAATCCAAATCTTCAGTCTGATTTAGACCAAATAATCAATGAAAAATTGGTTATAAAAATGCTTCTCTTTAAATTTATTTCTTTGGCTTTTTCATAATAGCAGCTAAGAACTTTAATGATTAAATTTAGATATTTGAGAATCATTGTAGTATTGAATTTCAAATTAATATACTTATTGTTTTTATTATACACCTCAATAGGTATGAAGTAAAAAAAGACTCATTTTTTTTTGCCAGAAACTTTGACAGTTTATACTGAAACCATGAATTTAAAATGTAAAAATATAATTTTTAATTTTTTTTTCTTTTTCTGCTAGAAAGAAACAGTCCCAAATTTTTGTCTAAAAGAATAGAAAATCCTACTTTCACTCATTATAACTGAAAACTGGCTTGTTAATTGGTCAGTTTCTGTGTTTTGTTTATATTACTTTGGCAATACATTGGATGATACAGTTTATACCACCTCTGACTTCCAGAAACATAGAACTTGCAAGAGTATATCTTTTGAATCAAAATAAAAATAGGGAAAGTATTTCTTAACAAAAAAAATCTTAATTTGAAATGTAAACAGACAATTTTTTTACAGAAGACAATAAACATGTTTTTATCAGTCACCTGGGTAAAAAGGGTTGTTGCCCCTTAAAGGACTCTAATGTAAGCAAATTTCCATACTAAAAATATTGTTCAATGAAAAACTACAACAAAAAAAAAAAAAATAGAAATTATAAAAATAGTGGTTACAAATATTTTTTCACCATTTTAGTTTGCCCAGTTGGCTGGGGCTGACTGTACCTCTGCAGAGAGGTAAGACCCCCCCCCCCAAATATTGTCCTGGATATGACACTAAACAATTTGATGGTGAGGTTCCAGTAATGCTGGAGCTTTGGAGAATGCAGAGTACCCCTTTATTGCCATCACTCCCAGGTCCACTTTGCACCTGATAAGGGTCCTATCTATGGGTTGAATTGAACTAAACCGTGCTTCCTTCATTATACTGATTTTTGCATTTAAACTGCATATTTATACTAAACTGAATTGTTTAAGATAGAACTGTTTTGACATTTAAACTGCGTACTTATGCTAAACTGAATTGCTTAAAATAGAACTGTTTTGACATCTAAACTGTGTATTTATGCTAAATTGAATTATCTGAAATAAAACTGTTTTGATATTTAACTCTGTGTATTGCCCAGTCGGCTGGGGCTGTAGAATACACTGACTGCACCTCTGAAGAGGGATAAAAAAGCCCCAATGAGTGTCCTGAATATGACACTAAACAATCTGATGGTGAGGTTCCGGTGATGCTGGGGCTTTGGGGAATGTGGAACACCTCTTCATTGCCATTGCTCCCAGGACCACTCTGCCCCAGTGTGGTAGCACCTGATAGGGCCCTGTCTATGGGTTAAATAGAACTAACGGCATACTTATGATAAACTGAATTGTTTGAGTAAACTGAATAGCTTGAAATAGAAATGTTTTTGACAATTAAACTATGTATTTACATTTAAATTGTGTGCTTATGCTAAACTGAATTATTTGAAATGGAACTGTTTTTTGACATTGAAACTGTTCTTATGCTAAACTGATTTGTTTAATATAGAACTGTTTTGACATTTAACTGTGTGTAAACAAGATCTGTACTTATACTATTTTGAATTAGCTGATTTAGAACTGCTTGACTAAACTGAATAGCTTGAAATAGAAGTGTTTTTCACAATTAAACTGTACTTACATTTAAACTGCGTACTTATCATAAACTGAATTGTTTGAAATTGAAATATTTTCATAAAAATGGATTTGGCATTAAATAACCTACAAAGGTTGATATGCCATAAAACCCAAACAACCAACCAACCAACCATTTTAGTTATATTTATTTATTCAATGTTACATTTAAATTACAAAATAGCAGTCTCTTACATGCAATGAAAGCACTTAAAAAAGAATTGTCAATTTGGAAAACATCTCTCAAAAAACTAACAAGAATATGTAGTTTTTTTTTACTACATAATGAGTAAAAATATAAGAAAAGAAATAAGTAAAAAATTTACTTTCAGAAGAGCAATATTTACTTAAATTTTCCTAATTTTAAAGTTTTAGAATCAGTTTCCATTTATGAACAAACACCATTAAAAAAAAACATTTATCAGATGAATTATCTTTTAGAAATGTAAAACTTATCCACTTTAATGTCATTAATTAAAAAAATTATTTTAACTAATTAAGGGAGTAGTAGATATATGAAAAAAAAATGTTGACACCAAAATTTTGAGTGGAAACCTATTCGGAAATAATTTTTTTTTTTTTTGCTTGATTGGCAAAAATTATAATAAAGTACAATAATTTGGATTATTTTTTAACTTTTTAAAATTGACATATTTTTGGTGTCAAAATAGGTGCACATTTTTATTCATATCTGCATTTCAAGAATGTAAGTTAATATTTTCAGTAATGTAATGCAATAATTCTTATGCAATATTTTTATACTATTATGTAGTAGTAATTATCTGGACAAGTTTGTCATATCTATGTAGATAGAGATAAAACTATTAGTCCAAAAATGATAAATAATTAACTTGTTAATTTTATTTCAGGTAACTTTTAAAAAGATTTTGTAACTATTTGTGTTTATTCTTGGTAAACTTGAGTTTAACTAAATCAGTTATTTTGTTCATTACATAAATATCATCTTAAGCAAAAGTAAAGCTTTCTATGTTTACTAGTCTTCATAAAAATCAGTCTGTTCTTATATGTTTTTATATTGGAATTAAAATTAATCAAAAAAGTTTTGTAAATGTACCAAGTGTGTTCAAAATTTATCAAGTGTTAAGTTGCATTTACTAGAGCCGACATAAACAATGAATTTCTTCAAAATAGTTCCTTTGGCATTCAACACACTTATTGCAGAGAGGTTTTTTTTACTGCTGAAACTCCTCTTTTGATATGGCATGAAACTGCACCATCATATTTCTTTTAATGTTCTCCTCATCCTCAAAACCTACCTGTTATAACATGTATTTCGTTAAACAAGAAAATAAGTAGTTTTCTTGGTTGTAATAAATCAAACACAGAACAACAGTCAGTTGTATTCAATAAACGGTGTCCATCAAAATCCAGTCCCACCAATTGTAATTTATTAACTATATATATACATTGGAATAACACATTTTAATACAATGGGAAATACAGCTTTACCTTCACAACACCTCCCGCTGAGCTAAATTTCCCATGGAAATTAACTAATATCTTTTCCATTTAGGATCCAGACTAAAAAGTTCCACTCTCTTCCTTTTTCTTTTGCTGGTTCACTCTTCAGTAATGGGAATTGGTAGTGTAGGTATATCGAACATGTCATAAAGTACCTCCATTGGGACTTCTTGTTCTTCAATGACATTCTCTGATTTATATGTCTTTGGTGTTCATATTTCTTACCCTTTAACATATACATCATCTCTCCAACTCTTTTACTAACTACACCCTCTTCCCAGAATTCCTTTGCACCACAATACATTTTAAAAAACACCTTGTCTCTGGGCCTGAAATACTTTGGAGTATATTTTATGTTTTTAAAATTTTTGTTATTTGAGTAAATTTTTTTCTTTTTCTGAACTGGCAAAAATCAGTCCAACACTGATCAATTTCTCCGGGAAAACATTAATTCAGCAGGTGATTTACCCGAAATTGTGTTTGGATTGGGTGTAATTTTATATACACTCAGGAACTGTTGAATGCCACTTTCTTCCGTATCTAGGCCATTATTTTTCTTTAATGCCCTTTTAAATGTATTTACAAACCTCTCGGCTTGTCCATTTGACCTTGGATGGTATGGAGGGGTAGTAACATGTTCAACTGACAATGATCTACAAAAATTTCTAAATTCATTTCCCATGAACTGGGTTCCATTATCACTGACAATTTTTTCTAGCACACCAAAACAAGAAAACAACTCTTTTAATGCATGGATTGTGGTAGTTACAATGAGTCTCCGACACTTAAAAATTTCAGGCCATTTTGTGTAACTGTCCACCACTACCAGATAATAAAATCCATTTAGTGGTCCAGCATAGTCTATATGCATTCTGGACCAGGGAATGTCCGTTTGGGACCATGGTTTGTATCTTATCGGTGGTGCCTTTGTTGCCAATGTGCAGCCTCTACAGGTTTTCACTACCCTTTCGATATCTTCATCTATTCCAGGCCAATAAGTATAACTTCAAATCAGGCTCTTCATCCGCGAAATTCCTGGATGCCCAAGATGAAACTCCTTCAAAATTTTCTTTTGAAGTATCAGAGGAATTACTACCTAAGCTACATATAGTAAGACATCATCACATGTTGAAAAGGCTGATATACTTTTTGTTTGTCAATTTGGCTATAGTTCTTTTCAGCCGGCAGGAGAGTTCTTGATGCATGGGCTACTGGTTTCATCGTATCATCTTCAAACCTATGCAAAATTACTACACCAATTCCATAATCACTTGTGTTTGATGCAACTACAATTCCTTATTTTGGGTCAAAATAAGCTAAAAATAAATCTGAAATTAATAATTTTTTTATTTTTCAGAAAGCTCTATCACAATCCTTTATCCAATCCAATTTAACTCCTTTTTTTTAACAAGTTATTTAAAGAAGCTCTGAGATTTTGCATATTCGGAATATATATGCCACATTAGTTAGCTAAACCCAAGAATGTTTGCAGTTTTGTCACATTATTTAGAAACAGCATGCTTTTGATGGCTTCTGCTCTTTTTGATGAAACGTCTATTCTGTTACAGTAGGAATTTATTGGCAGCTGCCACAAGTCAAATAATACAATCTAATCACTACCAAATAAATCTGACATATTTTGTAACACATACACTTTTGATTTTAACATTTTTCCAAGAAGAGAAATATGGCACATAAACTCTCCTTTAAAGTTTAATTTCTTTCTTGATATTCCTTGAGCCACTTTGTTAATTTTTTTCAACGGTGGGCTTCTTATCTGTTTCTATGTCAAAACATTAATAATAGATATATCGCTACCTGTGTCAAGCTGTAATTTTATGTTTACACCATTTATTTTTACATTTACATATTTACGTTTCTGCCCCTCCTCAATCTCTTTTCTTGACATTATCTCTTTTACTCTGTCATTAAACCTTTTATTTTTATTTTCCACTGGACACTGAATATTTTCATTTTTGAAAGTATCATTTTTTTTTTCCAAATTTTTATTTCTCCTTAAGCAGTACCTACTTTTGTGGCCCAAAAGATCACACAAAAAACACTTTTTATTTTTAAAAAAGCAGTCTTTTTTAAAATGTAGCCCATCGCATCCATAGCACAGAGATGGTTTTACATCATCTTTTGCAGATTTCAATTTAGGTTTGACTGCGTGAACACATGAAATATCTTTCTCTTTAATTGCAAAATTGTTGTGTTTAATATTTAACATGCATTGACACTCCGTGATTTTCTCCAAAGTGTCCTGCTCTATTTTATTTAATATTCATGAACGAATATCTTTATCACAGCTGGCAGTCAATCCCTGAGCAAAAACCAAACATTTGATAAATCCTTCAAATCAAACCTTTCACATTGTTGATTTACATTTCCAGAAAAACTGACAAAATCCTCATCCTATTGTTTTCTTAAATTCAAACACTTGTATCTGGTTTTTTGCCAAAAAAACTGGACAAAAATTTTTATTGTCTCCTGAAATGAAATCTTGTTTTTGTTTTTGGTAAAATCAAATTTGTATACTTTGTATTCTTGTCAGTGTCAAGTTTTTGAAGCAACAAACTTACTTTCTGTTCATCTGACCAAGAAGCACATTGTTTTGAAAAAATGGTCTTGAATCTTCGATAAAATGCTGGAAATGTTATTCCTTCTTCTGGTCTATACTTGAACTCAGAAATTGAATTTACAATTTCTTCTGCCGTAAAAAATTAGAGTTTCCTTTATTTTCTAATATTTCTAATTGTTCTTTTTTAATTGCATTTAATTCTTCTTGCAAGCATTGTTGAGTCCTCTGTTATTGAACTTGTGCTTCCACTAGAACTTTAACTGCCTGTATAAGTTCTTCCATAATGTATTATTCCTTTTACACTCTTGCCTCAAGCAAAAAAATTTTAGTTTTTTTTTAAATAGGCAATTTTTTGCCAGAATCACACGAATCATTTTTAAAATGACAGAGAACACAATTTCCTTTTACTACCAAATCATGAAAACTATAAAAGTTTTGAATAAATACTATTTTTCAAAATAAATTTCCCAACTTCCCAAGTCCAAATCACAATTTTTTCCCATTATAAGAACACACAGTTCTTCATAAATTTATGACACAGTTTCAAATTAGAATCACACTCACAAAAGTTGTTTTTTTTTAAAGCATATAATAATGCTTTTCAAAAGTCCCACAAAATATTTCTTTACATTGACTCTTCTGTCAAAAGAAACCATTCAAATTATTAGACAATGCTAATTTTAGTTACCAAAGAAAAACTAGCAGTGAGTTCACTTACTTTTAAGCAAGAAACAGCAATGTATTCTGAATCAAGGTCAAGTACAAAATTGTTTTTTTTTAATCAGAAACAAAGATGAGGGAGATAAATCCTTTGAATAAATTTGATAAACTCTGAAGATGCAGAATATATCAAAGTATATACAATTGATGGTACAAATGTCTACATAAAACTGACTCCATTAGAATAAGAGAAAATTCTGGCTCTCCAAGTAAGGAGGACTATTAAAAAGTGTAACATTATGTTTTTTGCAAAAGAAAAAAATCTGAAAATGAAATATTTGTTACAGAGTTCTTGAATTCAGCTGTTATTGATAGTGCTTGTACCAGAACAGCATGTAAAAAATTGTTGGAATCTTAAAAGAGCTATGCAAAAAGAATCAATGTTGACAGAAAAACACTCCTTTAGATCCAAAGTAGAACAATTGTTATGGTTTGCCTACCAAAGTCAATCAGATTTATTATTTGATATCTGGAATCTGGCAACTAGTATCAAACAATGGATTGTAAAAGATATATTGACTGGTGATAAAGTAATTACTAAAACCAAATTGTTAATTACCAACATCTAGGCCCTGAAAATGGACTGCATTTGATGGCTTTTGTGATGCTGGTTTGGGAAGATGGTAGAAATCAGGAGTTTTATATAATACTTTTTGGTGAATCTTGAAAATTTCCTTCAATTGGAATTCAAAGAAAATGAGACGTATAGCTTGAAGTACCCTAGAGTATTACCAATAGTTTGTGTTACTGACTGCAAATCACTATGTGAGGCTGTAAACCCCTCAAGATCTGTGTCAGAAAAGCATTTATGAACAGAAATGAGTGTCAAAAGAGTTGAGAAAAGGCAAATTACAAAATTTGCTTGGTCTGAAACCAGAGACTGATTGGCTCATTGTCTTATAAAACAGGAAGCATCGCCTTTGTTATTAAAGAGTGCAATACAAAAAGGTGTATTACTTTTGCTTTAATTTAATAAAAAGAAAAAAAAAGTTTAAGCATTCTTCTGTAGAAAATCATAGGAGTTTTACTATTGTTACTGAAACAGAGGATTACTGAGTGAACAAAGGACTAGTCAGTTAACATAGCTCTGTGATAAGAATATACTCTATGATGTCACAGCAAATTCTGCCTGTAGAGGAAAAAATAATCAGTTATAATTTTTCACCAACTTGAATCTGATATAGATAGGAAGGCTTCAGGGTTTGTTTTTTTTTATTGCTGCCTAATGATTTTAACATCACTCTCCTTCCTTGATGCCTTGCATAGTATATTAGTTATAAGCAAGGCTACTTGACCATTGTTAGTGTCTTCAATTCTTACTGGACACTTCATACTTATGGCTTTGTGCCAGAATAAGCTAATGAAGTAAATGATCATATCCCACTTACCTTTATTGAATATTTCTGTTAGTAAGGAAAGAAATTGATTAAACACTGAATTTTGCAATTTTGGATCTAAAATTGTTTTTTGTGTATTGAAAATCAAAGAAAAGAGATTCTCAGTTCTAAGGATTTGATGCAATTGTAACTTATAGAATAAGGCTATAACATAATTATAAATTTGTTGTATATTTTCTGTTCTTTATAGCTATTAACACATGGTTTAATATACTTTTATTAATCTGCTGATACAAAGTAATACTATATAATATTTTATGAAAAATTATCAAATGGTATTAATTATTGATATTTTTGTCTTATATTTGTATGAAAAACTATAGTAAAAATTTTATAAATAATAGTCTATTGAAAAGATAATCAATAAGATACTTTATCTTGAACATTCCACTTGTTTTTCTTTTGTGTGACTAAAATAAATTTTATGAATTACCCCAAGCTTGTCACCCAGGGGTTCAAAAATAAGGGAAGGGAGGTTAAGAAAGCATTTAATGTAGTAAAGCTAATATCTAGGAAGGGAAAAGAAAGAAAAAGAATTTAAAAAAAGGCAAATAAGAACAGTGGAGGGAAAGGAATTCTCAACTTTTAACAAACAAAATCAACTATATTTCAGAGCCAAACAAACACTTTTATCTTTATACAAAAAGAATTTATTTCAAAAGAAATAAATTTAATACATAACATTTCTGCTGGCATTGTACTAATTTTGCTGTACAGAATTGAGACAAAAACACAACATTCAATTAACACAAAAAAATAAAAGGAAAGAATTGGATAAGCAAATTGACTTACTAGTAGCTGGACAGATACAATAAAAAGTTGTACTATACAATTAAAATTTCTCACAGAAATACCAATATAGTGTCTGAATGCAAAGTTCTCTTTTTCACTTTTTTTTGTTTAAATTTCGGGTATCTTGCAGCTACAGCTGTAGAAAAATCCTCTTTACTTTTCTTGTTAGTTGTCTCCTTTTTAATGTGGCTATCAAGATGAATCTTAAGGAAGGTGCTTTGAGGAATTTAACTTTTTCTGCTAAATTTCTTCCATTCTCCTTGATTTGTACTGCTATCTATCCTTTTCTTTCTGAAGAAAATATCTCCCAAAACTTACATTGAATTGGGAGAAATCTGAAACTTTCCTTTTTCCTATGGAATGAAACCAATTCTAGGCTTCTCTTCTGCAGAAACCATTTAACTCTCACTTAGTTAATTGTAAATTTTACACTGTTCCTTGTAGACCGGTGAAGCCTGTGAAAAATCAGTCCTTGCTTTACAACTTTTCAACTACTGACTGATGTAAAAGCCCACCAAGTCATTTATATAACACCAAAGGGACAGTAATCATCCAACTTTAAAAAGGAGCCAATGACATTCAAGCTATTTTTGACTGCCCCATTTGTAAATTCCAAAAAAATAGGCCACAAGAAAAAATGAAATCAGGCAGAAGCTAAAATTTGAGAAATAAAATATTTGGCATTGGACAAATTGAAGATTTGAACCTGGAATTAATCCAGGGTTTATCAGTATGATTTAGTAGTATGTATCATCCCCTCTATTTCTTTTAGGGTCCAGTTAGGTTGATGAATAGATTTGTGCTTATTTCATAGGCTATATGTTTGGTTTTCTACATAAAACTGCTAAAGTTTGGGGAAAGGACAACATTTACAAAGAATACAGTTATTGCAATAAAGAAATTTACAATCTTATTTTGCTTAAGTGTTTTCTTGTTTCTACATAGCTATAACACAGGAAAATGGAAAAGTTTCTGGAGGAAACTGATAAGAGCCAATTAATTAGAAAAGAGGATTTATCCAATCTGAATTTTTCAAGAAAGTAGAGAATAACCAGCTGTACATTCGGTCTGTTATTATCAACCACTGGTATCAATTTGCTCAGGACTGCTAACCAGCTAAATCAGATTGTCTTCTGATTTTTTACATGTGTGCTTCATTTTATTGATGTGACAAGGGTGATCCTTCATATTTTGGCATGAATTGAATTTCTATAAAAATAAAATCAATACTCATTTAAAGTCCCCAAACTCACAAGAGAGTAAATTCAAATTTCCTTAGGGAAGTTTCCATGGCTTAGTGGCTAATATGCTGGATTGCAACTTTGTAGTAAGTGAGTTCAAACTCCAGTTATACTGTAATGTTCACTTTCAGACTAATACCCTTGAGAAAGGTATGAACCTCTTTATCATCCCAGTGATGGGTTAAATAGTACCACTACTTATCTTCTACAAGGAAGGTTTTGGCATTAAATAACCCACAAGGGTTGATATGCCATCAAACAAAGAAACCAAACCAAATTCCTTCTGACTTGATATATGCCATCTCCCAAGAAGCAATGAATCTTATTGAATAGGAGTTTATTCACAAAGGAAACTACATTCATTCACATACTTATAACTGAATGAGGATTACTTCCAGTTTAATTATATTTTTTAGTTCCTGTTAATTTTTATACCAAAATCCATAAAGAAATGATCAAATATTGTTGTATAATTAAGTTGGTTGGTTAGTTGATGTGTTTTACAGTGCATCAACTTTTGTAGGTTATTTAATGCCAAATTCTGTTTATACATATATATTAAGTATATATGATTTGTAAAAAGTTTGTATGTAACAATATTTAAATGAGCCAGAGCTCATTTGTTTGCACTCAGTGAAACAATTTCAAGTATTGCTATATAATACTAATAATTCAGTTTAACATTAATCATTTGTTTGCACACAATTACATGGTTTCAAGTATAGAAAATGATTGAATGTTTCTATTTGATCCATAGATGGGACCTTAATAGTTACTACCACTCTGAGTCAGAGTGGACCTAGGATTAGTGACAATGAAGGGGTATTCCACATTCCCTAAAGCTACAGGACTGGAACCTCACCATCAGATGGTTTAGTGTCATAACAAAACACTTGATGGGTGGGGGTTCTTACTCCACTGTAGAAATGCAGTCGATGTATTCTGCAGCCCTCGCCAACTGTGCTGTTAAGGTCTGGATTTGTAATGTTGTTAAAAGGATGAAAACTGACTTCTAGAATTTAAAAAAAGTTATGGATAAGTTTTTATCTATATCTTTATTTTGAGATAATATTGTTCTATGTTTGCTTGTCAGCTGCACATCTTTATCCTTCATTTATTGATTGATTTTTATTTTGTGCATTTGTGAATGTAATGAAGTTTCTGTTTTATTTTAGTGTAATGAAATGGTGAACTCCTATTTTCTTATGATTAGATAAGTTTGCAATTCAAATAATTTTCCTTTCATTTCTTATAGAGTGAAACATTTCCTGAAAAAAATGTAAAATGATTCAAGGATTTAAATACAAGATGCAAGATGCATCACAAGGATCTTTGGATATTTGTAAGTGAAACCATTACTTTTTTCTCCAATCAGTTAGCCAAACACCACATAATATTTAAAGAGAATAATACTTTCCTTTTTCTATTTTAAAATCTTGGTTTTCATTTGTTTTCTACTTATGTATCAATCTAATAGCAATTTGTTTATAGAAAAAAATTATATATTGCTTAGTATTTTACATAGTTTTGAATATGAAAATGTGTAAATGAATAAAATTACATTTTTTAAAAATTTTTTTTAAGTGAAAGATATTTTTTTATATTTTTGATCATTTTAAAATCTAAAACTTAAACACTTTGAAAACAGCATTAATCCTTATATATTTAGTTGTTGAGTTGCAATCTGGTCAGAGTACCCATTCTAATAAATGAAAGTGTTTTGAATGAGCATGTGAACATTGGAACTGGATCTTGTATCAAATGAATCAGGTTGATAGCAAAGTATGCATGAATTATTATTATGGAGAATTTATGGCACCTGGATACACTAGTAAAACAAGTCATTAAAGTCAATGTGGTGGTTTGAGCCAATAAACACCGAGTCCTGTCATTCATATAGAAGATACCATCTATCACAACAGTGAAAACCAGGTACACTTCTTTATGGCAACTCTTTTCTATAATAACAATAGCATCTTTCAGCAGAACAGTGCACCCAGCCACGCTGCATAGAATATATAGGAGTGGTTTCACGAACATTAAGAAGATTTTACTATGTTGCTCTGGTTACTAAACTCTCCTGATCTCAAACCCATTTATGGGATATGTTGAACTAACAAGTTTGTTTTACAGAATATCTACCGAATAACTTGCAGTAGTTAAAGGATTAATTGTTGATATTTGAGCTTCAGATCCAGAGAAAAAATTTAGAAGTCTTGTAAGAACTGTTTTGCTAGCACATGTTAAAACAGATGATCATAATGTTTTTGATCAGTGTGTGTGAAGATGCATATATATCATACCAATAAGTTTCATTGATTTTTTAACCTAATGATATAATTCAAATTTTAGCATCCCAAAAATGAAACACTGAAAACAATTTAGCAGTTTTGTTTTAACTGAAGACAACAATACTTTTGTCTCATTCTTTATCTTGTTAATCTCCTGAAAATGATTGAACGTGCTTGAACCAAAAAAAAAGAAATTTTAAAATTAATGATAGCTGAATGAGATATAGTAGTATGTTTGACAACAATGCATGTAGTGTTTGTATATAGAGTAGGTTTTAATATAAAATAGCTTTTCCTTTGTTTTTATTAAGAAAACAGAACCATCTAGGCAAACTCTCTGATAATTGTTTACAATGTACCTCACCAAATATTGTTCCAATCAGCTCTCATTGCTTCTCACAATTGGTCAGTATTCCAAAATAATCTAAACAATTTGGCCTTAATATGTGCCTATATGTTTTTGATGAGGTGAAGATCTAGTGATTGAGTAGGTAAAAAATGCTGCTCAAATCAAGATTTTATTGTTATTATTATGTGTGTTGGAGTATTATCTTGTTGAAAAATGTACTGGCTTTTTATTTCTACCACACAACTTCTCCAGGCTTCAAGCAACATTTTTTTGTAATATATTTTAATATTTTTTACATTAATTAACTTCTTGCATGTAAGCAACCTCTGATGATGGCCTATGAAAGGTCCGAAAGCGCTCAGGACAATTTTGGTAAATTCATCCACCAATTCCAACCTGAAACCAAAACTTGAAAGGATCTTAATAAAATCATAAAGACAAAATGTGTCTTTATTATTTAATCAAACACACATATATATAAATATATATATATATATATATATACACATACCCTACTTGTTGTCCATCATATCCATTGATGATATCCTGTTGATTTTTTCCCCCTGTTCTTCTAATTTTTGGACAGGTATTATCAATTGTCTAAAGGGATGTTTATGCCCCTCCCCAGGTTTCTTTTAATGCTGTCCCTGTGCCGGAATTTTGATTTGCCTGTTTTGCAGGACCCTTTTCTAAGTCGAAAGCACAGGATCTATTTTGGCAGTCTACTGTCCTCAAGTCTGTTTAATGGCCAGCCCATCTTAGGTTATATTGGTTAAGTATATCATACATGCTAGGATGAAGTTATTTGGAATATGCTACCACCACTTAACATTTAGTATTTTGCACAAGTGATGCATCAAGTTACATGAAGTCATTGGGTATCCAATTTGTGTACTATCCAAGTTTTTGCACAGGGTGGAGAGAACTATGTCATGGTATATTGCACAGTTAGTTTTATGGAGAGGTCTTTGTTGAGCCAGACCCACTTCATCAATTCACTAAAGACCTTAGAAGCATTTGACATCCGTGTATCTAGTTCTACATCTAGTCTGTTGTTGGCAGCTGTGGAGCTTAGATATTTGAATTTGTTTACTTGGGTTAGTACCTGGCCCTTTATCTGTATATTTCGGCTAATACCATGAGCTTCTGGAGGGGATTGGTACATAACAACAGTTTTCTTGAGGCTAATTTTCAACCCAAATGCCTTTGCAGATTTTGAGAAATGAGTGACAATTTCCTGTGCATTTTGGTGGTTGTGTGTCATAAAGAGAGTGTTGTCAGCAAGCATATTTCTGATCTTTCTTGCAGACTTAAATTGACTAGCATTGAACAGGTTTATCCCTGGTCTACTCTGTATCCATACTCTTGGGTGGAATCAGTAAAGGCATCAGACATAGAAAAATTGAGCCCTGTTTCACTCTGTTCCCAGCTTCAAATGGTTTCAAAAGTTCTCCTCTTAAGCTAACTGATGCCTTCATTCCTGTATGTGAGGAAGATACAAGCTTGATAAATTCAGGGCACCTGAGTTTCCATAGGCTGTTTCATAATGCGTCTCTGTTCACAGAGTCAAAAGCTTTTATGAAATTCACAAATATCATGTAGAGGAGTATATTCTGTTCAGGGCATTTTCCCTGTATTTGTTCTTAGGAGAAGATCATGTCTGTGGTTCCTCAGTTTGCACGGAACCCTTATTGTGCCTTGAGTAGGAAATCCTCCACTAGGATTGATTGTTTTCTGAGCAGTATGTAGGCAAATACTTTCCCTAGTATGGAGAGAAGTGAGATCTTTTGATAGTTGCTACAATCTTGTCTATCTCTCTTCTTGAAGATGGTGACTAGTTGAGTATCCTTCCAAGTCTGCAAGGACTTTCAAGTTTTCCTAAACATCTATAATGGTGTAAAATTCCTTGACAAGTCTCCTCCATCTTCTCTTAATAACTTCTAGATTAGTCCATCTACACTAAGAGACTTTCCATTGTGGAGCACAAAGATAACCTTACTTCATCCAGGTCTGAGCATTTACACTTCCAGTGTTGGGTTGGCCTTAGATTAATGTTGTTAACTGCATGTTGTTCCACTGTTGACTGTTTTCAGTGTGGTAAAGTGGTCCTTCCCATCTGGCAAGAAGCTCATGCTTCTCTGTGATTACTGTTTTGTTGTTATTATATAGCAGGATTCAGATCTCTCCCAATTTACGATTTCATTCAAAAAACATACACATGGCTGGAGAAGGGTAGCATTCAACAGGATGTTAGCCTGACGGCTGCTGCCGAGACAATGAATAAAATGTGTCTTTGTGCAAGAGGCTCCGCGCAGAGCTTCCGGGCGAGAATGCAAGAAATTAATTCACATTAACAAAATACCCTTTTTCATCCAATCATAAATCTTCTCCCTAAAAAAATTCCCAGAACTGACTTGATCTAAAGGGTAACTACTTAAATAGCGAAAATCTTCAAAGGCATCAGACTGGCCTACCAAAGATGAAGGGAAGAACACGCTACGGCCATAAGAACTCATCTGAACTCTGACAGATTTTTGACACACCACTTGCTGTGAACAACTACTGACTTAGCTACAACGCCACCCCGTCCATGACTGCTACTATCACTAAGATCATCTGATACCCTTACCACTCTTATACCACCATACCCACCAAGTGAGTTTCTTAACTTATAACATACATGACTGTACATGAACTCTGGCTTCACACACACACCTCGATTCACTCTTTCACTTGATATTGTATGCTACAAATTTGTACAGTTGATTCTTCGCTTTATCGCCTTGTTTTTCCCTTTTGTTAATATAATTGTTTAAAAACTTTCAACCTGTGTTTGTCTTTTCCTTGCTACCATACGCTAAATATAATATTGTCAAGGGCTAGCAATTGTTCTGGGTGGTGCACTCTTGACCCTCACACAGCTTTCATAAAAAATCTTTGGGATCATTAGAGTCTACAAGTATTTGGAGTTCAGCTGCTTTTTTCAGCCACCATTTATTTTTTTTGAGTTCTCTGCATCTCTGTCAGAAAAGTTACAGCATATTCTATGTCTGGCCTTAGCAAACTTGGTGTTCTTACTGAGCATATTATTTCTGGTTTGGTTCCTATTGTTAACTAGTTCTTCTTGTTCCATACTGTTTCCATTGAACCAGTCTTTGTGCTTCCTTACTACCATGTCAAGTTTCTCTTTGTATATCTTGTACACAATTAATCTGAAGATGTTTCACTTTTCTGCTATAGTACCTGCTGAAATTTCAGTTAGCCTGTTGTTTAGCTATTGTCATTGGTCATAGTTAGAGTGTAAGTAGCACTCAGGGTATAATATCTACTGTTGACTAATGGAAACCTCAGCATGATTAGTTTGTCACTTAGTAGTTTGGGATCCTCAGACATGCTTGGCAAAAGACTATTCCCAACTGCAAAATCTGCACCAGATTCACTTCTGTCTGTTGCCGTTTTCCCTCTCCAGTAGAAGGTGTAGCTCGTCTCCTCTGTGATGCTGCTATTTTCAGCAAATCTGATCTCACTCAGAGTTGCTATGTCAATGTTATACTTTTGGTGCTCTTCCTTTTAGGCCTGTTTGAGCCAGGTTTGTCCAGCATTGTTCTTATATTCCAGGTTGCTAGGTTGACGTATAATTGTTGGATCTTTTTACTCTGGGTAATGTCTTGTGTGTATGGGTATTTTTCTTTTGTTGGAGTACATGTTTTGCAGGGAAAGCTGGCAAGGTTTTATTAGTATACATAAAGGTTACCAGTTGCTTTTGCATCCCTCTCATTCTTTGTGAAAGTGCTAAGTGGTCACAGTGACTAGCCAGAAGTACATAAAAGCATGTACATCCTCCCTTACAAGTTCTCACACATCTGGCTTTTTGTCAAAGGTTTGTCCTAACCTTAAATAAGAGCTAGATTTCTATTGACCTGGAAGAGTCATATGTATATATGTATGTGTATATATATATATATATATATATATATATATATACACCTTCCTGCTGAGATTATTACAAAACAGGGCTGCTAGGCACCTTGGGAGACAATTATATATATATATATATATATATATATAAAAGGTTCATCCGATAAATAAAGTAAATTTTGCAAAAATCAACTCACATTTCACTGAGGAAAAAAATTTTTGCTTTATTTTTCAATATAATCTCCTTTCTTTACAATATTTTTTCATCAAAAAGCAAGCTTTCATATTCCTTCAGCATAGAAATCTTTGGACTGAGTGGAAATCAGAAGGAGCCAGATCTGGACAATAAAAAGGATGGGGCAGCTTTTCCCTACCAAACTGATGGTTTCCACTGTTCTTTTGCAATATCAGGCTTTACATTGTCCTGATGAAAGGTGATCCCAGAAGGTTAAAGGTCTTTTTGATTGTTCTTTATGTCTGTTTTCACTTGCTTAAAGAGTTGGCAATAGGAAGCACTGTTTACAGTTGCACCTTTTTCAAGGAAATCAATAGTGATGAGTTCTTTCATGTCCCAGAGGAATGTCAACATGACCTTCTTTGCTGTTTCTGGAACTTTTTCTTTACCAGAAAGTTAGTATGTATCCACTTAGTGGACTGTCTTTTCTACTCAGGCTTGTCATGGCAAACCCATGTTTAGCCCATTTGTAAAAGTTGTTTGACTAAAACATGCTTCTCTGTACAAATCACACATTCTTCTGTAAATTCTGTAAACTTCCAAAAATTTGATGACAGACCTCTGTTCTAGCCTTGGGCACTCAGTCTGATTTGCTACCAATTTAAACAACCTCAAAACAAATATTTTTGTGAAATTGAAATAATTTTTGCTATTCAGGTTGCCATCTTGTTTTTAGTTGAGATACACCCGCTAAGTAACAAGGCTGCATTAAGTTTAAACTTTGGTATTTTGCCATTGTTCATATATGCCTTAATTGCCTCTGACTGGCTAATCTACTGCTTCTACTGATAGGAAAGTCTACAAATATTTACTAGTAATTTGTACACAGCTGATACCCAGAATTTCCCCTCCTCCTAAACAATCCAACATAATCAATTCCAAACAATGCAGTGTTTACGTTGATAGGGAAAAAAATTCTCGGTCTTTTAAAAAAATCACTATATTTATTGAATGACCCTTATATATATAATTTGTATTGAAATATCTCATTTGCTATCATTTTTATGCATTTGAAAGGATTCAGACAAAAAATTTTATTTTTCTTTTAAAATATGTTCATCTTCTTTATTGAATGATCCTCATATATGCATACATATATATATATAATTATGTATGTATGTATGAGTGTACGTATGTGTGTGTATATATATATATATATATGACATTTGGAAAGACTAATGACAGTTGAGAAAGATCACCATCTTTAGTAGTTTGATTCACAATGTTTATTTTGAATGAACTTCATTACCCCACATCTGACTATGTCATATGGTAATAAGATATGCCACATGATGCCACAAGGAAAGGGAAATAAGAATATAAACATACCTAAATCTAGTAATGATATTGAATTGTTCATAGACATAGAATATTCTTCCAATCATGTTTTGCAAATGTTAAAGGAATGTGGATCCATTGCACTAAAATGGGTTGTCTTATTTGATAATAACATAAATTTCAAACTGCCATAGATACATTACTTCAAGGGAACCAGTGTCAGGACAAGTGCCTCAGTACACAAGATTCTTTTGTCTGTTGACCTAAAGCATCTAATGTGAGAAAGAAGGCAACCCATCTCAGATGACTAAAAAAGTAAATGCCAGCAAATGGAAGGCTCTTGACAATGAATTGTCTTTCATTCTCCAGAATAGCTTAAGGGGATGTATTGGGGAAAAAACTGTTTTTCACTGAAATTTTGCATGCAATGTGCTTTTTGATACCCAATAAAAAAGGAAGAGTAGAACAAGAATGGCTAATCAAAAGCAGAGAGAGAAAGGATGTCTTTGAATAAAGGCTTCATAAAAAGAACATGAGATGACATGAAATTAATAAAGCATATCTGGAAGAAATTGTATTTTACAGTTAGAAATTGCAAAAAACTAGCAGCAAAAGAAAAGAAAGGCCAGGCATGCTTTTGATAAGGATTCATACAAATTTACAAGGAAATTGTTTTAAGAGGAAAAGAGCAAGGTTGTAGAAATTACTTCTCTTGCCTACCGATGAGTTCTGTTCTTTGATGCTATTGAATAGTTGAGTTTGGTAGTTTATCATAGTCAGCACTCGGTCGCATAACACGCTGAGCTAAATCTGAGACACAATCTCCTGAACTCTGAAGGAGAGATTTATGGCACATAGGGGCATTCCATTGTACGCATGATTAAGTCCATTCTCTGGACAGTGATTGGACCAGAAATGGACATTATATATATATAGTGTATATATATATATATATATATATATATATATATATATACTGACTTGTTTAGTAGTAGTGCGGGGTCTGTATTGAGTTACAGCCCATCTTATTTTTGTCTGCCAACTGGACACTAGTTCTAATCCTTGGGCCAGTAAGTGTTATTATTATTGTTGTTATTCTACACATTAGAGTGGTGACTTCTACAGGTGCTAGGGGATACAAAAGGTCATTCCATGCTGTGTCTGCTAAATAATACAACTAATACCTGTTAGGTGGCGTGAACAAAGTAGCCTATAGAAGAAGTGTGTGGCTGTGCTTTGATGTAAGTCTTCACACAACAACTCCTATTTCTCTTATACATACATACTCTTATACATACATACACTAAAGACTTTTTAACCACATTAGGATATTGCTTTATACAAGCTCAGGGAATAATATATGTTGTTAATATGTTGTGAATTGTATTTGTATTGTCCTGCATGTGGAAATATTAAACCATTTACATTTCCTCAGCAACAAATTTTTGAGATGTTATCCCTCACTCAAATAAATGTGACTTAGCTCAGTCGGCTGGGGCTGTAGAATACACCTACTACATCACTGCAGAGGGGTAAGACTATCCCAATGAGTGTTCTAGATATGACACAAAACCATCTGATGGTGAGTCTCCAGTCTTGGAGCTTTGGGGAATTTTGACTATCCCTTCATTGACATTGTTCCCAGGTCGATTAACCAAAATGGCGGTACCTGATAGGGACCTATCTATGGGTTAAATAGAACTGTTTGAGATTTAAACTGTGTGCAAACAAATTGCATGCAAAAATGAATTGTTTGGAATAGAACTGTTTGATCACTTAACTAATGTTTAATTGAAATGTTTGTGAAACATAGCAATACTTGGACGCATTTAATTGTGTGCAACTGAATTAATACTGTTGATTAGAATAATTAGTGTTAAATAGTTACACTTGTAACCACTTCACTGTCTGCATTCAAATAACTGAGAATTATTAGCATTAGATAGAAATAATTGAAACTATTCAACTATGTAGAAACAATAGCAATACTATTGTGCAAACAAATTAGTTCTAACTCATTAAAAATGAAATTATTGACAGATTAATCTCTTACATATCAAACTGTGTGCAAACAAAACTGATGTTAAATTGTGACTGTTGTATAGCAATACTTGAAATCATTTGTCAGTGTGCAAAAAAAATGAGCTCAGGTTGTCTAAATTTCTGAGATGAAGCTTGATGCTTTTTATCATTAAGGGTTTTTGGACTATTGTCTTCATCTTTATTGTTATTTCCACAACGTTTCGGCTGATATGTCCTCTGGCCTTCTTCAGGTATTTGTCAAACTCGGGAACCTTTGCGGAACTTTGAACTACGTCCTTTATTGGATCCACGGGGGTCACCTGTTCTGATTTCATTAGCCATAACCAGGTACAAGTGTTAAGTATTCCTGTATTGCTACTCGCCTGCAGTCAGGATTGAACCTGTGACTTCCTGATGATTGTTTCCTTAGAAGCTTGGGAATCAATGCCTATAACCGTTAGGCTATCCAGTAGGACACATAGTGTAATGGTTATAGGCGTTGATTCCCTAAGCTTCTAAGGGGACAATCATTTGGAAGTTGCAGGTTCAATCCTGACTGCAGGCAAGTAACAATACAGGAATACTTAACACTTGTACCTGGTTATGGCTAATGGAATCAGAACAGGTGACCCCTGTAGATTCAATAAAGGATGTTGTTCAAAGTTCCATGGAGATTCCTGAGTTTGACAAACACCTGAAGAAGGCCGGTGGACATATTGGCTGAAATATTGTGGAAATAACAATAAAGATGAAGACAATAGTCTGAAAACCCTTAATGATAAAAATGATCTCAGGCTCATTTAAAAATCTTATCTACAAAATGTATTTACAAATCATATATAAAGCCTAATCAACTCGGGTTGTAGATTACACCTACTGCATCTCTGCAGAGGGGTAAGACTCCTCCTCTCCAACGAGTGTCCTGGTTATGACACAAAACTATCTGATGGTTAGGCTCCTGTTCTGGAGCTTTAAGGAATGCAAAGTACCCCTTCATTGCCATTTCTCCCAGGTCCACTCTGACCTGGAGTGGTAGCACCTGATAGGGTCCTATCAATGGATCAAATAAAACTGTTTGACATTTAAACTATGTGCAAACAAATGACATGCTAAATTGAATTGTTAGAAATAAAACTGTTGGATCATTTAACTGTGTGTAAACGAATGATTGCTGTTTGATTGAATTGTTAGTGAGATATCACAATACTTCAAATCATTTAATTGTGTGCAAACAAATGAGTAATGTTGAACAGAATAATTAGTGTTAAAAAGTAATACTTGTAACAACTCTACTGTGTGCCTAAATTGAATTATTGATATTATATAGCAATACTCGGAAACATTATTGTGTGCAAATGAATGGTGTTGAAATAGAATAATTAGTGTTAAATTGTAAAACTTGTGACCGCTTCACTGTCTGCAAAAAAAAATTTGAAGTGAATTGAATTATTAGTGTTAAATACCAATAATTGAAACCATCTAATTGTGTAGAAACAATAGCAGTACGATTGTGAAAACATTAGAACAAATGACTGATGTTAGATTGTTACTGTTACATAGCAATACTTGAAACCATTTTACTGTGTGCAAACAAATGATTAATAGTAAATAGAAATATTAGTGTTAGATAGAAATATTTGAAACAATTTAACTGTGTACAAAAGAATGAGCTCAGGCTTGTTTAAAAATGTATCTACAAAATGAGTTTACAAATCATATATATTTAATATATATGTAAAAACAGGATTTGGCATTAAATAACCTACAAAGGTTGATATGCCATAAAACCAAAACCAATCAAATATGACCAATGTACAAAGACAAATTTTTAGTTATCACTTATCATAGCCTTTCATTACAAGGTCATTAATATACAGAAAGAAACTTGGAAGTGCACCTTCACATAAGTTTACCAACCCACAAACTGATTGTTCTCTGAGCCATTTTAGTAGATTCAATAGAGTACATTCAGTGCAAGTAGATTTTGACACTTCACTGATAAAATTACATTAAGTGAAAGATATATGTGTGAGGGGGTATAAATATGTATATATATGTATACACATACACTTATGTATTAACTATTTTTTATTAGAAATTAATTTTCTTCTAAATCAAAGATATCATTAGGTATTATTTATTACCAAACTTTACAATTTTGAAACTCTGTTATCAAAAATAAGTGTCTCACAGTCCAAAAATAAGTACACTTTTGATATATTTATGCAATTTTCATTTTTCTTAGAGATATTGCAAATTCATTTTGGTTATTGTGTTTCAATCCTGTAGAGTTTAGTAATAAGTAATACCTAATAATATACATATGCTTGTACAATATTCTACTAGAAAAACTATAATCCTGGTTTCTTTGGTTCTGAAAATCAATGATTTTATAAAAATTGTTCAGAGTGTGTCTATTTATTAACAACGCTGTGTGTGTGTGTTGGAAGATGTGTGTGTATAAGTATATATGAATATGCACATATATGGACATAACACAAAAGAATATGAAGGTGGTATTTAATGCCCTGTTAACTTTGATAATTCAAGCTTTAAAAAAACAGTTTCATTATGCTTTTTCATGTTATTTATCAGTAAATTATTGGATTTTTTATATTAATAATCTTGGTATAACAGTAAGTAACTCTGGTCAAATGGTTTCACTTGTATGGTTTGATAACCAGTTATTTATTTCCTGCTGCTGTCCTCGAGAAAAATGCATAACTGAAATTTTTCTCTTGCAGTATCGTACATATAAAAATTAAGATAATTTAGATCAAACTTGGTAGTAAGCAAAACTGGGGGAAAAAAGCAAAAACAAAACACTTACAAGTAAATATCTGGCTAAGAATTTTGGAAACTGGCCATTATAAGGCAACTGAAAAATGCCCAGAAGCAGACTCAGCATTTGAGTTTAATATTTAGATTTTCTAATGTACTTCTTGAAAAATTGAATATGAATGAAAAGTACCTAAAAATTCAATATTGTTTTATTTTTTATTTATCAAAATTGTTTTATTTAAATAGTTACCATAAGCAAACCACCAAGGTAGTTTCTTCCTAGTGAAATCCTGAGTTTATTTTGGTTGGATGGAGTTGAATTAAATTTAAAAAGTTCATTCAGAGATGAATGAAATGACATACATTGAGAATTCACAGTTAGTAGTTGTTCTTATGGAGAAATTTTAGTTGGCAAAATATTAACAAATCAAGACAAGAAAGTGATTTTATGTATGAACAAATTGCTTTATTAATAAACCTGAAAATTGAAAGAGGAATCTCTTAGAACTAATTTTGATAATGACTTTTGTATATTTTATTTTTAGTAAGTAAATAGTAAGGATGAATTGTTAATATGGAATAATTGATAAGCAAATTCAATTTCTAAAATAGATTATTTTTATCACCAATTTCCATTATTATTAGAAATGAGATGTCATTGTAAGCATGCTTCCAATTGTCTTACAACAAAGTAGCAAATTACAAGCTTTTTGCCTTTAATTATTAACTGGATTCATTCTGAATAGAATTTCTAAGTGTTGGTCATAAAAACCATGTAATGCTTGAAAGGCACTACCTTTCACATGCAATTAGATATTAGGATTGCCTTTAGTATTAAGAGATCAAAATCAATAGTCAATTGTTTGTAAATATGAATACTAGGTGTATCTAATTACATTAAATAAAGTAGAATGAGCTTATTCTTAATAATTTTTTATGTCTGAAAAGGGATAATTGGGTTACAATTACTAAATATTCTATTTTCACCTGCATTCTGCTTATATGAACTATGAACATTATTTTGGAGCAGTGCTTATCTTTTTAGTTAGAAGTTGAGGTAAGATGTTATAAATCAGTCAAAACATTTTCTCTATCCAACATTTTTTTTATTCTAAGTTTCTTTATAAAAACATAGCTCATATAAAATGTAAATAAAGCTTACAAAACTTGACAGATAATTCTGTATAAAACAGCCAATATTGGAAGGTCAACAATAGAAAGATTTTAAGTTGCATTCTTATATTATTGAAATTTAAAAAGTGTTTATTAGATAAAAATTTATATTTGCCCATGTTTTAACATTTATGAATATAATCTTTTGAGATATAATAAATTTATTTTTGATACAAAGTAATAAATACTGTAGAGTTAATAGACTTAGATTATTTTCATGCATTTTTATTAAATAAAGGCTCATCAATATTTATTTAATTTTTTCTTTTATTAAGATTTACAAGTAGATAGATAAGTAGTTTATTTCTTATGTGAGTCAGTTTAAAAACAAGATTTACTTTTATACTTTCATGTGGACAAGGGAATATTAGCAATGGTTGAAGTGACAGCCAGAATTTTACTTCAATATTTGTTGCCAAAACAGGGGCAGACATGTGGAGAGATGTGTGCTGCTGCTTGCCTTACTATTCTCAACTCTCAGTAAAGATTGCACACCTGCACTGGCTGATTTCTGAGCTATAGGAAGAGGGAATAAGGCTAAAGAATCTGTTGCCATGATTTCCTTGAAGACAGACCAATGATGCTTCATTTAAATCTGTATTAGCTAATATTATAAATCAGTAACATTTGTAGAAAAATTCATAGCAGTTTATTTGAAACTTAATGGAGATTTGATTATTGTAAGTCTTCTATGAAAGAGGTATTGTATTCTCTTTTGCAAGGTGAGTACATTTCAACAGTTCAGGCATTTGTCAATAAATTCTGAGAAGAAATACATGTATTCAATTAATTTGTTCTGACAATTTTTCTATATTTTTTCAATTTAATGCAAACAAGAATTTATCATAAATATGAACATAATATTAATTTACACATTTTTATTTTTACAGAATTTTTATGAAGTTAGAAAACAATTTTTTAAGCCTACATATTATGATTATCATCTATATAACTTTCAAGTTGATTGATTTAGATGTCATTGAACATAAATGTGAAGTTATTAATTTCCAATCCAAGAGAATTCCATATTTGAATAATTTCTATCTGAAAATATTTTCAAATAATCTCTTTTCTGTTGAAGTCTGTACCATATATCAAATACAATGGATGAAGACTTAGTGCACATGTTTCTGTAAATGTTCTTTGTTGTTTTTGAAAAAAATTGATACACTTTCAAAGTAGTCCTTTCAGAGATTCATTTGTATATGTCTGGTTGAATTTTGAATTTCAGTGGCCTTATTTTTCTATGTTTAAAAATTGTAAAGGATTTTGGTCAGCAATAAGACATTCTAATTTTTTTAGTTGATGAGTCTAGTAAATTAATGTTCTGGGATTCAACCTTTAAATATTCCCATACTTTTGTTTCTTTCTAGGGATTGCATTATTTAGCTTGATGGAATAATATGGAGGATACTTCAGATGGTCTTGACAACAATGATATTCCTGGGAATCTACCTGGATGGACTCCTCATTCAAATCAGGTAAATTCAATTAAAGGTCTGTTTTGTTTTTTATTTACAGTCTTTAAATTTTTGTTTACATTTTCTGTATTCAGTAGTTCATTCTTTTTTATTCTCAATCATTTCATTGCTATATTTTCTATGACAACAATGTGAATGAAAATTAGGCCCAAAACAATAGAACTAATATCAAAATGTCAAAAGATTTCTTTACAAAAGTCATCAGCAAGTGGAAAATATGACCCAGCAAACAGAATGTAATATGAAAACTGAATATATTTGTACATAACTAGGCACTAGGAATTTGACTATAGTTGCATATGATAGTGATTGGGTTAATATGCCAAGTAAAATATTCTGTTTTATATATAACTTACAGGCAAAAAATATGTATATTTTACAATGATATAATCAATGGTACAATAAAACCATAACTTTGGTTAAAAAATATAGATGCTCAGTATTAGCTGTTGAATTCTGTTTAGATTGGAAAATGGCAAAATTTATGTGAAAATTAAGCTTATCTAAAGCCCATAATTGAACACAAAAACATCAATGAAAATTAGGATCAATTTGTAACTTGCAATATACTATACTAGGCAAAGCTGTAAACATTTTGATGTACTTTGAATAATTTTGTACCATAGTAATTTTAGGAAAAAGAACTGCATTTAAAAAAAAAACAAAAAAAATTCAACAACTATGTATTTTTTCTAATTACTGATTGAAATTGCCTAAAAATCTTTTTAAAATATATTGGAAATGCTCCAAAAGACATACTTAAATTTCAAGTTAATATGATAACAGGACAAATGTAAATGCTTTTTTATCATTAAGGGTTTTTGGACTATTGTCTTCATCTTTATTGTTATTTCCACAATGTTTTGGCTGATATGTCCTCCGGCCTTCTTCAGGTGTTTGTCGAACTTGGAAACCTACACGTAACTTTGAACTACATCTTTTTAACAAAAAAATCTGAATATGAGCATAGATAAAAAAAACCATACATAAGAGTAGTAATCCTAGTCAAGTAAGAACATTAAGTTTATGTCACAAAAATTCACTCTAAACTGTCCAGCAGGACATATAGTGTAACAGTAATAGGCATTGGTCCCTAAGCTTCTAAGGAGACAATCATCTAGAGGTTGCAGGTTCAATCCTGACTGCAGGCGAGTAACAATACAGGAATACTTAATACTTGTACCTGGTTATGGCCAATGGAATTAGAACAGGTGACCCCTGTAGATTCAATAAAGGACGGAGTTCGAAGTTCCATGTAGGTTCCTGAGTTCGACAAACATATTGGAGAACATATTGGTCAAAACATTGTGGAAATAATAAAAATGAAGACAATAGTCTGAAAACCCTTATTGATAAAAATCATCAAGCTTTGTCTCAGAAATTCAGAATTAATTTGTATATGCCTTATTTAATAAAAATCTGATTGATTCTAAAGTGATATTTGACAAATGAAAGAAAAGTAACCAATGAACCTTGAATTTGAGTTTATGAGTGGGAATATTTTGAAACTATTTTTATGTGTTGCAGAATTTTATTTTATACAAATACAGTTAAACTTTAGTGATAATTCTAAGCACAAAAGATATTGTATAAAATATACATTTGAAAGCAAAATATGAATAATGCAGGCTGCCATACATATAATTTTTTGTTGCTTATTGAATTAAAATAGAAGTGAAAAACTTGTTAATGACTCTTAAATGATTCCAGTTAGCCCATTGAATTATCTGAGATTTTGACATTTTTTTTCATTATAGTTTTCAAATCCTCATTATTTTTTTTTTTATAGTTTTACCTAAACTCTCTCATGGTTTTCTAAACTGAAATCTCTACTTCCAGATTCTTTAAAATCAAAATCCTACTTTTCAGCCATTAAAATTGTTCTCAAATTTGAATTATAACCTTTGCAATTTCTGTTCCATTATAGCACAGTTAGAAATCAAAAACACAGAATTGAAAAGATTCCATATTTTCCTTATAAATTTAGTAAAAATTAATGGAAGAAAGTGAAAATTTTACTGAACTACCAAGAAATAATATATTAGAAATGATAAAGTAGAGAATAAAATTCTTTACTCTTAGTGTCATTTCTATATATTTGTCATGTATTGTTCTGTTAAAAAGTCAACTGTCCTAAATTAATTGTATTTATAGAAGTAGTGTTACTTTATCAAATTCAAAATAAGATAATTATTTTATATCTGCAAGTTGTATTTTACTTGATATCATATTTTAATCTTTTCTTTTAGGTACGTGTTTCAGTTTACTTTAAATGATTTGTTAATTAACAAAATAAACATATTAATGAGAGGTTTCATTGAATATATTCCTAATGATCAGTGCAACTCTTTTCATCATTGTATTTAATTTTTATTTGTTTTACAAAACACTTTATTGGTTAACCAAAGTAAATGTTACTGGTTGGGATTTTAATATGTTCCATTTTTTTAAAATTATTATTTTATTCTGGTAAACAATCTTAAAGAAAATAATTAAGTCTATTTCTTAATATATCTGCTTTCTTTTTGATTTTTATATAAAAATAAGTGAATAATTAAACAATTTTTTTGAAGAATTTTATTATACTGAATACCATTTAAAAACCAAAAAAAGATTAAATCAAGGCAACTACTGAATTATTTCATCTAACGTTTCATTCTATTTTGTCTATAGTTTATAGATAACTAAAATAATGTATCAAATTCTTTTCTTGTGGTGGTTAAAAAAATTGAGGAACTAAGAGTTATACCCCTTATAACATCCTTAGGTAAAATTCAGTTACTCACTCTATGGAGTGTTAAAATTGTGTGTGTGAATATCTTATGTATATGATGACTCCACATCTTTACCACTAAAATTACAACTCTCACATCCTGATCAATGATTAATTCAATTTGTGAAAAATATGCAAGATGCATAAGATAAGGGGGTAAGACATCTGTATATGATTGGATTATAGTGACATACCTTTATGCAACTCTCTGAGGTTACATAGCTACAGCTCACTGACGAGCATAGCAAGATAACTGGTGACTTAGCAAACTGCTGGTTTTATTTCAGAGTACCTTCTCTTCGACTTTTCCAATTAAAGGATCACAAGTGATCAGAGGTTTGATGCCATAGCTTCCTTCTCCAGTTTTGATTTTGGGGTTAATTTCTAGAAGAGTTGCCTTCACCACAATTTTGCCATTAGACTGGAGCCCCTTATATATATATATATATATATATATATATATATATATATATATATATATAGTTATTTTTAAACAAAATATTGTAAATTATATTTGTTCAGTGATAGTGATTAATCAAATCTAAAATATAACTGAATATATTATTTCAATTTGTGATACATTCTGTTTTATAAAAAGTATATTGAATTATTCCTTGCTGATGTATTCTAATAAATAAACTCTTCTATCTCTTCATTGAAGAATTACTGAATCATTTCCTTTTCTTTTTACCTATTTGCATTTGGTTGAATTCTGTTGAATTGAGTCATGTTATTCTTGTTTTGTTGTGTATTACTCATTCAGAATATAAATGTAAATAAAGTTCAATGTATGACCTTCTGGAAATCTTATTTGAAAGTGTTTAAATTTTAATCAAGTGCTCCTCACATGATATATGTTGTCTTTTTTTTTTTAACTGTAAAAATCCTCCAAATATTTGTAACATCCTTACACTCATTCAACTCTCAACCAATCACTATCCAGTTTCAACCTTCTATCTAATGTGTAGAAGTGGTCAGCAACTATTCTGTGAGCGACCTATAAAATGACTTGACCTCCCATCACTCCACATTGTGTAATTTTTGGCATAAATGGTCTTTGTCAGGTAGGTAGTGGGATCCACACAAGGGATATGCTGGATATTTCTTGTTGTTTTTCTTCCTTAATTACTTCTGGCAACTAAAGCTGGATGCACTGAATGAAAAAATAAGAGAGGCCTCAAGGGGACAGACAACTAACTTTCTGAAATTTGGGCTGAGATCAGTATATAATGTTTGTGCCTGTACTTCAGTGATGCTTTCACCTACTGGTCAGATGTGGCAAAAAGGCCAGGTTCTGGGAGTGATCATCTTCTGGCTATTAGTTATCACTTCATGGTCAAAAAAAAAAAATAGCAGCACAAGTCTTCTAAACAACTGTAGAACTTTTATTATTCTCAGAAGCTGGTTGCAGGTACAGATTGTAGGTCTTCAGATCAGTTGATGACATGTAGACTTTCTCAACCTGCACCTGATGACACTGGGGTAATTTCTAGGACATTACACACCAAATGCCCCTAATGACATCATAACCCTATTAGCTGGGGCTGTAGAATGCACTGACTGTATCTCTGCAGAAGAGTAAGTCATCCCAAATGAGTCCACCTGTTGACCATGGAGGATGACCCATAATGCTTGAAAACAGGATCCTGGTAGCTGAACAGTCCATGATCCTACAATCAAAGTAGTCATGTTACTTGCAGCACTCCACTTTGGCCCTTATTGGGCAAGATGGATGATCAGAGAAGCCCAATTCCTAGTACTTATGATTATTGTGACTGTATTCTTCAAATTCTTGGTAAATTCCCAATAAAAATTGAACTCTATAGTTGGTGTTGGAGCACAGGTCCAGAGAAAAAACAAAAAAATATGGCAAATGAAAACAAAAAGTCTTAACAAAATCTCTATGAATTCAATTCAGACTGTGAACTACCTGAATTCTCTAGATTTATTTTAATTGAATCACTGAAAGAAACTCCTTTGGTCAAGCTATCGGTTTCTTAACTGAAAGAGTGATTCCTAGCAGAGTGAACTTGCAAACTGTGAAAAAATTAAAGGTGGCAATCTACTTGCTGAAGTAAATAACAAAAACATGCTGAAAACTTAATTGGAATGAAAGTTTTCAACAATTTCATGTGTAAGGTCTACCCACATGAAAAACTAAACACCTTAATGAGGGTTATAAAAAATGAATTTATCCTTAGCTACATCAGAGGAAATAAAAATAGCTATAGAAAAGCCTGGGGCCACAGACTAAAAAAGATGAACTATTAGAAGGGATGGTGAAGAAATACAAACACATACATACATTCTAACATTTGATAAATCAATAATTCTTAAAGAAGTGAAGATTGGATACTCCTTCATTAGTGTAGAACAGTACATCTTTGCACTCTTGAAGTACCTCAAATGTCATAAATATGGATCTCCCACAGGAAGAGCTATATAGCACATCTGACGTGTATGGCTACAAAAAAAAAATCACCAAGATTGCAACTCTCAACAAAAAGAACCCACAACAAACATCTGTACTACTACCAAGAAAATATTTACAGAATTCAAATCCCCAACCAAAATAAGTACCATAAGGAGAAGATAGTACAGATCTCCAATCCACCCACCAATTCCCAAAATAGATAACTCTGGAAAAACCTATATCACAAATTCAAAACCTAACACCTAAGCGAACAATGAAAAGCCAAAACATGTTCTAACTACCCCAGCCAACCTCGAACCTTCCCACCAATCCAAAATAAATCATATTTAATCAACCACTGAACAAAAACTTCTGAAAATATCAAACCACTAATCATCTCAATCTAGAGACCCCTCAACATCAAGAATAAAATCACCAAAAAGATTTATTTAACAAAACCATACAAACAAAGAAAAACAGCGCATATCCCAAGGATCAATCAAAACCCTGAATAGATCTATAAGTGTTGAAAGTATGGATATTGAAAATGACAACATAACTGCAGTTATATATAACTAGCAGTTATGTATAAAAATATATAAGAAATCTATGAAACTAGACCATCTACAAAGCATGTGCTTGAGAAGCAAAATTTGTCTACAAACTTTTGTCTTATGCTTAAACAATTCATTTAAAAACAAAAATTTACATACAAACTATTCGCTTACAATTTGTATACATAAGAACAGGTTTGGCATTAAATAAGTTGCAACAGATTTGGCGTTAAATAACTCATGACTGCTATTAAACACCAACCAATCAATGACATAGAACCACCATATTAGAGTAGTACTTCTCCATTTTATCAAAGGGGAGGGTCAGAGTTGTCTGATGTCTTTGTGAGACTGATCACAAGGACTGGACAATTTTTGTCTTTATCCAATGCACATAGGCTGACCATGTGTTGCTATTACTCTCATATGGTGGTTGTTATAGATTTATTTGTTTATAGATGGTTGACCATAGATTTTCTCTTACAGTGGAATGATATTTTATTCTGTTGATTACAGTCTTTGCTGTGTTGCTCATTTGCTACTGTGAATCGGATATATGAGAGGTGACTCAGAAAGAATGTGACTAACAAGAAATTGTGATAATTTTATATTCAGACATTTTGATGGACAGAGCCATGTCACTGTTTCCAGGTTATGCTTTGACTAGATATTAGGCTTTAATTTGTTTAGGCTTCTGAGTAAGGTGAATTCATGGTTATGAATCATATTTACTTCTGAAGCAGATGTTGATTAAACAGACTAAATCTTTGTGAAGTCCTGATTATATTGAGAATATTGATAAACATAGTTAATCATCAAATTCTAGGGAATCCACATCCAGTGCTAACTTTTTATAGACTCCTTTTTTCTGAGTTATTTATTAATTCTCACCAAATATTCCAAATCTTACAAACTTTTCAGGACAGGAATTATTAAAAAATTTTCAATCCCTCATATTTATTTTCTTATGATTCCTAATGTTTAACTTTCTATTTTCTCAATAAGACTCACAGCTCTGCATTTTAGGTTAATAAATATCACCTATATTTTGGTCCTTGCTTCCAGCTTTTGGCTTAGGATTCCTACCTTTCTCTTTTTGATGAGATATTTTCCATTTGAGAATTCTTTGAAACCCCATGATAGAGTTTGTTGTTGATGGTAGATTTACACACATCTGTATTGATTATTCATCATAATCCACATTGAGTTACTAATGTAGGGACTGTCTCAAATGGATAACACCCTTAATTCAGAAAATAACTACTCAACTTAATCACAAGTAATTACTACTAATTAACTACTAAAAAAACACTCAGGTCAGATTTTTATATCTTGGCACTTGCTATTATTTTTTTATTTCAATTTTTTCATAATATATAGAAAAATTTATTCCCCACTTAATCTAGGTTAAAACTAATATAGGATGAATAGCATAAATACTGAATTTCAATACCAGATTTTAATTTTAGATACAAACTTTTAGAGAATCATTTGGAAGATACTTTATATGACTGAAACTTGAGTAGAAAATGCTAATTTGAATTTGGTTTATAAATTTTTTATTTTGTATACTTAAACAAATATTCTTAATTTACTTAAAGATCTTTTAAAACATATTTTTGCTAAAAGTTTTACTATATTCATGAGATGAAAAAGTGGTTAAGTTTGACTTTTTCCAAGATAGAAAATGATTTCATTAAACCTTTTTGATATTTTTTTCAACACGGATTTCCCTGATTCTATTTCTCTCTCTATCCATCCCTATCATCCATTGCTCATGGCAGGTCCTCCAAACTATATCCAGTGTCTGCTCTGAGTTGATGTACGTTCTTGCTGGTCAGCCAACACTGACTCATCCATGTGTAGGGATTCATAGAAGAACATTGCTTATGAGTTCCTCCTTGCTTCTCCAGCAATGCTTCACATGTCTTGTTCATCTTACTTGGATGGTTTGTGAGATGAGAGGTAAATGGCCATACAGTTGGTGTTTTGTGGGCTGTTACTTTGAGGATTTGTTCAAAACAGTATGTAGCATTCTTTTTCTTCATGCATTTTGTTAGTGTCCATGTGGTGCATCTATACAATAGTCTAAAGGCAGGTACAGCTCAGGAGAAATCTTGTTTTATCTAATTGGAGAGATCAGATTTCCATATGATTGATAGCCTATTGATAGCAGTCCATGCCTTCACGAGGCAGATATTGACATTGCTTTCTGTCGATGAGATATTGCTGCTGAGGTATGTGAACTGGTCTACTAATTTTAGAGGCCTGCTACTTAGCGCAGTTATGGCTCCTCCTTATTTAAAATTCATGAACTCTGTTTTATTTGCATTCACATGGTGGCTAATGCTTCTTGCTGCTGTGCAAACTATGCAGTAAGGATTCAATTTGGGCAGGTATATTTGTGAAAAGTGCTATATCATCTGTATAGTCTGCATTTGTTATAGTTTCTGCAGGATATCATCTGCTTCTTGCCTTTTTTAGTGTAAAGCCATTTTCTTTTATATAGAGGAACATTATCATCAAAATGAAATTTGCTTACACAATCTGTCAAACAAAAATAGGGAATATCTAACAGATTTTTCATTTGACATGCTAGCATATCTAGGCACTAAATTCCAAAAACAGAAGGGAAAACTATGGACCTACACCTACCCAAATAACTCTAAAGCGCAGATTATATATTTATAAACAAGAAGTAGATAAATAGCACTTTGAACTGTGAAACATACTCCTCTTTTGAAGGAGTAACTTCCAGTCACAGAATTGTCTCAGGAAAGATTCACCTGAGTGTATGCAGAAATAAGAAATAAACAGTTAAAACTTCACAATATGACTTGTTCTCTCTTACCAATAGGGATATAAGCAATCAATATACAGTAACTGTAAGAAACAATTTTGATATTCTCCAGAAGACATCTAAAAGACATAATCTGAATGACATGTATGAAAAATTTGTAATTGCCTATATGGAAGCAGCAGCCGAGTGCAGCCAAACTAAGAGCTAAATGTAGAATTCCATGGGAGGCAATAGCAATTATAGAAAAACATGATAATATGGAAAAAAAACATCCTTGCTTAATAAAAGAAATCCAAGAAATGTCAATGCACTGAAACTTAAGAAAGTCCAGAGAGAACTAACACATGCCAAAAAGAACAACTAGAATATATTCAAGGCCAAATCAATGAAATTAGAAACTCGGTGAAGATAGACACTCACTATGGCAGATAGTGAATGAAGGGAAAGTACTATAAGAGCAACACTAAAAGCTGCCAACCATGAAGAAAGACTTCAAAAGTGGAAAGAACATTTCATGAATCTGCTTGGAAACTTGTCTTAAGTCACCTATTAAAAAAATTATCAATGGCCAACTAAACATCAAACTAGGACAATTTATGGAGGAAAAATTTGATGTAGTACTGAAAAAAATCAAAAGCAGAAAAGCAGCCAGCTTTGACAAAATACCTCCTGCAGTATGAAAAACAAGAAAATTTGATGACATATTTCTTCAATTATGCAATACTCTCTATAAACAAAACACAACAGAAAAATGGACAAAATACTGTATCTTCTCTTTTCCCAAGAAAGAATTATCGAGGCATAACTTTTACTGCTATAGCTGCTAAGATTTTCTCAAAAGTATCAAACCAGAAATCAAAAAAAAATTCTTAGGAAAAATCAGAATGATTTTCAGAGAAATCAATCCACAACTTCACAGATTCTGACTATCTGCCAAATCATTGAAGGATTACATGCAAATAATCTCAGAGCAACTTTATTGTTCATAGATTTTTCTAAAGTATTTGATTCCATACACAAGGAAGATGGAGCAAATAATATTAACATATGGTCTCCTAAAAAAACTGTATAGCTATAATGATGCTATACACAAGCATAAAATTGCCCAGTCGGCTGGGGCTGTAGAATACATTGATTGCTTCTCCGCAGAGGGGTAAGACCTCCCCAACAATGAGTGTCCTAGGTATGACACTAAACAATCTGATGGTGAGGTTCCAGTGATACTGAGGCTTTGGGGATTGTGGAGCACCCCTTCATTGCCATTGCTCCCAGGTCCACTCTGGCCCAGAATGGTAGCACCTGATAGGGCCCTATCTATGGGTTAAATAGAACTAAACTGCATACTTATGCTAAATTGAATTGTTTGAATTAGAACTATTTGACTAATCTGAATAGCTTGAAATAGAAATGTCTTTGACAATTAAATTCTGTATTCATGCAAAACTGATTTGTTTGAAATAGAACTGATTATTTGTTTAAAAATGGATTTGGCATTAAATAACCTACAAAGGTTGATAAACCATAAAACCCAAACAACCAACCAACCAAACAAGCATGAAAACAATGATTCATTCACTTGATGGCGACACTGACTTTTTTGGCATTGTTGCTAGAGTTTTGCAAAGAGATACATTAGTGCCATATTTGATTATAATCTGCTAGTACTTTAAGTGTAGATCTAATAAAAAGAAATTGGAGATTCATTAGCACTATATATATTTATAATCTGCCAAGATTAAATACTACGGACTTTAATAGATCTGATAAAAGGAAACAGTTTCACATTAAAAAAACAAGAAGCAGACAATATTCAGCAGAACAATGACAGATGCAGATTATGCAATTGATCTTGTACTTCTCACTAATACATCTGCCCAAGCTGAATCCCTCCTGCATAGCAAGCAGCAGGGTGCTTTGGCCTCAGTGTGAATGCATATAAAACAGAGTTTATGTGTTCTAAACAAGAAGGAGTCATCTCCACCTTACATAAAGTCTCTGAAATTAGTAGACCAATTCACATACCTCAGCAGCAATATCTCATCTACTGAAAGCAATGTCAACATATATATTGAGAAGATATGGATTACCATTGACAGGTTATTGATCATATAGAAATCTACTCTCTCTGATAGAATAAAACAGGATTTCTTCCAAATTGTGCCTATATCAGTATTACAATATGGGTGCACAAACTGGACAAAATGCTTGGAGAAAATGCATGATGGGAACTATGCTAGAATGCTATGTACTGTTTTGAACAAATCCTAGAAGCATCAGCCCACAAAAAATCATCTGTACAGCCACTTACCTCTCATCTCACAAATCATTCCAGATGTACAAGACATACTGGACATTGTTGGAGAGGTAAGGACAAACTTATTGGCAACATTCTCTCATGGGATCCAACAAATGAACATGCTAATTCTGGCTGACCAGCAAGAACTTAAATAATCTCTGTGTAGACACCAGATGCAGTCTAGAGGATCTGCCAGGAGTGATGGCTGATAGGGATGGGTGGTGAGAGAGAGTCAGGGAATTCTGTACTATCAGCATGACTTTTTTAACTGTAGTTTTCATTGATTAGATAAAGATCATAGGATTTTTTCAAACATTTATTGAATTGACTGCTTTTATGTTGGATGGGAAAGTAAAATTGTCATTTTTCTGAAGTTTTGGCAGATGGAAGTTAGTGTTATCTGTATAAAAGATGTATTAGGAAACTTTGCCAAGAAAGACCTACAAGTAACTGAACAGCAGCATTTGAAGTAATAAAATCACCACAACTTGATTTGCCAAATGATAAAAGAATCTGCAGGATTGTTCTTATTTAGATTAAGTTGAATTTTGTAATAAATATTTGCATATTTGCTGGATAAAATTTTTATTAGGGAACTTTTGTACCTTTTTTATTGTTAATCAATCTAAAATCTTAATTCTTAAACATTTACAGAAAAATTAAAAATTAAGATGAGATTTGCTTTAGAAAAATAGTATTAGATGTAGAAGTTATATTCATTATTTATACGTTTGAAGAAAACAATTTTTATTAAATTTTACACGAACACGAATCATATTACAGTAAGATATCAGAACAAATTATTCTAGAAGTATTACAAGCTTGTGATAAGTAAAAAGTTTGTATTACTTATAGAATAATGTTTTAATTTTAAAGTATTTGAACACTTTGTTATAATCTACACAATTTAAATAAAAGTTATTAACTTTACTGTACAATAGAGCTGGCTTTTTAATTTATTTATTTTATTTATCAACTCAAATTTATATATGTCAACTTATAAAAAAACATGCTCTGTTTTATTTTTAAAAAATTATCTTTATAAATGTTATGCCTGTTTATTTTTATAGCTGTCTTTCAGAGTTGAGAGTAATAGTTATTATCTTGAGATGTATTGTGACTAATGTATAATCTTGTTCTGGTGATCTCTGATCCTCCTTTCTACATCATAGATTTTTTAAGTCACTTTATAATACCACTTAGGTTCAAAACATACTTTTATCATATTTTTTTATCTGAGAAGGAAAAGGATGTAAAAAGAATAAGACTTGTAATAAAATAAAAATTTAAACTCTTAACACACTTTTATGATAATCATCTTGTATGAGGATACTCAGATTTTAGTAACTTTTGAACTGGAAAGTCAGCAAGAAAGTGCAAAGTTTATTAAAAAATGACACTATTAAGATGATACTTATATCTTGCTATTGCTTTGAGACAATGGGTCAGTTTTTATTAGAAAGGAAGTTTGAGTTAGTTTTGAGTGATAAGCCTAGAAAGGAAGAATCATCTATCAAAAAGGAAATAATAAAGTAGAAATCTAGAGATTTCTTTTCTCTAAGAATGCTACCAACAGCTGCTAATTGAAAAATGAAGATGCATTTCTTTCTCAAGTGTTTAAGTCCTTTGAGAAATGTGGGACAAGGGAGTTAACTTGCTTACATTTTGCACATTTCTTTTTTAATTTATTTAAAATTGAATTTTTCAGTTTCTTGCTGTTTTAATAAACTCTATTTGTTGTATATTACATGGTATTTGCTCTTTTTGCTACATTATTTGACTATTTTTAAGTTATATATAAAGAAAAAATTAGAATAATTATTGTTGAAAAATTAAAGAATTGAATTTTTTCAAATTGAAATAATCTTAAAAATTGAAAATTATTTGTTTGCTTGTTGGGTATGTATAAAATATAGTATTTTTTTTAGATAAATGAGAGACTAAAGCTGGCATTTATTTCGAATTATAATTTTCATTAGAAAACATTGTTAAAAATTTTAAATTTTAAATTAAAATTCAATGAATTTTTCTTTTAAGTAGTTTTTGGTTATATTTCTAAAATGTAGTTAGTGATTAGAAAATTATTAACTAAGTTGTTTTAAAAAATTTGAATATATATATATATGTATGTATGTATGTATGTATGTATATATGTGTGTGTGTGTGTGTGTGTGTGTGTTTCTAATTCTTCTTTGGTTTATTTTCTTTGAATTGCCCATCTTTATATAATAGACTTTTCTGATGATTTAACAAATTGAAATTGATAAATGAATTCCATTATTATTCTTTGGTAAATATGGAATGTTTTGATAATATATTAGGAATAGAATTTTCTCCTATTTTAAACTTGAAAAATAGAATACTATAAATTGTCTTTAAATTGGATCCTGATTATTTTTACTTGCATATAAATAGATAGTTAATATGCAATTTAAATATGATATTTTTTGACTACACAAGTAAATTATAAATCAAGGATCTTCAGTCTTTTTCTCACTGTCTGTTTTGATATATTTTAGGAAGATTAAAACATATTACTGACCCCAATATAGAACTTGAAAATATTTCTACAGTATAGCATTTAATATAAAAATAACCAAAAAAATTAATGATAAATTAAATTTCTTCAACTCAAAGTACCACTCCCTTGAAATTATAAATTAGCCTCTTAAGGAGATAATGCCTACTTCTTAAGAGATATCTACTTGCATTTTGTTACTATCTTTATAGAAGAGGTTGATATAAATGGAAATATTTTATTCTTTCATCATAATGCTGACCAAATTTAGAAGACTTATTCTCCCTATATGGTTCTTGTTTAACATTTTTCTTACATCAAAAGTGGTGGTAGTAGTATTCTAATATCTTGATTAGAAAGGAAACAATGTTTTAATGATATTTGTATGTTAAAGCTAAATAAGAGTATAACTGCACTTTTAGATTGTTGTTGGGCCTTTTTTTTTTTTTTTACTAAATTTTTCATATAATGCACAGTGAATTAGTAGCTTGCAGACAACCTTGAAATAAATTTTGTTATTGATATTTTGAACAAAGTGATAGCTTATACTTCATATATTCATGCTTTAAGTTTTTCTGAAGAGTTTATATTTTTTCCTCAAAAATAAGTTGTCCTTGTATTCTTTTTAACATTTTCTTTTAAAAAAATCTTCTTTTAATTATATTTTAACATTAGGCTCTTAACACTCAAAAAACAAATTGAAAAAACTATTTCAAAGTTAACTGAAATATTTTAGCTTACTAAAACACAACTTTAATTTTTGATTACTCTTCAGATAATGGGTTATGAGTACTAAAATCCCAAATCTTTACGAGTTCATTATTAAGAGAATCTAACTGTAAAACAAGCTGTAGAAAATTCTTTATAAATTTTAGCAAGAGCAAATACTCATGTAAGCTGTAATAACTGCCCTCAAAATAGTGATAAGACAGATAATGTGTCACATTGCAGGATCAGTTTCAACATCTATGTAAAGATATGTTTTGTGCTATTTTGAAAATTACTCTTGTTTAAGCACAATACTTTTGCCAAATTTTGGAAGTTAAAAATTAACTTTCATTTGATTATATGTGGTCAGTTTTCTATAATGTCAAAAATTCTAATTTAAGTTATGGAAGAAGATTTATTTGAAGAAATTTTTACTATTTTCAATATGGGCAGCAGTTGCTTCTATTTTTTTTTTTTTTTTTTTCAAATTAATGAAAAACGAAAAGTTTGAAATCATGTTGATGTATCAAATTTCTATTTTTCCTTGATAGCTTTAATTAAATATGAAAATTAGTTTGAAATGATTTTGTTGAGAACTTTTTATGTGTATGCACACTGAAAACTCAGATGTTAAGAAAAGCCATTCCCACAATTGGTTTAAATCTATTAAGTTATAGCTCTAACTCATGAGGATAAGAATATATTGCACACTTGATGTTGTACAACAGCATATCTTTACTACTCAAAGCTGCTATATTTAGGTTTGTGTAGACAGATTTGTCAGCAAAGGAATACATAACAAGAGGAATTTTTCTTTCACCTGATCTGCTTTTTATGGTTAAAGTTCAAGAAAATACATGTTTGTGCAACCATGGTTTAAAGGTTAAACAAAATCTAATTTTCTGAATAGAAATATCATCATGAAAATATTGATAGTTCTAAACTGTTATATATATATATAATGATCATTATCAAGTTGTACTGATAGCATGAATTCCCTTGACTCCCTCTCACCATCCATCTCTATCAGCCATCGTTCTTAGCAAGTGCTCTTGATGGCATCCAATGTCCACACAGAGCTGATAAATCTGTTTTTGATGGTCAGCTAACACTGCTGTATCCATATGTCGAAATCCGCAGAAGAATATTGCTTATGAGTTCATCCTTACTTTTCCAGCAGTGCCCAGTGTGTTGTGTTCATCTTAGATAGTTTGTGAGATGGGAGATAAGTGGTCATACAGCTGCTGTTTTGTTGGGTGTTGTTTCCAAGATTTGTTAAAAAAAAGCATGCAGCATTCTTGTGTAGTTCCCATCTAGCTTTTTCTCCATGTGTTCATTAAAGTCTCCTTGGTGCATCCATAGAATAGTACTAACTCAGCTAAAGCTTGGAGGAAATCCTATTTTATCAGACAGATCAGATTTCCATATGGTTGTTAATAGCAGTTCTTGCCTTACCTATGTGTAGTTGACAATCCACAACTTCTCAGATTCTGAATCTTTATTGAATCATCGAAGGAGTGCATGTAAAAAATCTTGAGGAAACACTTCTGTTTATAAATTTCTCCAAGGCATTTTATTCTTTATACATGGAAAATGTGGAGCAAATAGTTCTTGCACATGGTCTTCCCAAAGAAAATGTTACTGCTATAATAATGTTCTACAAAACCATGAAAGCAATGGTTTGCTCCCCTGATGATAACAATGTTTTTTTTTTACATTGTTGCAAAGAGATACATTGGCATCTATTCATAATCCACCTAGATTATGTATTATGAACATCAATAGATCTAATGAAAGAAAATGTTTTCACACTAAAAAAGTCAAGAAACAGACAATATCCTGCAGAAATTATAACTGATGTTGACTCTGCAGATGATCTAGTGCTTCTTGAAAATGCACCTGCTCATACTAAATCTCTGCTCCATAGACTGGAGTAGGCACCAAGAGACATTGGTTTCTATGTGAACTTATAAAATGGAATTCTTGTGTTTAAATCAAAATGGTGCCATCTCCTCATGAAATAGTAAGTTTCTGAAATAAGCAGACCAGTTTACACACCTCAGTAGCAAAATCTCATCTACTGAAAATTATATATATATATATATATATATATATATATATATATATATATACTCTACTGTTTTGATGTATGAGGGCCAAAGATTTTGTTTGTTCTTATACCTGTGTCTCATGACAATCAAACCAGGCACAGATGTATATGCAAGTCCACTGATTGTGCATACTGGAAAGTTATCAGATGAAGTAGCTGGCATGATCAATCTAGCTTTTGCCTTCTACAATACTTTGAAATGCTGAAGATATCTTTTGTATGCTTAATATTAGGCGATCAGAAACTTTTAAACTGAATTAAAAATTTTTTTAAATTCAAATGAAGCTGTGTGCACAGCTGAGTAACTTATCTAATAAAATGATGATGTTTAAACACCTAGATTGTACTGTCTAGTCATCTAAATGAGTCAATGCCAATTTGAAATAAATTTATGAAAACTACTAATACTTTTTAACTGCAGTTTTTGGTGAAACACAACATTTTGTAAGTGCACCATTCTCCATACATACTAAATCTAACTTCATGCAACTTTTTATCTTTCCTAAACTTAAAATTCTTCTCAATTTGATGATTTGGAGGATATTGAAAGAAATAAAACAGTGCAGCTTCACACCATATCAAGAGGAGTTTCAGGGGTGCTTCAACTAATCAAAAACTTACTGCAATAAGTCTGTTGAATGTCAAAAGGACTATTTTGATGAAAATCCCTTTTTCATTCATTATTTGTTTCTGTCTTGGCAAATAACTTCAATGTTGAACATACCTTATATATGCATCTGACTGTTTGCTGTGACTAACATTCTTAGATGATATTAAAAAAATGTATCAGCTAAAATGAGAAAATGTTGTTCCACTATGTTTCTACTTGCTGTAAATTGCCTTTTCATTGGTGTGCAGGTGCATAAGTTATTCAGTATACTATTCTCTACTTTGTGATATTTCAAATTTTTTACTTTTTCTGATATCTACCAGTAATGTTTACTATAAAATACTTTAGCATAACTTAAATGCATCATTGATAATAACAAGCTAGTCTAGCAGACCATTGTTAATTACAAATCAATAATGCTGATGGTGTTAATGTAATATGTTTGAAGTGGATTGAAGTTATGAAAAAGTAAAAGTTTGATAGATCATTGTATTAATTGTTGACAAGTGATAACTAAGCCAGGCTGAATATGCTTGGTGATATTTACAAGTATTACTTTTATCTTAAGACAATCATTGGAATGAAACAAAAACAAAGCAATCAGATAGGCTTTTTTAAAGTAATATATGAAATATTTTACATTAACTGGGAAACATGGTTCCTTCTCTTTAGCAAAGTATTATATTGTTTCATTTTAGGATCAAATTTATGTAATGTTTTATTCATGTTTATTTATTTGGGAATATAATAATACAAATTTGCCCAGTCAGCTGGGACTGTAGAATACACTGACTGCACCTCTGCAGAAGAGTAAGACTCCTCCAATGAGTGTCCTAGATATGACACTAAACAATCTGATGGTGAGGTTCCAGGAATATGGAGCACCCCTTCATTGCCATTGTTCCCAGGTCCCCTCTGGCCCAGCGTGGTAGCACCTATCTATGGGTTAAATAGAACTAACAGCATACTTATGCTAAACTGAATTGTTTGACTAAACTGAATAGGTTGAAATAAAAATGTTTTTGACAATTAAACTGTACTTACATTTAAACTGCGTGCTTATGTTAAACTGGATTATTTGAAATGGAACTGTTTTTTGACATTGAAACTGTACTTACACTAAACTGAATTGTTTAATATAGAACTGTTTTGACATTTAACTCTGCGTAAACAAAATCTGTACTTATACTAAACAGAATTAGAACTGCTTGACTCAACTGAATAGCTTGAAATAGAAATATTTTTCACAGTTAAACTGTACTTACATTAAAATTGCATACTTATGCTAAACTGAATTGTTTAAAATAGAACTATTTTCATAAAAATGGATTTGGCGTTAAATAGTCTACAAAGGTTGATATACCATAAACCCAAACAAACAAACAAATGATACAAATGCAATTGAGTGAATATACTGCATTTAAAAGATTTGTTTAATATTTTGTTTGGTATATTTTTTCAGTAGTTGTAGCATAGAAGTACTATTAAAGACAGTGAACAGTGGTCAAATTGGAAACATGCAAGTATAAGATAGTTTGCATTCATGTTGGTCTATTTAGGTGCATAAATTAAAGATGATATAAAGCTAACTTTTAGAAACCACTTGTATGCATTAGTTGTATGTAGAAAGATTTTTAAGGATAATTATATTTTGTTATAAATCTAGTGCTTTTGTGCTGATGTCTGCTATAAAGCAGGTCTATAGGATGGATTATGGGTAGATTGGTGCACAGACAGTTTCAAAGCATTAGTTGTAGAATTTATAGTAAGATAATGACAAACCTACATGGCTATTAACCAGTGTTTAAATATTGTTGGTTTATTGTGAGTTTATTTAATTGGCATCTATACAAATCAGTGCATGTGTCTATAACAGTTTTTGCATGTCTTCTAAGATATCTTGGCAAATTTGGAATAACTTAATTCCTTATTTGAGTTTCGTTGCACAAATTTGAAATTCTTACTCATACAGTAGTTTTTTCTAAAAGTAACCTAATTTTTTTGACTTTCATTTATATAAAGAAGAATGTATTTACCAAACCTCTCCACCACAAGCAGCATGCAACATATGGTCAGTATTTTTAAGTGTAGTTCAGCTGGTTTGAATTCAAGGTTTTTCTTCTAGAATGGTTGTCTAATCAAGGCTAAAGAACTCAAGTGGGAAGTGAAACACAAACAACTTTGTTCAGGATTTGAACTCTGGTCACTGATTCTATTTCCTACAATGACAACCATTATGCTAAGTACACACACCTCCCTTTAAGAACATAGGACAATCTTTAGATAACACTTACTTTGAGATCAGTTCAATTATCTCAGTAGAAACTTACATATTCAGTTATACATTCTTATTAAACAAATGCAAATATTCCCTGCACCAATTTAGTCTAGGGAGTCTGTGTGGCATAATAGCTAAAGTGCTGGACTGCAATATTGTTGTAAGTGAGTTTGAACTCAGTCACAGTATTATGTTCACTTTCAGACTAATACCTTTGGGAAATATATGAAATTCCTTATCCCCCAGATATGGGTTAAATAGTATCACTGCTATTTTTCAACAAGGATGGCTTTGACATTAAGTAACTCACGATGGTTGATATACGATTAAACAAATTTTTTACTATAAATTGCTGTTACCTGGACAAACTATTTCTGTACAACACTGGAATGAACAATTTGCTCATTTAAATGTTAAATTACTTAAGAAAATACCTTTTTCTGGGCAAAGAAGTTAACTGGTGATTTTGCTGCATGATAACGCCAATCGAGTTGCAAATATGACACAGCAAACAATCATAGGGCTGTGTTGGAAAGTTCTACCTGTGACACATTTTCCAGAACTGTCACTTTCAGATTACCACTTGTTTCATTCCATGCTACACCCTTTATCTTTTCAGTGTTACCAGTAAGTTTAAGATATCAAATTTTCTAAGAAGTCAAAACAGTAAGTAATTGCTGTTCACGATGGAATATACAATTTGCCTGAAAGGCAGCAACGGGTCAGAGAAAGTGAGAAAAAAATAATTTGATAACTAAATACTTATACAAAAAATTTATATGAATAAAAGATAGTGTTAAAAATGCTGAAAATTTAGTCTTTTTTGTAATAGGTTGATCTATCTCAAGTTTGGAATTCTTTTTGTTTGTAAAACTTTTTAATATTTCTTATATTGTTTGTGAGGCTTAGAATATGCTGACTGTATCCCTTGCAGGAAGGATTGTCATGGGTATGGCACTCTACTGCATCTGGTAGTGAAGCTCCAGTTCCAAAGCTTTTAGGAGTGTGGAATACCTCTTCATTGTCACTACTCCCAGGTCCATTCTGACCTGGAGTGATAGTACCTGTTAGGATCCCAGCAATTGGTCAAATAGATCTGTTTGCAAATTATTTCTATTAGATAGGAATACTTGATATATAATTGTGTGTTTAAAACTTTCAGAAACCACACAAAAAATGTAATTCTAATGTATAATATACACAATACCCTAATCTTTAATCATAAAATGACCTCAATGGGTTGACATTCCATTAAAACCAATCAATTAACCAATCATATTTTATTATTTGAATTACTGTTGATCTATTTTAATTGATTTTGAAGCAAGTACATTTTTACATCAGCCGATTTTATTTCCTTTTTGAACAACTGCTCATAGAGTAGGGGTTTGTGTACTGATCATGCAAGCTATTGATAACTTTGATTTAGGATGGTCCAAACCCCTTTTCTTTGTAATTTGTAATTTTTTTCTCTTATTATCACAGTTATAATTTTCATTCAACAGATTACATAAACTGTGAAAATATCTTTTATTCATGGGATTGATTTTTTTTCATAAATATAAGGTTGGATCAATAATTTCAGTTATAGTTATTAGCTGAAATTAAATCTGAAATTTTCACTGTATGATGTTCTATTAATATGATTTATATTTGCCATTAAAGTAGGTTGTGAAATAGATATTTGATGATTGTGTAAAAATAAATGCTTTTTTTTCTTCATTAGGCTATAGACTTATTGATCTCTCTCTTGAGTTACATGTAGCATCACAGTTATCATTGTAGGAAAGGGAATTAGTGATTCAAATTCAAATCCTGAATGAGGCTATTTGTGATCCACTTCATGGGAAAGACATGACTATATATTCCCTCCCAGTCATGAATAAATAGTAGGGTAGACTGGATTCTTTAGCCTGGCTTTGGCAACCAATCTAGGAGAAAGAAAACTCCGGTTAAAAGTTAACCTGGTGTCACATTCTGCCATTGGGTAAATACCAACCGATCTTGATCTATATATATATATATATATATATATATATATCTTAAAGTATATATATATATATATATATATATATATATATATATATATATATATATATATATATCTCTTAAAGTATATATATATATATATCTCTTAAAGTATATATATATATATATCTCTTAAAGTATATATATATATATATCTCTTAAAGTATATATATATATATATATCTTAAAGTATATATATATATATATATATATATATCTTAAAGTATATATATATATATATATATGTTAAAGTATATATATATATATATATATATATCTTAAAGTATATATATATATATATATATATCTTAAAGTATATATATATATATATATATATATATATATATATATATATATATATATCTTAAAGTATATATATATATATATATATATATATATCTTAAAGTATATATATATATATATATATATATATATCTTAAAGTATATATATATATATATATATATATATATATATCTTAAAGTATATATATATATATATATATATATATATATCTTAAAGTATATATATATATATATATATATATATCTTAAAGTATATATATATATATATATATATATATATATATATATCTTAAAGTGTATATATATATATATATATATATATATCTTAAAGTATATATATATATATATATCTTAAAGTATATATATATATATATATCTTAAAGTATATATATATATATATATATATATATATATATATATCTTAAAGTATATATATATATATATATATATATATATATATATATATATATATATATATATATATATATATATATCTTAAAGTATATATATATATATATATATATATATATATATATATCTCTTAAAGTATATATATATATATATATATATATATCTCTCTTAAAGTATATATATATATATATATATATATATATATCTCTTAAAGTATATATATATATATATATATATATATCTCTCTTAAAGTATATATATATATATATATATATATATATATATCTCTTAAAGTATATATATATATATATATATATATATATCTCTTAAAGTATATATATATATATATATATATATATATATATATATCTCTTAAAGTATATATATATATATATATATATATATATATCTCTTAAAGTATATATATATATATATATATATATATATCTCTTAAAGTATATATATATATATATATATATATCTTAAAGTATATATATATATATATATATATATCTTAAAGTGTATATATATATATATATATATCTTAAAGTATATATATATATATATATATATCTTAAAGTATATATATATATATATATATATATATCTTAAAGTATATATATATATATCTTAAAGTATATATATATATATATATCTTAAAGTATATATATATATATATATATATATATCTTAAAGTATATATATATATATATATATCTTAAAATATATATATATATATATATCTTAAAGTATATATATATATATATATATATCTTAAAGTATATATATATATATATATATATATATATCTTAAAGTATATATATATATATATATATATATATATATATATATATATATATATATATATATATATAAAGAATATATATATATATATATCTTAAAGAATATATATATATATATATATATATATCTTAAAGAATATATATATATATATATATATATATATATATATCTTAAAGTATATATATATATACACACACATATATTTATACATATTATATATATAATATATATATATATATTTATATATATATATATCAAGTAAATAAGGACTGAATATCCAAAGCATGAGTGCTCAATGCACGTCTCTTTAATACAAAATATACCTGACAAGCTTTGATAAGTTAAATGAGTTTATGATGGAGATTGAATACTATTTCTAAATTTCTTGTTTTTAAACACACACACACACACACACACACACACACACACCTTGAAGGTATTCTTAAAATTTAATGGCATCAGACTTTAGCCTTAGTCTTGTTCTTTCTAAAAGGTTTGCTACAAAATTTCAAAGAAAAACAGTACTATCTTTTTATCAAAACAATGGGAAATATTGTCCAAGTGGTTATCAAATATAAAGTATTTATTCTTGACCAAAAGTATAAGGGAGATTACATCCACACCTAAAATCATATTCCAGTCTTAGATTTGTAGACAAAAGAGATTCTGTTATTTTTTATGTATAAAATTATTTGATTTATGAATGTTATTTTGTAGTGGGAAATTTAAAAAAACTATTTTCCTTCTTAAAAGCTTCTTTGTAAGAATTTATTTATATCCAAAGTCCAGTTTTAGTGTTTTAAACTTTGCACAAATTTATATTTGCATTGCATTTTTAAAGTAATGACAAAAAATAAATGTCACTCTTGAGCTGATTCTTGTGTAATCTTTCGCAACAGAAATCTTTGTTTCCTCATTCATTCAATATGCAACTACGACTCTTTAGTTGATGTTTCATGAATTACATTCCATAATCTTGGAATCCCTTTTTTGTGCTAAAAACTTTTTAGCTCTCAAGCTATTCTTTGGAAATAAAGGCATTAAAATGAACTTTTTTTTGTTTAAAACAAAAAAATTCTCTTAAAAGTTTGGAAGGGTTTGGATGAGGAGCTTTCTAACTTTTGCTTAAGTTCTTTGCTAGCTTTTGGGCTTTACTGTTTTTGTAATAGATCTCACGTTATCATTGTGCATTCCTCACATACACTCTATCCACCAAGGAGAGTCTATTTTTTACTTCTCTGCTACACTTTCAAGGAAGCAACTTTTTTGCCCCTCTATTCTTTCTTTCTTTCTACTTACCAACTCTTTATATCCTCTTCTCTCACTTTCTTTCTTTTTTATTATTTATTTATTTATTTATTTTTTACATTTCAATAGATGTCTTGTGTGAATTGTGTGTTCCTTGTTTTCTCAGGCATTATACTTTACTTACTTAGCAATCTGGAATGTATGTTTGTCCCCCCCCCCAAATTGATGCACATTCCTCAAATGCAGACCTAGTTCCCCCTTACCAGAACTACAAACTATTTCCCCCCCTTGTTCATTTATACAGGAGTCTTTTTTTCTACAGACTCCTCTAAAAGCAGAGTGCTGGCTGGTTGATAGTTATGTTAGTTGCATAATTAGAGTATATGTACTACTGTTGCTACTACTGCTGATTTTCAGGGAGTGAGGAGGCAAGGGAGCTGCAATGGTAACAGAAACAGTCTTCATAGTAGTTTTAGCCACAGCATCATCCCTCTCCAACACTCAGTTCTACTTCTTCATCACTGATTCCTTTGGTCAATTAATGGCTATATAACTGAAATAATTAACAGGCCAGGAAGGTATGGATTCCTGCCGAGTACTTGTTAACAGCTGTCTAGCAGTATTTGCTCCTCACTAGATGGCTGCTGTAGCTCAAGTGTGAGTGACTGCTTTCCATCACACATACACACACACATACACAACCTTATGACCGAAGCATTACCATTTAAGGTCAAGTTGCCTCCCTTGACTAACAGTAATTTGATCAGCCCTACCAAATGTTGACTGTAGTCCAACAGATATTTGGTTCCTTTTCCTTTAGTGCTTACAGTCTGTTTTTCTTGAGATTCTTCACTCAAACTATGGCAGGCAGAGTTTGCCAGCAAAAGAGTGAAGGGGGAAGAAAAGAAGAGGAAGGGTAGTAGGAAATACTGGACAGATTTCTGATTTCCATTCAAATTGTTTCCTTAATTTAATGCTTCTCTCTTTTATTTTGTAGCTAATTTTATCAAAGCAGTCTTTTCAGTGACTATTGATGTGGGCCTTTCTAGAAGAATAGTCCCTTTAGTTCATTCCTTTAAATAAATTTACTGTAACATACCCAGCTATTTTGCAAGTATGAAAATAATTTTTCTAAATCCTAATTTAAAGTTCAACTTTAAACAATAATTAATATTTGATATTTATCTGCAAAACTTTAATTATTGTATTTTCTTATTTCATAAATTTTATGAAAATTAGTGATGTTACACAATTTAAAATTTTTTTAAATATTTTATTGTATATTCAAATTTTTTTCTTTTATTAGTGTCTTCATCTTTATGTTTTTAACATTTTAGTTGATATATTCTTCTGTCTTCTTTGGATGTATGTTGTGTGCAATTGTTGAGGAAATTAAAAATACTGAATAACTTCTAAAGACTACTGGATGCAACATTAGTCGAAACTTTTTTTTGGCAAAGATGAAAATATTTGTCCAAAAACTGCATGGAATAATGAAAATACTTAATCACAGGAATTAAAAAATATTTAGTATTTAATTTAAAAATAAAATTGAATTCAATCTAATTATCTTTTATGGATCTCTTAGAAATCAAAGTGTTATGGGTTTGGTTTGGTTTCTTTGTTTATTGGCATATCAACTTTTGTGGGTTATTTAATGCCAAATCCTTCCTTGTTAAAGAAAAACAATAATACTATTTAACCCATAGTTGGGGGGGGGATAAGGGAGTTCATACTTTTCCTAAGGATATTAATCCAAAAGGGAAGGTAATAGTGTGACTGGAGCTCGAACTTGCTTACTTCAAGACTGCAGTCCTGTACTTTAGCCATTATGCCTTGAGGACTTCTTCTGTCGTTATGGTTTTAATGTTTTGATACTTTAATAATTTCAATAAGAGTTTAGATTTAATATTTAGGGAAATATATTATAATAACATCCTTTAAAAAGAAAATCAGAGTAAAAATATTATCTAATATTCTATGCTTTAAAAAAGACCATTATCTTAAAGCATTTTAAAATTCAAACAAACTATCAATTTTGTATAACTTTTACTTTAGCATATTTATACTTTAGAAATTGTTCTTTTTCTTCTGCATATCTTAATAAATAAATAATGAACAAGAATATACTGTATAAAGGAATTAGATATTGCTTAAAACAATTAATTATATTATGTGTATATACGTTCAACTGAATACCTACAGCAACAAAATTGTCATTTAAAAACTGACTTTGCTCTAAGTAGCTGTTTCTAATACAGAGATACTTAAAGAGTGTTTTTTGTTTTTACTTTTTAAGATAATTGAATAAATTGAGAATTTCAATGGTTGTAAACTGAGTTATCCTGGAATGTAACAGTATTATTTATAATACATATGCATACTTCGTATCAAATAAGTAATTGCATTTTTTAGAATCATTATTGAATGCGAAAAAATAAAACATAAGTGATTTGATTTTGCTCAATCATAAAATAGATTTGTTGACTTAAGTAGCTAAATCAATGTACCCTGATGTGGTATTTACTAAAGACTGATGGTAATCAACAGATAATTCTTAGTTAGATACAGCTATGTCTGTGGTTCTGTACTTTATTCTTTATTGTCAATTTTTTTAATATATAATATGAAGCAAATTTTGATATTGATAAAGTTTTCATGATGCTTGTTTTCTTTTTAAATCATAAATACCATCCATAATCTTTGATGAAAATAACTGTCCCTATTCTCTCTCTCTCTCTCTCTCTCTCTCTCTCTCTCTAATGTCAGAGCTGTCTGTCTGTGTCCACTTTTCTTGCTTTCCCCATCCACCACAGACCCCAAATTATGTACCAATTATGATTCACTATACCTAAAAAATGATTTCTATCTTAAAAGATCAGACTAGCAGAGGTACCTGGTATTGCCTGAATCTCAAATATGTCATAACAGTTTTTTGTTTGTTTGTGTTTTTTTAATACTCAACTTATAGCAAGTTTTCATGTAGTTCTTTTTATATAACTTTTAAAGCAGATATTTCTCTAAAGTTAGATAAAGAAATATAGGAGATTCACTCTATGGAATTCAAAATTTATTTCAGTTACCAAAACCAATGTGATGAACCTACATATTTTCCAACAAAAATTCACTGGTTTATTTTAATGTTTTAAAATTTTTTATTTATTATAATTCTGCTTGGTAGGTGTTGGAATAGTTATTAAATAAAACTGTTTAATTAATCAAAAAATGTAAACTTTAACAAAGCCTTAAGTGAAATATTATTTTTGTTTACTTTTACATCTCTCTTGACTTCAACATGTACATAAGATCATTTAAGAAATAATTATTTTATTTAAACCCTTTTTTTATCAGATTATGTCAATGATGACATTTTTTTCACTTGAAAATTAAAGCAAACTTTTGTTTAATTTGATAATAATATAACAAGGTAAAAGTAAAGTTGGCAACCATAGTCAAGGGTGACCTGAAGGCTCCCTTTTCAATAGCTACTACACTGAGGTGTAGGGAAGGGTAAAAATAATTAAAAAGTATATATTGAAAGATATGTTTTTTTTCAGTATTTGATAAGCTCAACTTCAGTTTTAAAATTAAGAAAAAATTGTACATATAATCACATGTGAAAAAACTAAAATAACTTGAAAACTCATTCAAGTGTAACAACACAAAAAACCTTTTCAGTATATTTGACACTTGAACAAAGCTTGGTACCTCTGCTAGTATATGTATAATTGATAGTTTAGAAAACATTATATTTATGATTAATAATAGTAGCATTAATTCTATGACAATTTCTTTTAAAGTAGACATCTCATGAACAGTGAGGCTGTTATTCTCAATACACAGATGATATTGCATAAAGTATATCATAACTGGACTTATAAAATTCAATTCACAACACATCACAAAAAATGTAAGAATATATTGGTCTCAAAACACAAAATTTTCATTAAGAGGGATTAGGAAATTCATTAAAATTAATTGTTGAGTTTAAAATCAGTGTTTAATCTTAACCTTTAAATGTTTTAATTAAAATTTTAAAATTCAGTGTATCAGTGTGAATATTTCAATGATTAATATTCAAGTCAATGATTTTGTTAAGAATAAAAATTCTTATAATTTTTTAAATTATTTTTTTAAACAGCAAAACACTTAGAATTTTTGTTACATGTGTCCCCTATAATAGCTGTGATTTACAACTAATAATATAAGCAGAGTAGATAAGAGAAACAAGATGTTTCTATTGACAGCTGCTGAAAAGTTAATTATTTCACAAGTTACTCTGCTGATGTGCACAGGCTCATTTGAAGTGCCACCAATTTTCCTTTGAGTTTGGGTGTCATTAACCCATAGCTTGAACTATTGTCAGCCTTATGATTTATCATTAAATCTTAACATATCTTTTTTGTAGCATTCACTATCCAATTACTTTAAAATATTATTTAAAATCAGTCCATGTTTATTTGTAATTCTTTCTTTTTTTTATATATAAGTAAATTCATTCTTGATAGTATTAAATATTTACAATTCAGTTAAAATACTTTACTTTTGATAATTTTTAACTGAAATGAAAATGTTTGTAAAAAGTTATTTTCTTATAAAGATACTGAAAAGTTATTTTCTTATAAAGATATTGCAAAAAATTTATACAGATTGTCAAAATATATTGCTTTTGTCATTATTGTCAATGTATATAAGGACGTTTTACAGTTATCAATACCTGAGCACTATTTATGGGGGAGTGAATTGACAAATGCTCATTTACCTATTTTCTTGATCAACCATTGTAGTATGTCAGAGTTATCTTGTATTGAAATTGAGCATAGGTTGGCTATTAGTTCTAAGTGAACATTAGCAATTACGGCCCAAATTTGAATTTGCCATTTTCATTTTCCTTATTGTATTTAGGCAGAAAAAATAAGTGAATCAAAATTATTGCCATCTGCCTCAATGAATACTGAACTATTTATTTTTTAAGTTACAGTTAATATAATAAAGATAGAAAAGTGATATGAACACCTACAGTCAGAGATTTGTACCATAACATCAATTGTGAGCTTGTGTTAACAAAATTACTTTATCCATGGATGGTAAAATAATGTAATTTATGTTCGAATTTAAATTGTAACTGTAAATTTCTATCAGAAAATACTATTAAAAACTGTTTTAATTTGTAAACGAAAAGTAAATCTGTCATTTGATTTTTAATTTCTATGTATGTAATTAGAGAGTACAGAAAACTTAAAACTTTATGATACTGCAAATATGATGGTATCATGAAAATTAACTTAAATTATTTATATATATATGTGTGTGTGTGTGTGTGTGTGTGTGTTTTTGTGTGTGTGTGTGTGTGTACATGTATGTATATATGTGTGTGTGTGTATATATATATATATATATATATATATATGTGTGGGGGGGTATATATATATATACATAAACTCCAGTTTTACATGACCCAACAAGGTGATTGTTTTACTTTACGTATCTATATTCTCTAAACTGATGTGATCTATAATCTCTTACGTGATGTAATTTTTAAATTTTTAATTTATTAAATTCCTAATGGAATTATTAAAATTTTATTATCCATGCAAATTAAATTTGGGGGAGTCCTTGTGGTGTAATGGTTAAAGTGCTGGAATGCGGCTTTGAAGTAAGTGAATTCAAACTCCAGATATTATTGCTTTAGTTGTATCATTGTGGTTCTTCTAAAAGGTTGTCTTTGGCATTAAATAACTCACAAAGGTTGATAGGCCATTAAACGGAAAAAGAAAGGAAGAAAGAAAATAAATTTACTAAAGGCTCATGAATCTTGAAAGTGCTATCAAAATATCTTCCTCAGCATTTTTTCATTTGAATCAATATTCATAAAGCAATTATACAATAGTGTTTTTCTCCTTGCTTTTTGAATGATCCTTATATTATATCTCTTACTCTTTAGATAGATGTTAGTTTACTTTTATAAGTATAAAATTATAATTTGGTTGATTATTTTATGAATAAAAAGCTCACTGAATGATAATTTCTGGATTAATTCTTCAGTTAGATTCAAATTCCTATGCTTGGCTCTGTACAGTTTGCAAAAAAAAGAAAAGAAATGACAAAGCAAATATGTTGGTTGCATGCATACACCTTAAGTAATTCTGCTATTATTGGTTCGAACCACAAATTCCATAAAGTATCTTTTGGTATTGTAGACTATTAGTGTTAATTTTTAGTGCTCTGCATCATTCATTAATATTATTTCCTCTTTTACTAAATTCCATCCAACAGGGCCAGAATTTTTCTGGCCCTGTTGGATGGGGCTATAGAATACACCAACTGCATCTCTGCAGAGGAGTAAGACTCCCTCCTCAAATGAGTGTCCTGATTAGGACACTAAATAATCTGATGGTGAGGCTTCAGTAATGCTAGAGCTTTGGGGAATGTGGAGTACCCCTTCATAGCCATTGCTTCCAGGTCCTCTGTGGCCCGAAGTGCTAGTACCTGATAGGGTCCTATCTATGGGTTAGATAGAACTGTTTGACATTTAAACTGAGTGCAAATAAAAGACATGCTAAACTGAATTGCTTGAAATAGAACTGTTTGATCATTTAACTGTGTGTAAACAAATGACTGATATTTGAACTGTTAGTGTTAAATAGCAATAATTGAAACCATTTAAGTGTGTGCAAAAAAGAATGAGCTCAGGCTTGTTTAAAAATGTTACCTACAAAATATATTAAGAAATCATATAGTTGATATATATGTATAAAATGGCATTAAATAACCTACAATGGTTGATATGCCATAAAACAAAACTATCCAAATCACATATTTAATGTATATGTATAAAGAGGATTTGGCATTGTATAACCTACAATTGTTGATATGCCATAAAACCCAATCAAACCAACCCTAGATTCTTTTTCAAGGGCATAAAAATGTTGTGCTTTTAGTAACTTTCAAAGCTTAATTTCAGTTTTGGTTGTTTTTGTTGACATAGAAGTCCATGACAATATAAATATGAATTTGGTGATCAGAGTCACCAGCAATGACAGGACAAACTTTTTGCTTAGCAAATATCACCTACAGTGCTAAAGGTTAACTATGCAACAACTGACAAATTCATAATATACAGTTATGTTAAGTAGCTTATATTGATCTATTCAACTCTTTTAGATGGCGTGTATGACTTGGACAAGTTAACTTATAAATTCAGTATATCTGAAGGTATGAATACCTATTTATATATTCATGAATGCTGATGGATTCCAAACAATGCAAGATTAAAAAATTATCTGTTGTGAGCTAAAAAGAAAAGGGATAAAAATTACTTATGCTTTTTAAAGATTTTCAAACCTAACTGGTCCACCACAGATACTGGGTTGTAGATTGCAACTCGTCATGCAGAATTGCTACTGTACCAATGAGAAGTGTGGTAAATAGATTTTAGATTAGTTGAACTTCAGAGCCATATGGTTTGATTCATTAATAGCTGTTTTTCATGAAAGCATATCATGATTATGGGAAATAATCCTAAATGACAAGAAAACTATACATCAAGATATTTTAAAAATTTAACTGAAGTCATAAGCTTATGCTGTTAACAGTATATGTATTTGTGTCCATCAACAAAATCCCAAATTTGATGGCACAAAACATCAATGCAATCATTTTGGTTAATTTTTTTGTATTTTTCATGTTTTATGTAAGTATCAAACCATTATAGTTTTTATTCCTAAAATTATCACAGTGGGGATCAGATGGGAATTATACTAAGTTAAGAATATAGTAAATTGCAAATTACATAGAAAGATAGAAATTTGAAGCTAGTAATTTATGGGTTAGGAACTACTTTCTAAATATATTTTTCTATTTATCTAATGTCAATAATTTTTCTAATAAAAGGCTTTTTTCCCTTTTTATTATATCTTTTTTTTCCCCATGTTACTGATTCTCTAATTCTGAGAACATTTGATCCTTCGATTGCTTGTCAAGGAACATTAAGTTTTTTCTTTTAGATTGCAGTTATAGTGAAGTGAATTATTTTTAAAGGCTTTTTAAAAGTATTTTAAATTTTTAAAGAAAATTTTGCTAACTCATAGATTTTTTGATTATGCTGATCATGTACATCTAAGTATGTTTTAATTAGTTAGAAACAAACCTGTCTTTGGATTTAAATAAGATTGTACACCTGGATTAAATGAAAACAATAATTTATACTATAAATAAGCAAAAATGTATGTAATACAAACTGAAAATATTATGATCAGTAGTAGAGAAGTCTTATAGTTTCAGAGAAAATAATCATTTCTTCTAGAGCAGTGTTTCCTAATGTGGGTTCTACAAAAAATGAATTAATAAATTCTTTGGTTTCATGAGATAAGGTGTTTTAATAAAAATTCATTTTATTAAAAAAATGGTATTCACTATTTTCCAAATAATATTTTTCTTGTAAAGCTGAATAAATCATGTTTATCTCTGCAAATGAAAAAGTTAATATTTTCCAAAATCAAAGATAAAATGGTATCATTACCATGTAAATTGTAGTACTGGATCTCAACTGTGGAATAAAATACTCTGAATTCTTTTCTGATTCTTAAATACTGAGCATTTTCCAAGTTTGAACAACAGATAATTATTGGATACAAAATCTTTTTCAAGTAAAAGAAAAGTCAACAGGATTTCTGTCAGTGGATTATGAAAATATAATTGAAATTTGAACAGATACTTAGTTAAAGGCTGTTCCCATAGCAATTTTCTGGTTTGATACATTTGACAAATATCCAGATTTATAAATTCTATTAATGTTTGCAACAACATATTTGTGTGAATATGGCTTTTCTCTGTTAGCACTAAAATTAAATATTGCAATAAACTAGATACTACATCTGATGTACAAATTTAATTATTCAATATTAAAATAAATTTTCATACTAGACTCCAGTAAGCATCAATATTCTTTGTATTAATCTGCTTTTAATAAATTTTTTCACAACAATTATAAATTCATAACAATTGAAAAGAAGAGTTTAAAATATATTATTTTAACTAGCTTAAAACCCTTCTCTGTGGGTGAGATTTTAAGCTAGTAGAATAGAAAAATATGTAAATAATTTTTAGATTTTGAACAAAAGAAAATTTTGAGAACTTTTTAATAAGTGTTGATATTCATAGACTTACTGTGTTCTTTCTTGAAGCTTGTTTCTCTACATCAAAGTGGATTCTGATTTTTGGAAAATTTTATAAAGGGTCTATAAAATATGTTTAGGAACGATTGAGCTAGATAAAAAATATTAAAGGGGAGAAATAGATGCAGTTATAATAAAAGTTGGAGGAGCAGCCTGGTGACAAATGAAAGACAATAATAGTATAATTTAGTTATGAGAAATGCAACATTTTATTATCTCATGGTCAATGAAGAAATCTTTAAAAAGTCAATGAGTTTGTGAAAAAAAAATTGTTACATAGGCTGTCAGTGATTGATAAAATCTTCATAGGACTTATTTCATTGTCAGTCATCTTTACTTTTGTCCCATATTATTTTTCAGTCATTCAGGTTCTAAAAATCAGTAGTGCTTAAAAATAAATTACAGATAATTGATACAGTAATGCCTAACTCATTAAGAAAAATCAGACTTAAAAGAAAAAAAAATGTAAGTTCAAGTAAAACTTTTTCTTTCTATTTCTGTTCTAATGTGTGTACATACATGAGGACCATTTAAAAATTTAAAAAGTCTGTGCAAATATTATACTGTGTCCAATATGCTAGTGTTATAATAACTTATGTATCCATCTACTGAAGCTGGATACATATGTAAAATTGTGTCATCAAAATAACTGCCAATTATATGCATGAATTGTCATTTATATCTAGCATTATGATGCCTTTTCTATCTTGGTTAACTTAGCAGTTCTTGCTTGGATGGAATCCCAGTGGCATAGTAGACTGTGACAAGTTCAAACTCCATTCACACTACTACATTCACTTTTGGACTGATACTCTTGGGAAAGGTATGAACCCCCTTTTCACTCCAGCTAAGGGTTAAACAGTACCACTCCTGTCTTTCTATGAGCATGGCTTTGACATTAAGTATACTATGAAGGTTGATATGCTATTAAACAAAGAAATCAAAACCAAACCAGTTCTAGTTAATGGGGAGTCCCAATCTAGTCTTTTGTGATCTTAATAAATAAAAGATTGTTTTGATAGGTTTTATAATTAAATTGCTTAGTTATTTATATAAAGCCAATTCTGCATCAAAACTGCTAACAATCTTATGCTTTAAGATCAAAACACACACACACACACACACACACACACACACACACACACACACACACACACACACACACACACACACACACACACACACACACACACAAATAAGTAACTTGATATTTTTTATTATACTAATAAAAAAATCAATTTTTCTTACTCCCCTTTATATTTTAAAATCTATCAAATCTAAAATTTCATTTTTTCATAAAAATAACTAAGATAATTTTCTTAATCTAAGAACATTCCAATGATTAAATATTTAGAATAATGTAAAATTTTATATAAAATGATCATAAATATGAAATTTCCATATTTTTTGCATTATTTAAAGAGACACTTAAAATTTTGTTAAAAATCTATTTATTTTTAATTTTAAATGAAGACTTAAAGTTTAAATGATTATCATATGAAAGTCATTCAATAAATTAGGTAAATTTTGCCTAAGTAGTTGACAATAGGAAGCACTGTTTACCATTGCACCTTTTTCAAGGAAATCAGTAGTGATAGGTCCTTTTATAATCCAGAACACTGTCTACATGACCTTTTTTACTGACTGCTACACCTGGAACTTTTTCTTTCCACTCATAGACTGTATTTTTGTTACAGGCTTGTAGTGGCAAACCCATATTTAGACCATTTGTAAACATTTTTTTAACTAAAATATGCTTCTCTATACTCATCACACTTTTGTAAATTTCACATGCTTTGTATTTCTCAGCACCAAAAATTTGATGACAGACCTCTGCCTAAGCCTGGAGCACTCTATTTGATTTTCCACCATTTTGAATAGCCTCAGAACAAATATTTTTGTAAGATTAAAATAATTTTTGCAATAAACCAATTCCAAATAATGCAAAAAAAAAAAATGAAAAAAAAATCTGAAAAAAAGTATTTTGCTTTTTTTGAAAACTCCCCTTATTTATGGAATGACCCTCGTATATATTCAAAAGTATATAGAGCTTTATCTCAAATAGGTCAGTGAAAATGCTAAAAGAATGTTGGGTGATAATCTGGAATGAGAGCTTTATATCTTACAGTTACCACTGAGAACCTCAGTGAGACTTTTAGAGATACCATGGGAACAAATGCTCTATTTGGCCAAGTACCAGTAGTTTTAATGGGAGATTTGTTAGGTACTTCCAGGGAATCCAAATGGTACAAGTTGATCAAATCAGAAGCTGTTTGAAATCATCACATTTGTAGAAACACGTCAAAAACATGTGACTTCATCTTTCAAATATTAACACTCAGATTTACTAAAAGGCTTCAACATTGAACACAACTACTACAATCACCAATGGCTATGTGAAAGAGCAATACTTGTCCCAACTAATCAGCCTGTTAATTGGATCTGTGAATAAATTGTTTAATAGTTGTATGATGTAAGCATATACAAATCTGTTGGCACTATTACAGATTTGAACAAAACTTTGACTTAATCTAGTGAGTTTCTTAACAGCTTGGAGCTATCTGGTATACCACCTCACAGGCACTTACTCACAAAATGGGCACCAATTATTTCTTAGGAATTTTGATGCTCAATGTATATGCAATGGCACAAAGTTGGCAGTCAAATAGCTTGTGTCATATCTACTTGAAGTGACAATACTGAGAGGTTGTACTATCGGTAAGGATGTGTTCATTACAAGAATTTTAATTATTGCCAATAACATCCCATTTTATTTTAAAAGGTTGCAGGTCTTCATCAGGATGTTTTGTCATGTACATCAACAAATCTCAGGAAATAAACATTGAACATGACTTGTTACTGCCTTGTGAGTCAGAGCACAAAATAAATCTCTACTTAGGAAAAAACAAAGAACATTGTCTAGAAACTTTGATTTACATGGATTTTTCTTTTTCTGCAAATGCAACTTTTGTCATTCATTGCCAGTCACTTTTCCCCTTCTCTTTCTTTCTTTCTTTCTTTCTTTCTTTCTTGTGTCTCTTGTTCATTGATTTTTATGAAAAATATTTCATGAAATATATATAATCTAAACAAGTGTTTCATCTTGAGTTCATTTTGCAGCCTGAGAAGTTTTGCCTGCGATTGACCTTTGTTCTCCTCAAAGCAAAGCAATTAAGAAAACTTCTACACTCTTGTTTTATCTAAAAAATTAACATGTACTATGATCATTCTCATTTAAATGTTTATTAACTAAATGTTTTTTAACTATGAAGAAAAATCAGGTTAATAAAATATTAACTTTTAAATGATAAGTTTTGTGTTGGATTTGCTTAAGTCTTACTACAAAAAATTATTTTCTCTCATTTTTTCTTTTCAGTTTCCAAAGGAAACTTGCTAACTTTAATGTGTAGCCCATTAAATCAGAAACAAAATCAAAAGATCTTTCTGTCTCCAATAATCATCTCATGATTAAATTGTATTAGATTCTGTCCTTGTCTCAAAGCTGCCACAGCTATACTACCATTTTATCTACTATGTTATGCATGCATCATGCATCCATTTCTACAAGTAGGGAAGGGCAAATCATCTAGTGTGCTATTGTCTCTAATTATTTTGTACTTTAGTTTATTTCATTGCATAAGAATAAGTCTTAAAAATTTGGATGATTCCGTAGTTATACTAGAAACCATAAATCATATTATTTAGTTTCCTCTAGAGACTTGGTAACAGCAGCTAGAATTTTAACCATAGGTCATCTTTAATTCCTTTTATTGATATACAAAATAAAGAAATAAGAATTTTAACTTTTTTAATTAAATAAGGTGTGTAAATAGATGAACCCAAAAGAGCAAAGCTACTTGTCTGTTATAGTATATCTTTAACTTCTTTGCTACTATGCTCTCTTACAAATACTGTCTACAGTGCTTTCATTTGTGTTTTTAGACAGTTGGCAGCAATATAGAATTTTTAAATCTATTTTTCTGAGCATATATGGATGAATGACAAAACTAAAGCTAGCATGGAAAAGAGGAATAGCATTTCAACACTGATAAAACAAAGAAAGTAATGATAATTTTATATTACTTATATATTCATATCATAAAGAGTAAATCTAAATAATAAACTTTATACTTCCTTTCTTAACCATCGATAAAGCTGATTTGACCTTTTATTATATTATTTTCTTTTTCACTAGTCACACATCTATTTCCTGGCTACAATAAAGCATCAATTTTGTATTTTTTCTCTCTTTATTATGTTTTATTTATTTATTTATTTATTTTTTGTTTAGTTTTGTTTAATACAAATTTTCTATCCACCCACAAAAAAAGAAAGTTTGTCACTCTTTGATATTATGGATTTACTAGAACAAAATAACTATGTTAATTGGTTTGAGTTTTAACCAGGTATGTTTATACAATCATTTGTGAATAAAACATCTATACTGGATGAGCCACAGCACCAATACCGATTACACACTAGATTGTTATTTTGTAAACTTTATGATTAAGTTGATAGTTTGTTTTATTTTTTAATGCAATAACACTTCACTTATTACTACTTCTCTTTATCCTCTCCTAAAATGTTGCATTTAGCTTTTCTTCTGATTATCTACTTGTGCCCACTTTAGCAAAAGATAAGTTTCTTCTAGGGTTCACATTATTCTCAACCAAGAACCATTCCTTACATACCTTTTCAGGTATCCTTTCAATACAAATTGCCAAAAACTTGATTTACTGAATGTTGAAGATTCACTAGAATAAAAGAGAAATGAAGAGTTTTTCATTTTTCTTCTATCTTGAAATTTGATACTAGGATAATGTAGCAATAATTTAATATCATTTTAATAAAATTTAAGATATTGTAAAACTGAAGCAAAAATTTTGGAATTGGGAACTTGCACATTTACTCTTATAAGATTTTTTTAAAGATAATAATCTGAAGTTTTAGTTGCCACTTTATTCAGAGGCAATAAAATTGATTAGTTCAGTGCAAGTTAATAAGTTATGTTTTATTAATTCTTTTTTCTTAATGTAGATCTACTTAGAATAGAAAAGTAAAAAGAAAAAAATATGTGAACTAAACTGGTGTATGAGCTTTGCTTATAGAAATACAGATAATTGGACCTTATAGCAAAAATACTACAATGAATAAATTTAAATTAATTTCATTTGTAGTGTATTATTCATTTTATCAGGAAATATGAATGATATTTTAAATGATTAACAATAATTTATGCTGATATCACTACTCATTAGTCACCTCGCAAAACCTACAGAGTTACGTACCTTGCATTCACTGTCACATCTACTAAAGAACATGTCATTTACTGAATATTACATGTGTGTGTGCATGTGTGTGACAAATAAGTCTTTGGAAATAAGTTGATAATGAAGAATCAGTATTTCTAGATCCTTTCTCCCCCAGTTACTTTAGTCAATTACAATTCATACCTTTAGTTGCTTTATGTATATAGGTTAAGAAAAAGATAGTTAAAATTTTTGATCATTTGGAAGAATACTTTAAAATATTTACCAGATGTACAAATCCCAAGTACTGACAAAAGTTACAAACTTGTTATGAAAATGTTCAAAATAAATAAGCAAAATTAGTTTGCTTGTATTTTGTGCTTACTTATTCATTTGCTTCTCTTCTTGTTTTATCAAATTAGCTGGTTATAAAATTGATGTTATGTTTTTCAATCAATATCTGATCAAGTCAAAAAAAATACAGAAAAAAATCTCAGAATTTTTAGTGTTTCAAGTTTTAAAATTAGCAGTTCCCACCAAGCTGGTTTCAGCTTAATTTTCTTGTACTGTTACTATAGTTTGTGTGTGTGTGTGTGTGTGTGTGTGTGTGTGTGTGTGTGTGTGTGTGTGTGTGTGTGTGTGTGTGTGCAAAAAAAAAATAGCTGTATCAACTGATATCTGTATTGAATGGTAGGGTGAAGGCCTAATCCAAATTCTTTTGCTTGATTTATTCAGTTTGCACACAAAAATGTTGCCATAAATTGCTGCATTCCTTGCTATATTCTGTTCCCTCTCCAGATTTTTTTTTATACTTTAAAAATTAGAAACTGTTCTCTGTTGCACTTTTCTGGCTATCAGCTTTAAGTGATTTAGTATATAAGAAAAGTACAAGATCTGTATAATTTTGAACTAAATTCTTTAAAAGTATAGCACAATTTTATTGTGACTTTTACAAATAAAGGAATGTAGATATCTGCTTCTGATATAAGTATATTCTAGTTATTGATACCTGAAACTGGCTGACTATTTTACAATATACGTAATCAAAGCATTGGGTAATATTAAAGTTTCTTCTATTTATAAATGTAAAAATAAAAAATATTTTCATTTTATTTTTAACATTAACATAATTGAACAACATATTTATTGTTTTATTCCATTTTTTGCTATCTTTCAGGTAATTTTATAATTTCCATCTTCCAGAATTTATTTTTCTCAGCAAAGAACTGTCTTCCAAGGAACAAGGTACCTCACATAATCTAATGGTTAGCAAGCTAGGTTAGTAGATTGTTAAAAATGATTTCATTTTTCATTGTGTGCCTCATACTTCAGGCCTTGTGCCAAACTAAAATAAGTTTGGTAACTGACAATTGTAGTTCAGGCAAGGGATTTTTGTTTTTTTATTTAGTGACTTTTATAAAGATTTGAATAAATGCTAATCTGAAGGTGTAAATATGGCAGAGAAGTGAAAATTTATGAATCATTATAATTTTTCGCAGTTGACTGAAGGATTCTATGGTCTAGTATTATCTGGATGGAATATTCTAACCTTTTTGTGAGTTGATTTCAGATGTTTTTAGTCAATTATTGCAGTTTCCATAGGTCTGAGAGTAGTAATACTTATCAAAATGAGTTGTTTATTCCTTTGGAAAGACCACATAGTTGAGGACTTTCTTTCAATCTCATCATATACACATGATTACCATTTTTGGGTGATAACAAGCCTTTAGTACAGTTAGTGTGTGTGCTTTATTGAATTATACCATTGTAGTAGCTTAAAACATCCTACAGTAGCATTCAGTTGTCATTTGAAACCCCCTGTCCTTTCCTTTATGAAGGTCCTTAGCTCTCCTGGCTGCTTACAAGTTCTTAGGACTCCCAGTCCTATATTTTGGAGGTTCACTTGCAGCTAATCAAGCAAGTTTGTGCAGTGGTAGTTGTTGAACCCTATCACAGCAAATTTCAGGGATTTTTGTGCAGGTGTTTCTTTGGGCATCTATAGCACATGACCAAACATGGACTATCATAGTTGCACCATCTTTGTTGATCGTAGAATGGTGTTGTATATCTTGTACAGAGCTTTGTTGGAGATTAGGCTGTTTGGTCATTGGTGTCCAGTGATAGTTCTCAGATGTTTGCAGTGACAGGCATCAAGCTTATCCTTTTGGAACTGCCCAGCTGCTGCAATTGTACATAATCAAAAACAGACACATTGCATCATGTAGCCATAGTCTCTTTGTTAGCAGAATCTTTGATCTATGGATCCATATCTTTCAGAAACACCAGAAAGCAATGTTGCCCATTACACAATGGCATGTTGGTACAGTTACTAGTGGTTTATTTTATATGTGCTATGATCTCTTGGATTTGACATTGTTGTAAAGTATTTTTTTTCTATCGCATATAAAAATTTATTTTAAAGAAATGGAAGTCACACATCAAAACAACTAATACAGCCAAATTTGTGCAAATCATTTTCCGAGCTTTGTTTAAATAGGTTCAACATATTGGCTGTCTCTTGGATCATATAACATTAATTATTCTGAAATGATGTCTTCATTTGGTTGCTGCCAACCTCAACTAGTCTACCCAACTAAAACACCAGTTAGCAAGAAATCTCCTGCACAGTTATTCACAAACCATTTCTGTTATGTTTTATTATGCACAGTACCTTCTCCATCAGCTGTACAAATTGACATTTACATTTTAGCTGCATTTTTAACTCTCTGAAATTTTTTAAAATAATAATATGAAAAGGATGTTTCACATTTTCTTCCATTTTCAATAAGCAAGATGTGCCAATTTTGAAAAAAAAAATACATTGATATGGACAGCTGTCATACTATAATCAAAAGCGATTTTTTAATGGAATTTGTTAAAACTCCTAATGCTATCTAATATTCAAGCAAAACAGAAATTTTGACAAACTCAGTAAAAGAGTTTGTTTCTGTAATTCTGGATGAAGTTATGCCCCACCATGACATTTTAGGGACTCAAACGAGGATTTTTAAGCACCTTCTTAATTGCAAACTCTGTTCAAAATTCTTACCACTGTCCACCAAGAGGCATGACTATATTTGAAAGTTTTAAACTTTTTGACTAGTTATGTGAGTTTATTTCCTTTTCCTCAAAATTTGTCTTCTGATAAATCCATCAGCTTTAAGTGTGATGGATTTCAGCCTTCTGGGACCTTTTTTTTAATTTGTTTTTTATTAGTTTGTTTTTAGCTGTGTATGGAACATGCTACTTTTTAGAAGACATTTTGTTCAAATACAAAAGGATGTTCTAAATTTGCTTAAGAAACTAATAGTAATCAAATAATATCTGACTATAATCTTTTGTTACCTGAAAAGTTTTTTCTTTTTTTAATAGAAGGTATATGATTATTTATGTTTTGATTTAGGAACAGTTTTTCTCCTGCCATTTGTACATAGTTAGTATTTCATTTTTTGTTTTCATAAAATTGCCTGTATTTTTCTGTGCTCTTTAGTTTACACAAAGGGAGAGATTTATAACTGAACATTCATTTGTCATACCAGTACAAAGTATCATAGCCGCTTCATTTAGAACAGAAGTAGTTTATTACTGAAATGTTTTTCAATTACTCTATAGAGTCTATAAAATTTTATATTGACACTTTGCAAACAAAATTACATCCTTTTAATAAAATCCAGTATGTTTTGTTTCAATACTGAGCAAGAGTTTCTCTTATTTAAGGTATGAATTATCCGAAAGGTTTGAGATTTTATCTTAAATAAGTAATTCCCATGTCCAAAGAATATGATATTGTTATAAAAATCTTAAACAACTATTATGTTCCATATTAATTTTCAAATATTTCAAATATTAGTAATTCTGTTTTGCAATTCATTTGCTTTGAGATATCTTGCAAAATAAAAATGTTCATGATCTTTTTTTAGTGTTGGATAAATTTTCAAAATACTAACATCATTTGGTACTCAAAGCTTTTTAATCTCAGCTTTTCATATGTAACTTTGATTAACATGTAGAAATAATCTGTTTTCAGATATTTCCATGTACAAATGCTCTTTGCTTTACAATGGCCTGACTTATGATTCTTAGTTATCAAATTTAGATTTTTATTTTTTCACAGGTGATGCTATATATTTCCACTGATTCCAAATTAAGGTAGTAATATCTATCCAATCTTACTAGTTATCATGAGCATTAACATCTCCCAGTGTTTTACTTTGTATCATATGGGTTTTTTTCTATGTTTTTTTATTTCATTTTCAAAGCCCATCACAATCACAAGCATACAAAAAAATGAACACTGCTTTTATATTATGAAATTATTAGGGGAGTAGGCTAGCCTTAATTATACGAGGATAATTTTATGATGGGCTCATTGGAATATAACCTATAACCTATAACAAGTAAAAGAATATTAATATTTTTCTTAAAGAAGATATTTTATTGTGCTTATAGAATTTAAAGTGTAAACAGTTTTTTTTGGCTGAAAATGATCATGTGATCATGATGGAGATTGTAACATTAGATAAATTGAAATATGATATTTAGTCATAGTGAACTTTAGTATTCAATTCTCATACAAATGAATGAATTTTGTTAGAGAAATTATTTTCACCGGTGGAAAAATTATGGCTTAATTTGCTAGGATAGATTCTATTCAACTGAATTCTAGAATCTACAGTTTTGATTAACCTTATGCTTAGTAGTAAAACCTTTTGATTAACCTTTATGCTAACAGTTTTGATTAACCTTTATGCTTAGTAGTAAAAAAGCATTGCATTTGAAAATGTATGCTTGGTATACACAATAAAAAATATGCTTTATGATGGAAAGTTTGGGGTTGATCAAAAAATTCATCATGAATTTGTTGATAGATAGGATTAGGAGCATTGAGTTTTAACTAATTTCCTTCAAGAAGATCACTTTTGATTGTAATTTGATTGTTGTCATGAGCATACTTCTTTCCAGTTAGTGTATTTTTGTTTATTGATTCTAACATTAAAGATGGAAGAAAATAAGCAAAAAATGGCAAAAATACAACACAAAAAAAATTCATGCAGTTTATTGAGAAAATACTGGACATGTCAAAAGCATTTTGCAAAGATATGTGATAAAGATCTCTTGCTGAAGAATGCTACATCATTGGATAGATCATTTATGGCTGATAGTGATCAAATGAAGCATTATTTGAAAATAATTAATATCATACAATGCTGAATAGAGCCTACACTATACAAATCAAGTATTGAAAATAATTCATATAAATTTGGTTATATAAATTGCGATGATATATAGCTTCCATATAAATTAAGCATATAAAAAAAAAACAACTATTGGACTGTATTCCTATGGATGATTCAGAATTCAAATATAATGAAAGAAAAATATTTTTAAACAAATTTTGACCAGCAATGAAAAGTGAATACTTTACAACAATGTTGAATGTAAAATATTCGAGGGTAAGCAAAATGAACCACTACTAACCATATCAAAAGTCTGTTTTCTTCAAAAGAATATCACAATAATGTTAAACTACATGTTTCTTTGATGAACAGGCAAAAATTATTACATATTGACTGGGAAGTTTTCACTCATCTGCCACAGTCACAAGATATTGCACTTTTGGATTATTATTTATTCTGGTCGTTACTGAATCCACCTAATGAAAAATATTTCAATTCTTTGAAGGACTTCAAAAGAACAGTTTTTTGCTGAGAAAGATAAAATTTCTGGGAGGATGGAATTATGAAGTTGCATGAAAGATGGCAGAAGATAGTGGGACAAAACGGTAAATATGTTGTTCAATAAAGTTAATGTCAAAAATTTAAAAAAATGTCTTTTGTTTTTACTTAATGAATTGAAAGAACATTCTTATGAAAAAATCAAAATGAGTGAATTTTGGCAGAAGATCAAATGATAAATTTAATCTTTATTATAGATTAAATGATACATAACAACTATTGATTAAAAATGTATTTTAATATAGCATTAGTATTCCTCAGCAATAATACATTTGAGAAGAATTTATATATTGGGAATTGAATGTTGATTACATTAATAGATTGCATCACAAGTATATAAAATATGAAATGATGCTCAAGGTTTAGATGGCTGATCTTTGATTTAAACTTAAATCAAAATAGAAAAAGGATCCAAAAAGCTGTATCTTTTCTTTATAAAGTTTCTTAAAAACTGGCTCATCTTTAAAAATCAAGTAGAAGATGAAACTTCTTCAAATGAAGTCTATAACTTTAATACAAAACTGTGCATTTTACCTGTACTTGCTTTCATAAGTGCAATATTTTTTATAATTATATATGCTAGTTCCAAATAATTGTAATCTTGAATGCTAACATCTTTTTCTCAATATATTAAGTGAGAAACCTTAAGTTTACTCTTTTCCTCATGTAAATTTTTGTATGTGATTTATGAATTACTAAGGTTCTTGAGCTCTTTTGAAAAATACTCTAAAATCATAAAAAATTGAATGACAGAAATTGCTTACTAAAACATAATTTAAACTTTCCTTCACTAAATTTCTTGCAGTATACATCTAGATTCAAATGACTGCTATGTTGTTTATTAGGTTGCATTTCTTATGATTTAGGCCCATTGTTCTAAAAAAAATAATTAACAACAAGCATTGTATTCAAAGAAAATGATTAGTTACTTTTTGTGTTATCAAATTTCTTGCATTCAAAGTCTTTGTTTTTTTTATTATATTCTCCCTAAATTAATTTTTCATTCTTTTGTGAAAATTTCTATTGCTTTCAGACTAATATTGGTTATGTGTTGGTGCTGATTATTAAATAGTACTCACTAAGCATTCTAGCTCTTTGCTCTTGGAATGTGCTGAAGATATTGCAACAAAAATATCCTTTATGTACACTATGAATATACATTTCTTTTTTTTCAGATGAAATTTTTCATCTCAAGATTATTCTACTGGGGGAAAATTAAAACATAAATAGCATTTTTATCATTTATCCAAACAGAATAAAATATGTGCTGCTTCTCATATCTGAACTTGATTAACTATTCCATTTTTGTGTAACACATTATCTCTAAGTCTCTGCCCCAGATATATGTACTTAGTTAGGCATCACCTTATCCTCTCATCATTTTGATAACATTACAGTTTGAGAATAAAGTTATCCTACTTGGTTCCATCTTTGCTCATGTTTTTTTATTTATCTTTTTGTTGCGTGTGTGTGAAGTCTACTTGCATCACTGTTTCTTTTCACTTATTCTGTATGTCTGCTTTTTTGCCATATTCTCTCTTGTAGCTCTTCATTTACTATCAGAACTTAAAAATTTTTCTATTTACTTTATTTTATTTTTCTGGTATATAGCTTTGACTTTAAGAATGGTAAATTTTCCAGGCAGTTCTATTTTGTGCTTTCCAGAAGATGGTTGTTCAGATTTTATACTTTTTCCTGTTTGAATTTCTGAGATGAGGAATTATTCTTAAACAATGATTTATTTAGAGTGATGTCCTCATTTTGTTTATTATAGTCACAATATTTCAGCCATTGTATGCAATGGCTTTCAGCTGCTTCTCATATTTAGTAGCCCTTTTTGCATAGTGTATATATGACTGCAAGTATCATTTATAAAATATATTTCTGTCAAATGTATCTTCTAGATGACAATGGAGACAAGAATATAAATATTCATTGATTAGAAAGAAGATATGAAGATTGTTCTGAAAGTAATGCCTCTTATTTATTTCTACTGAAACTATAATTGGTACAAGAACAATATCACCATTAAATAGAGAAAGTTTTTTGCTACCAAACACTGCTTTTTCATACAGTTACCACCATTGGTTACAGATTTTCTCCAACAATGAAACAAGGCATTGCAGGCTGGATTTAAAAAAATCTTTACCCATTTTTTACCACTGCAATTATGGTGTCATTGTCAGAAAAATATTGTCAGAATCATTCACCTTTCACTGGTATGGATGAGCTTGATAGTAATACTGAGATAGATTGTCCTCATTCCACTGCTTTTGCTTGGAGATATCTCATATTAATTAATTCTTCTGTTATTTCATCCTTTTGTTAGGTTCATTCTTATGATGCCACTTCTGTTAGACCACTTCTAAACCATAATATATAGATTCTACTCTATGACCAAGGGGATTGAACTATAGATAAATTGCAATACTTAACCAATGTATATGTCTACTTATATCAATTGTCTTGTAAGACAATCAGGTGGTGTAATTTTGGAGTCCTAAAACTAATGTCCTCTTCTTTCCTGACCAAAAACATATTAGCCCAGTTGGCTGGGGCTGTAGAATACACTGACTACATCTGTGCACAGGGGTAAGACCCCCCCCCCAATGATCTGATTGTGAGGCTTCAGTAATGCTGGAGCTTTGGGGAATGTAGAGTACCCCGTCATTGCCATTGACCCCAGGTCCACTCTGACCGAGAGTGGTAATACCTGATATGTTTAATATGGGTCTAATAGAACTGTTTAAATGTTTAAACTGTGTGCAAACAAATGACTTATATAAAATGAAATTGTTAGTGTAACGTTGAATTCTACTCTGACCTGAGGAGATCAATATCTCAGTCATTGTCCTCTGTAGAAAGCTGTTATGTAGAATGTGTATCGCCGAGGGCAGTCTGGCACTTGACACTACACAAAATAAATCCCGGTCAAGACTCCTATTTTGGGCGTATAATAAACAGACAAATAATGTGGAGGCTAATTCGGGGCTGGACTGACCTCAGATGTTGGTAAGGGGGTGCCAATTTACTTTCACATACACCACCAAATCCTTTGTCTTCCTGCCCCCTCAGATCATGGAAGAATGAACTTCTAGGTTAGATAATATTAACTGTAGACAGATTTCCAAAATCCTCTAGTAATGTTAAAGGAGGCAATAAGACGTTAGCGAGAATTAATGAAAGTGGTACGAGGCTGAGACAGGATACATGCAAAAGAAGTCAAACTGACAGAGGAAATAATACAACCAAAAGATTTCAACACAAGGGTGCATTTAAAATATAACAAAATTTTAATATGAGACGACCAAACAAATAATGATGAGATTTAAGAAACAGTTCTTTTTTCTTTTCTCTTTTCTCTTTTTAAAATACCGGCAATATTAAGTCAACAGGAAAGCATCAAACAAAAATGTCTCTCAACAGTCCTTTTTCTTCTTTCTCTTTTTTCTTTCTTTCTTTTTCTCTTAAAAGTAAAGTGTCTAAGCCGCTGGGCTGAGGCATGTATCAATGTTTATTCAATAAATTTAACTATTGATGAAACAGAATCTTTGCAGTTTCTCTCTTTTTTGAATGCATACAACTTTCCAATACTTAAGAATTGTAGAAGGAAAAACGGTTTGAGTTGTACTTATCTTTGACGGGTTTTCAATTTTCAGATTTATTTCTCTCTTTTTTATGGGTGGGTGTCTTTCCCGGAGCTGGTTGACCTCAGCAATCTGGTTCTAATGCTGGCTTTGTCCAAACTAAAGATCCTCCTTCAAATTTCTCTAACGGGTGCTATTTTTTGGCGTGAAGGACTGGTTGATCAATCATCCAACTTTCCTCTCCCACACTCTTGCTGAGTCACGCCAATTGATTGACCTTGACTTCTTTCATTCAACAGGCTAGAGGACATAGGGTGCAGATAGCTTGCCCCTTTTCTCCCCTACCACTTTAACGGTCAGTCCCTGTTATCCAATATTTCTTAATGCCTGTTGATTCAAATAAAGAGAGGTAAGGGTATTGACTTCCCCTTCACTCTCTCTCTATAGCATACCAAGTCACAGGTAGAAATAGAACTCGTTGACCTTTTAACTGTGTGTAAACCAATGACTGATGTTTAATTGAATTTTAGTGACACATAGCAATACTTGGAACCATTTAACTGTGTTCAAATAAAACTATTAGTGTGGAATACTTGAAACTGTTTACCTGTATGCAATATGTAATTATTGACATTGCATAACAATACTTAAAACCATTTGACTGTGTGCAAATGAGGGAATAGCAATACTTGTAACCACTTCACTGTATGCAAACAAATGATTAATATTGAATAGAAATATTAGTGTTAGATTGCAATGATTGAAACCATTTAACTATGTAAAAACAATAGCAATACTTGTATGCAAACAAATTAGTTCTAACTCATTTGAAAATAAAATTACCTACAAACTATTCACTTATAAATGATATATCTATAACCATCTAACTGTATGCAAACAAATGACTGACCTTAAATTGTTAGTGTTATATAGTTATACTTGAAACCATTTAACTCTGATTAATATAAAATAGAATTATTCATGTTAGAAATACTTGAAATCATTTAACTGTATGCAAAAAACATGAGCTCAGACTCATTTAAAAATGTTATGTACAAAATGTGTTTATAAATCATATAAATTTAATATATGTATGAACAGGATTTGGGCATTAAATAGACTACAATTGTTGATATGTCCTAAAACCCAAACAAACCAAATGTGTTGTTCAATTCAACATCTGAATTTTGCTTCTTATATTCCGTATAGTGTGAAGAAAGTAATTGTCTGCTGTCTATAAGATCAAAGGAAACTTATAAGTGGTGACCCAGACATGTACCAAAAGAGATTATCAGTATCATGAACATTTTAACAACTAAATAGCAAGAATTAGGCTAACTTCTGTTAACAGAGGTACAAAGGTAGATGACAGTAAACAGAAAACTGCCATAGTCCTTCTACCTTACATCAGAAGCATATCTGAAAAGATTTATGAAATCTGTTATCTGTATTAGATTAGCACAGTATTCTAAAGCTGATCAACCATTCAGAGATACCTAACCAAAGACAAGCCTTTATCAGATGAGAACCTAACCAAATAGTGTTTCCATAACATTCTATGCACTTTTGACTGGGAATATAAAGATGAGACGAGCTGACTTCTGAAGAATATAAAATCATTAATGGCTGATCCTATATGGAAGAAGCTGCTTGTGTTACCATTGTAGGAAATAGGATTGAGCAACTTGAGTTCAAATCCTGAATGAGGTTGTTTGCATTTCACATAGCACCAATACCCTTGGGAAAGGTATGAATCCAATTATTCTTCTTCCAGCTATGGCTAAATTGTAAGGCAAATTGGGATCTTTAACCTTGGTCTAGGAAAAGGAAAACTCTGAATTCAAACCTGTTAAACTCTGCTAAAAAAATTGACCTTATGTCACATTCTGCCCATACAGGGGGTTGACTAAATATATATATGAAAGGAGAAATGTGAAGTATAACCAAAACTCTTTGGAATGGTCAAAATAGCTACATTAGAAAATAAGACAATTGAAAGAATTGGTGCACATGCTAGGTTCTGATGATCTTTTCAAGCATAAACTTTAACCCTTTAACTAGGAAAGAACAGACATTTGGTTGAAGGCTCCAAAATTACACCACCTGATTGTTTTACAGGACAATTGCCTAGAATGAAATAGTAGAATTTACTAATATAAAAAAACTCTCAGCATAGACAGCAGAATGATAAATTATTAAGAAAGTGTTCAATCAAAAGTTTCAGGAATATTATTGAATATGACAGATATCTGAAAAAGGCTGGTGGATACAACAGCCAAATTTTGGGACTAGAACAACCAAGTTGAAGATAACTGTATGAATAAATTGTTGTATAATTTATATTTACTGTAAAGTAGCATTCAGGTTTACATTTCAACTAATATTTTTGTCTTTAGATTTGGAAGCACAAAAATAGTTATGATTTATATTTGAAGTATAATGTTTTTATATATACATCTACTTATATTAATGAAGTCTGTACTATACTTGAGTGTATTTTTAGATCACCAAACAGAATATAAATATTGTGCAATCAAGGCAGTTGTTCTTATATTGTCTATCTCATTAGGCACCAAAATTGTTTTTTCAATTTTTGTGGCCTCATCATTTTTCCTTTAACATCATAAAGAGCTGTGCACTTTTACAAAATGATTTTGTATATTTTTTAACTTCTTTTATTCATATAGTTGTGATTTGATTCAACTTTATCGATTGGATTTGGCATACATTGATAGGTTCTGCTTGAATACACAAATTAAATTTAACCTGGTAATTTACTAACATATGTAGACAATGTGACATGTATAGGACTATTGACAAAACTTTAATTTTCTGTCACAATTTGTGTAATTTAAGAGTTCTTAGCCTTGTTTAAATATAGTTGAATGGTTTAGGAAAGAAATCACTACTAGATTTTATGAGAGTTTGATGTTTTAACTCTAACCTTTCAGTTTATACACTTTTAAAAAACATTAAATAGAATTTAGATTTTTTAAAGAAGTCTGGTATTTTTTTAATCAAAAACATTTTCTAATCCTAGATGTACAATTAAAGAACACTTCTTGTTTTTGAAAATTCCAAAGTTGTTAAATGTTACCTTTGTATATTTTTTGATATTAAACTAAGTAAGTTTATATTCTTGTATTGGTTCTTTCTAAACTGCTACTGATTCCTATGTTTGTGTATCATATGGAATGAATAAAGTACATATTTCTTCATATTACACAACTGACTGCAAATGATCTGAAAACATTAATGCAAATTATTTTTCTCTTTTACAATTTAGCCAATATACTTAACAAGTGCATACAAAAAGGTTGAAAAGCAGGATATTTGATTTTAAGTTTCTTTTATCTTAATTTGCTTTTATCTGCTGCAAATTAGAGACAATAAATTATCAATGAAATTATGCAACAGTAGTTAGTTGGTTAACATCTTTTATTTATATTTATTTTTACAGAAAACATTGTCAACTGTTATTATTAATTTTGACTAATATTTACCTTAATTTTTTTAGTTTGCATCTCACTCAGCTCATCAATTTTGGTGACAAAGATATAGCACAAATCAGAAATAATAAAGGATAAGTTCTTGGTGAAATCAGAACTCTCATCCCCATTTGCCTCTCATCCCCATTTGCCTGATTAAATATGCACCAGCTGCTTGTAACCATGAGATCCAATTAATTGGAAGATATCCAGATTTAACCTAGCCAAGTCAGGTGGGGCTGTAGAATATGTTGTGTGCATCTCTGCAGAGAGGTAAGATCGTCCCAACAAGTGTCCTAGATATCACTCTAAATCATCCAATGGTATGCTCCAGTCCTGGAGCTTTGGGGAATGTGTAGTACCACTTCATTGCCTTTACTCCCAGGTTCACTCTGACCCTGGAATGGTAGTACCTGTTAGGATGTCATCTATTGATCTAATAGAACTATTTAATCATTTACTTGAAGCCATTTAACTGTGTGCAAACAAATGACTGTTAAATTGAATTATTAGTATTATGTAGCAATACTTAGAACCAATTACCTGTGTACAAACAAATAAATAATCTTGAATAGATTTACTAATGTTAAATTGCAATACTTGAAACCATTTAAGCATGCAAATGAATGAGCTCTGGCTCATTTAAAAATGTTGCCTACAAAATATTTCATTTACAAATCATATATACTTAATATAAATCATATATACTTAATATATGTATGTATAAGCTGGATTTGGCATTAAATAACCTATGGCCCAGTTGGCTGGGGCTGTAGAATACACCAAGTACATCCCTGCAAAGGGGTAAGACCCCCTACAAGTGTCCTGGATATGATACTAAACAACCTGATATTGAGGCTTCAGTAATGCGGAGTACCCCTTCATTGCCATTGCTCCCAAGTCCACTCTGTTAGCACCTGATAGGGTTCTATCTATGGGTCAAATAGAACTGTTTGACCATTTAAACTGAGTGCAAACAAATGAATCATGTTAAAAAGAATTGTTAGAAATAGAACTCTTTAACTATTTAACTGTGTTTGAATAAATGACTGATGTTTAATTGAATTGTTAGTGATAGATAGCAATACTTGGAACCATTTAACTGTGTGCAAACAAATGAGCAGTGTTGAATAGAATAATTTGTGTGAAATAACAATACTCGAAACTCTTTAACTGTTTGCCTACATTGAATTATTAGCATTACATAGCAATATTTGGAACCATTTGACTATGCAAATGAATGAATAGCATTGAATAAAATAATTAGTTACATAGCAATACTTGTAACCACTTTCCAGTCTGCAGATTAATGATTAATATTGAATAGAATTAATAGTGTTAGATAGCAATAATTGAAACCATTTAACTGTGTAGAAATGATAGCAGTACTAGTGTGCAAACAATTTAGTTCTTACTCATTTAAAAATGAAATTACCAGTGGACTATTTTCTTATAAATCCAATGCATATCCATTTTATTATATACAAGCAAATAATTAATAGTAAATAGAATTATTTGTGTTTGATAGAAATACTTGAAGCTGTTTAACAGAGTGCAAAAAATGAGTTCAGCTTCATTTAAAAGTGTTATCAACAAAAAGTGTTTACAAATTATAGATATCTAATATATATGTATAAAGAAGATTTGGCAATAAATAACCTACAATGGTTGATATGCCATAAAACCAAACCAACCAAATCTAACCTGTGTTCTCATTGTCATAGACTGTTGATCCTGAGTTACAATAAAAAAGCTGAAAAAAATTAAAAGGAAAGAAAATAGTTGTCAAAATAAATAATAGAAGAGCAAACCTAGTTTTAATTCATATGAACAAAAGAACTTTTCATCTAGTGGATTATGCCAGCAGACCACTGAATGAAAGTGAAGGGAGACAAAAAGCTGGACAAATACTTGGACCTTGCCAGAGAACTGATAAAGTTGTGAAATATGAAGGTGACTGTGATACCAATTGTGGTTTGAACATTTGGAACAGTCTCCAAGAATTTATTAAAAATACTGAGTGAACTGGATGTTAGAGGAAGAATTGAAACCATCCAGACCATAGCACTATTGAAATTGGCTAGGATACTTGAAAGAATACTAGAGATCTGAGTTTTGCTCTGACTCTGACTCCTATGATAAACCACCAGTTAGAGCTGATGTGAAAAACTTGCAAGAAGTAAAATAATCATAATAATGAGAGTGAGTTATTTTTACAAATTTTGCTGTAAAATAAAATTTTGCATATCCTTGGCAAACAATGAATTGAATAAAACTGCAAAATTAGTATTTCTTTATCTAAACAAGATTTTTACTTCACCAAAAGTTGTAGTGGATGATTTAATTCCCTTCTATGTTATTTAAAAAATATACAACCAGGCACTAACTCTTCATTAATGCTTGTTTACAATTATGAAAAATGGATACTATAATTTATAGTGTTTATTTATTACTGATTTTTAATAAATGTTTGGATTGTTTCACAAATATTGTAAAAATCCAAGACTTAGAACAAATATTTATGTTCTTTTCTTCACAATGAATTTGTTATCTATGTGTATCATTCAACTTTGGCTTCAGATGTTTGTTTGTAATGATTTCTTTATCTCAGCCCATATTAGATAGACTTCAATCCAGATGCCTTCTGCCTACTGACCTATTTTGATTGCAACTGGCCTCAATCTACAGCTTCAGCTTAGCATCACCAATCCATGTTGCTGTATTCTCTGAGACTGCTGATTTTAGATGTTGAATACATCTTCAACTCCTGTTGTCTCCTGTACAATATCTACTGATATGCAAGCTCACAACTGTGGTTTCTCTTTATATTTTGGTTCTTCATATAGTGTCTGATAAATAGCAGAACTTCTTATATAAATGGAATTCTGATTACAATATCCCCTTTCTTCCCTATTTCATGTGGCTTAGATAAATAGTGAAATGCAAAGAATTATTTCCTATTGCTAAATTGTTACTTAAGTAGGTACCTGTTTGTTTATCCATGTTTATCTTCAGTACACAACAACTAAAACTAACAAAATTATTTTTGAAAACTTTACCTTAATATTATGAAATAATTGCAATGATAAATTTTGATTAATAAAGATAAATATCTAAATGAGTTATCTAAAAATGGATTGTGAAAAAATACAATATATTGTAAGTATCATGATGCTTATAATTTAACTCAGTATTTGAGGAAATATTCTTATACTATATGATTTTATGTATCATGATACAATACAAATCATCTATTTGATTTTTTTATCATTTACTGTAAAGTATTATCTAAATTATATTTTACTTATACTTAATGCTTTCTAACAGTGTTTTCAAATGATGAAATGTTAGTAAATTTAATAAAATGAATTGAAGAATTGGTAGAGGCCAGAATGTGACACAAAGTCAAATGAATTAAAGGATTAATGAAAATAATTTTTTTTTGCTCTTTATAATTACTTTATAACAGTCTATTTCCATTTAAAATTTGTATCTTTGGTTTTGATCTCACTTGTTTAAGAACACATAGCTTTAAAAAGAATTTCCAGGCTTTTTACTTTATGAATTATTCATGTACTGATTCTCAGTCTCTCTTTCTTGTATGCTATTGTGACAGCCCAATAAGATAGGTGTGAATTGAATTCATATTTTCATACCAAATTGTTTTAAGATTGTTATTTTTACAATTAAAAGAAAATTTCCGGATTAAGTTAGGGCAAAAATAATTGTGGTTTTTAACCATCAACTTGCAAGTGGTATATTGTAAGTTTCAAATAAAATTTATTGATTATAATAAAAACCATTAGAATTTACACTTTTTTGGCAACAATAAATGAGTCTATTTATTCCAATGAATTCTTTAAAAGCATTTGTAGCTGCTGCTTGGTTGTTGACCACCCTTTCTTGTAGAAAGTTATCAAAATGCTTGAAAAAGTGGCAGTTGTTTGAAGAGAGCTCTGGGTGAGTAAGCCGGATGAAGTAGAATTTTTTATCCCAGTTTGTTCAATTTTTGCTGAGTCATTTGTTAAATATACAGTTGAAAATTGTCTTGGAGAAGAATCGGTCCTTTCTGATTAACTAGTGTTACATATAAACATTGCAATTCTTGGTTCATTTAGTTGATTTCCTGGTAATACTTCTTTGCAACAACAGCAAGACTTATTTCAGATTCTTGAATCAACAACAGATATGTACAAATAAAGCAGACATAGAGAAGTTTTTGAATAGCAGAAAGCTGACGACATTTAACTAAGAACAAGTCAATGCCAGATATAACTTGGACAGAAGATGAACTGCTGTAAGATGACAAAAAACACAGAAACTGTAGTTAGGCTTGAAACAGCTGAGAATTAAGATTGATAATGCTCAGCCTATTGTCAAAAAAGGTTACCGAAATTGTTAAGGTAGAATAAAGACAAATTGTAAATATTTTCATGAAATAATTTTTTAATTAATTTTTCCAATTTACTTTTTGAAATACATTGGTAATTTCATATTAAATGACCTAATGTCACTGTGTCAGTTCATATTGCCAATGTTTACCTTAAATACCAATGACAACACTCTATCTGTTACAGTTTATTAAGGAAGAAAGTGTATATATAATTTTCTAATATCATTTTTTTAAAAATATCAATCATTTTCTAGTTACTATTAGGCAAGCATGGTAAGCGCTGTGCAAATAATATCATTGAGTTGTCTTTTTGCAGAAAGTAACAATTTTAAAACTAAAACAAAATTTTATAAAATCTTCATCTGGAAAAGATTTTTATTCTGAATAACTTTTTAATTACACTAAATTTCACAAAAATTGCTCTGAAAAATGCTTGATGCAAAATTTCAACAAATATTTAGTTTAAAGTAAATCTGTGTAGATGATGCATGTTTTTATGGTGATTACGAACAAACTACTGAACATAAATTTATTAAAACTATACATAATTGATAAAAGTCTGTTTCATTTATTTGTGATTGAGAGGAATTTTACAACAAAAAGTTACTATGGCACAGAAGCTGAACTTTGAGAACAGCTTACAACAAAAGTAACTCACCAATTTAAACTACTAATAGACTATATTAAATGGCATTCTTTATTCTATTTTTCTACCAAATTTGGTCAGATTCACATTACTATGAGTTTTTGCAAATAAGTGAAGTATACTAACACTCTTGTATGAGTGAATTATATTTGTCATTTTTTTTCTCGTCAATAAAATCTTATAAAAACAATACACAGAAACAACTTTGATGAATTATCAGATAAATCAATTTCCTTTTGTTTGATGTATGGTTTGACAGGAATTAATAGGTTTATAGGAATTTTATAAGCATTTTTCAAATGGAACCCATCAAAAATGCAAATATCTACAGCATTGCAGGAAAATAGGAGCTTTTTTTGTTCAGTTTTACCAACTTCAAGTGCTTATATTTCAAAAAGTTATTGATAGATTTTCATAATTCAAAAATCCAAAATCCTATATCAACATATTTTAAATCTCCTATTTGTTATAACAAAATCTCATACTAAAATTTTGTGAGCATTGCTACTATGAACATCAATAGGAAAATAGTTTCATACTAAAAAAAAGGAGCAGATAATATCCTACAAAATTTGAAACTGATGCAGAATACTCAGATGATCTAGTGTTTTTTGCAAACACACCTACTCAAGCTAAATCTCTGCTACATAGCCTGGAGCAAGGTGCAAGAGGAATTGGTTTCTAAATAAACTCTGATAAAACCAAGTTCATATATTTTAATCAAGATGGTACCATTTCCTCATTAAATGATAAGCCTCATGAATCAGCCAGTTCATATACCTTGGTAGCAATACCTCATCTATTGAAAATGATGTCAACATATGGATTGGATGGATTAGATTTGACAAGTTATCAACCATAGAGTAATTTGTTCTCTTCGATAAAATAAAACAGGAATTCTTCCAAGTTATAGCTATGTCACTACTACTGTATGGTTGCCAAACTTAGACTCTAATAAAATGTTTATAGAAGAAGCTAGATGGGAATTACATAAGGATGCTGTGTGCTGATTTATATCCTAAAAGCAGCACCTAATAAAACAACAGTTATATGGTCACTTACCTCCTATCTCACAAACCATCCAAGTTAGATGAGCAAGACATACTGGGTTTTAAGGATGAACTCATAAGCAACATTCTCCTATGGACTTCTATATATAGACACAGCAGTGTTGGATGACCATCAAAAAATTACATTCGCCAGTTCTGTGTGGATACTGGATACTGTCTAGAAGATTTACCAAGAGCAATTGCGAGAGGGAGTCAAGGAATTTGTTGTCAGCACACTTTGATGATGATCCTTTCAACATACCTCTATGCACTGGAGTGATATGTTATATATTAAGAAAGTTTAAAGAGCCATACATAGTATATATTTAGGCAGAAGATTTTCTTGTTAACATGTTTTATTAAAGATGATAGAGAAAGATTTAGAATGAAGATTTTTTATTAGCTTTTTCATGTTCGTAAACAAGATGTTACAAGAGTTGCAACATCTCATTCACAAACATGAAAAGGTTAATAAAAACCTCAACTCCAAATCTTTGTCTATCATCTTTAATAACATATATATATATATTATAACCAAATTTATTTGTTTGCCTAAATGTGTCACACTGAAACAAACTGAACTATGTGAAATTAATGACTTATAACCAACATGATTTAAAACCACATCAATTGGGCAAGCAGTAACCAATAGGCTACAAGAATGTGTGATGAAATAAATTCTAATTTCTATTATGTGTTCCTTTTAAAAACTTCAGTTAAGTGTTGGCATATAATTATTTGAATGAATCACATTATTTTTTTCAATTAAATTCTTTTTTAATCTGAAAGTTTATTAATGGAAAATAATAAGAAAATAGGACATTGTCAAGATTTAGAAAAAACTAAAAATGGAAATTTTCAGTATTATTAATTTTTTTCTTTCAAATAATTTACTGTTCCAGATGAATAAGTTTTTATAATAGATGACAAGTTTTGAAAAATTGATTTTACAATTAAAATTTTGTGTAGAAATCTTATAAAACAAAGCTTCTAACAGACCAGACAACAGATATATACATAGATGATACTGACATTTTTTACTGGTACTTTGCTAGTTCTGATATAAAAACTATTTGTATCCATTATATAAAACTGAATGTATTTGTATTCTAAAAGATTTTTACTCTGTATAAAACAGTGTGATAATTTGCATAAGAAAATATTAGGCAAAAAACACACCTAAAATCTGCGTATCATCTGATTTTAATAAAACTTCCATTAAATCATTACTGAATCATTTATGGAAATGATATTTTGTAAGAAAAGCTTGTGGGAATAAATATGTTAATTCAATTAAGGCCATTTATTCAATTTTATGAAATTTCAACAAAATCAACATCTTAAAGTAAGCGCTAACAAGATATTTAAATTGTCGCAAAATGTTTATAAATTTTTTTTGATAATTTGAAAAAATTATTTAAGAAAATAAGATCAGAAAGAAAAAGCACATACCTACATTATGTACTAATATTATTGCAAAAACCTTTTTAAAACGCACTGAAGAAGACTATTTTAATGTAAAATCGATGAAATATTATTAACAGTGGCAAAATTAAACAATCTTATTTTACTTACATGTAACTAAACTTCGTAAAATAAGTTTAATTTTGCCATTTCATTTACATTTTTTCATCTATGTTAACATATTCTTGTTCAGTGTTTTTTTTAGTTTTGACAATATTAGCATATTGTGCATGCATACATTTTTATTTCTATTAGAATCATAGATTTTTTTATCTACTCTGTTGACTAGAGTTATAGAATATGTCAACTGCACCTCCGGAATGGGTAAGATCTTGCCCTCCCCTCCCACTCAATGGGGCCACTTGTTGGCCATGGGTGGTAAGCTGTGAAGATGGGATCCTGATAGCTAAACAGTCTGTGATCCAAAATATTCCACTTCAACTCTTACTTGGTTAGATGGGCAGTCAGAGAGGCCTGATCCAATCTGTTAGCTGGTCATATTAAGCCCTAGCACTTATATGATTAAGTACTGACTGTATTCTACAAATTGCTCTTATAGCAAACAAACATCCAACCCTTTTCATCTTAAAGGTGTTAGAAGACTTGAGAAAAATAAGACATTGACCACTATATAACTTTAGGGCACAAGGTTTTGAGTAATGAAAGCCTGAAATTAGCAGGGGCTCAAAATCCCCTTCCCGACACAAGTATACTGGTCAATGTATCCCTATCTCAACCTAGGTAAATTCCCAAAAGGAGTTGAACTCTGTGGTAGGTAGTGGAGCACAGGACCAGCAAAAAAAACCCAACACATATGGCAATCACATATGAATTCAATTCAGAAAATGAAATAACAGAATTCCCTATATTTATTGTAATTGAATCACTAAAAGAAACCCTATTAGTCAAGCTGTCAACTTTCTTGATTGAAAAAATAATCTCCAGCACAGCAAACTTTTGAACTATGAAAATAAGTTTGAAATAACAATCTACTTGTAGAGGTAGATAACAAGAAATATACTGAAGTGGTGAAGAAATACATGTTGAAGTTTGAGTTATCTAACTTGCTATCTCTTCACATATGGGTGTCTCCCTTGTGTTTTAGTTGTTAGCTCTCCAATAAATATGATGTTCACCTAATTACATTGTGTCAGTACTATAGTATAAACAAACTAACATTGGTAGCAAAAGGTGTCTTCTTTCGTATGACAGAAATTATTGTCATTCGACTTATATTGAAACATGTTTGAAAGAAAGATGACTTCCTTTATACAACAGTCACCTATTTTGCGAAGTGAAGAGTTGTATGTGGAATGGAAGTAAGATACAAAGATATGGTCTCTATTCATGGATTTACCAAAAGAAAAACAGGGCCCAGCAGTATTTTTGTCACTGCCTCAGAACATATGTAAATGTGTTTGACATTTGGTGAGAATAGATCTTGGTTGAACAGATGGATTAAGAGTTATTATAGACAAGCTAGATAAAATTTATTTGTGATGAACACACTATGGCATATATGACATTCAAGGATTTCTGTTTCTACAAAAGACAGTAGGTATGAATATAAATAACTTTTTGGTACAGTACAAATTTTTGTATCAAAAATTACATAAATTTGGAAATACCTTGCCAGAAGAAGTTCAGGCCTTTTTTTTTTTGAATGTGGTGAATGTATCAGAAGAAATTAAAAAGCTAGCAAAAATGACATGCTCAACTTTAACATATACAGCAATGAAAGGTACATTAAAGAAAGTGTTTTCTGACATTTCATCAATAATGTTAATCCAATGGAGTAAGCCCCCTTGAATACTCTCCTGGTGGTGAGGTGGGTTCTAACTGGAAGTTGTGAGACCGCCATTATTGTAAATACGTTAGTCGTTAGAGGAGGCTGAATAAAATATTCTCTCTCCATATATCTACTGTTGTTGTAGTTTCGTAATTTATATTGTGCTCCATTATTCTAAAATTTACATTGGTAGGAGAGTTAAATGTTACTATGGGTTTGAGTTTCAGAGAGCTACTGCCTAGAGTGGAAATGTCGCCTGTTTGATTAAACCAAAAAAGATGACGCGACTAGCAAAGGCATGGACAGCTATTGATAGGCTGCCGGTCATATGGAAGTCAGACCTGACCGATAAAATGAAACGCAGTTTCTTCCAAGCAGCGGTCGTGTTGAGACTGCTATATGGATATACTACATGGACGCTGACTAAACGGATGGAGAAAAAGCTTAACGACAACTACAGAAGAATGTTGCAAGCAATTTTGAACAAGTCCTGGAGGCAACACCCCACAAAGCACCAGCTGTACGGCCACCTACCTCCCATCACGAAAACTATCTAAGTTAGGCAAACCAGACATGCAGGACAAGCAGGGACGAGCTCATAAGTGATGTTCTCCTATGGACCCCATCATATGGTTGAACAAAAGCAGCTCGACCAGCTCGAACCTACATACAGCAGCTCTGTGAGGATATGGGATGTAGCTCTGAGGACCTGCCAGAAGCGATGAATGATAGGGAGGAGTGGCGAGAGAGGGTCAGGGATATCTGTGCTGGTGGCGCAACAAGATGATGATGATGATGGGTTTGAAATACATTTCCCCACCAGTCTTACTTACAGACAAATACAGCACATGGAAGAAGAAAATGCAAATTTGGGAAATGGCCACGTGTGTCGAGAAGGCGAAACGAGCTTTCATAGTGTTACTTTCCCTGGAAAGGAAGGCCAGAGAAGCTGTTTTAGAGTTAGATATTGCGGTCCTTAATTCCAAAGATGGGATGGAAAAGGTGTATGAGAAAGTTGACACACTCTTTTTAGAAGACATAAACCAGTCCGCTTTTATGGCCTACAAAACTTTTGAAGGATATCAGAGACAACCTGACATATTAATTGAGGAGTTTCTTATCAACTTCAGCCAACATATTGCCAAATTAAAAGACTTTAATATTCTTTTATCAGAACCTGTACTTGCCTTTAGAGCATTAAAGAGTGCTAATGAAAGGTTAGTCAAGGCTACTATCGGCAAGTTGACACTATATTCTACGTGCAGACAATTACGGAAGATTAAGCACGAACAGTCTTCTGATGCTTCATCTCCCACTACTCCACTCGTCATGGTGAAGAATGAAGTAGTTGTTATTGCCTATGCAGAAAATAACCCTACAGACCCCAGTGAGGTATGTCATGGTTATCTCTTCGGACTGACGTGATTCCCATTTTATAGGTTGGTGAGGAAAAATAAACTGTAGTGGAAGATGACACAACAACAATGACAAAACACGCTCCACTGACAAAAAAGCAAAATTAAACTCACTAAGACCTAAAGGCAACACCACTGTATGTTTTAAGTGTGACTGCAAATTCCACTAGTCTTACGACTGCCCTTAATTTGACAATGCCAAAGATAAACATGAGGACGGCAAAAATGGGAGTTATCTTTCCCTGTCTAACATCGTAATGATGAGTCAGCTCACAAAACAGGAGGAAAATGACAACACCTTTTTGGGTGAGACACTTGGTTCTACTGTTCTGGATAGTGGTGCATCTGCAGAACAAAATGGTACAATTGTTTTCTTGAAACATTTACTGACGTACAAAGAAAAAAATAATTGTTAAAGAAGGAGTGAGAACCTTTAAATTCAGCGATGGAAATAAACTGAACTCACTCTACAAGGTTACTCTACCATGTGTCATCGCAGTCAGTATCATCACTGATGTTGTATACTCTGATATTCCACTTCTTTTGAGCAAAGACTTCAAAGAGCCAGGACTTGTCTCAACTTTGAGAATGACAGAGTTACGATGTGTAAAAAGAAAATTCCATTGAGATACTTATCATCTGGACATTACCACATCCCTATCATCAAACCTTTACTGGAAAAAAGTAAGTTCAAACACATACTTTTCATTAAAGAAATCTCCTCTAATAACAAGTCAGAAAAAATTAAAATTGTAACAAAGTTACATAGACAATTTAGTCATCCTAGTAGTAAGAAATTATGTGATTTAGTTAAAAATGCAGGAATAAGAGATCTTGAATTTATTAAAATTTTGCAAGTACTTCCAAGTTCCTGTGAAGTATGAATTTGCTACTCAAAGACTGAACCCAGGCCTATTGTTGGATTCACGTTGGGATCATATTTTAATGAAAATTGCTATGGATATCAAAGAAATCAATGGCAACAAAGTATTTCACCTGATTGACCATGCTACTAGATACAGTCAGGATTCCTAGTAAAGAAAGTTCTGACATCATCAATGCTATATTTGAATACTGGATAACGTATTTTGGGGTTCTAGGATCTATCCTAACCGATAATTGCAAGGAATTCAATAACCAGTCATTTCAGGACATGGCACAAAATTTGAATATCATTGTGCATACTACTCCTGCTGAAAGTCCATGGAGTAATGGGTTAAATGAACGACATAATAGGATATTGGGAGAAATAGTAAAGACCATAGAGAACACGCTTTGTAGTTTTGAAATAGGACTAGCATGGGCTATAAGTGCCAAAAACACACTTGACAATGTTTATGCATTTAGTCCCAACCAACTTGTTTTTAGTAGGAATCCCAACCTGCCTTCCTTTCTAAATGACAAACTCCCTGCATTAGAAGGTGTCTCCACTAGTGAAGTTGTTGCTAGTAACATCAATGTCATGCATGCAGCTAGAAAACAGTTTATAAAGTGTGAGTCTTTGGAAAAATTAAGATGTGCACTTCATCATCAAGTTAAAACTGGTATAACACAATCATACAAAAATGGCGATGTTGTCTTTTACAAGAGAAATTTTGTGATAGATGGCTTGGTCCAGGAACTATCATTGGATGGTAGCATAAACAGGTTCTTGTTAAACATGGAGGCACATATTTAAGAGTGCACACCTGTTGTCTAGTACCTCACCCAGAAAAATATCAAAGTTCCTCTGAAAGTGAATCAATAATTGAACCCACCACTTCACCAAGTGGGCCTAAAGAAACTTCAAACATATCAATTTCTGAAGAGAACAATGTGAAAGAAGAATTAGGGACCCCCAAGTGATCTTGTTGAACAACATCAAACTGTGAGAGATGGACCAACTAAACAAAACCCCATTCGAAAGACAATTGAGCTTCCTAAACCAGGACAAACTATTAAATATAATCTTGCCAATGATGATGATTCAGAATGGAGAAAATTGAATGTCATAAGCAGGGCAAGCAAAGCCACAGGCAAAAACAAACATTTAATGAATGTGGCTTTGGAACAAGGCAAACCATTTTGGCTAGAAAGCCAGTGAAATCAGACCAAAAAGTGATGATGAACACACCTTTGGTGATGAGGAAAACATAATGATTTCCTCTTCTGATTATAACCTGGAAACAGCAAAAGAAGAACTCCAAAGCTGGGTCAAAAATAAAGTTTACACCCAAGTATCTGACCCAGGATATCTATGAGATAGGTTTATACTTATAAAAATCTCAATGACAAACAAGTCTGTAAAGCCAGACTTGTGGTGAGAGACTTTCAGGAGTGGGATGTGGGCAATATAAGAAACGATTCTCCCACATGCTCTAAAGAAGGTCTACTTATAACCTTGGCCATAATGGTATCTAACCATTGGATGTGCAAGTCAATGGACATAAAAACAGCATTCCTGCAGAGCAAGGATTTAGCCTGATTAGTCTATTTGGATCTTCCTAAAGAAGCCAATGTGCCTCCGGGATATATTTGGAAGCTCTCCAAGTGTGTATATGGCTTAACTGATGCATTAAGATCCTGGTACCTGACACTCAGGGGGGAATTATTGAAATCTGGAGCAGTAGTTTCAAAATATGATCAAGCTATATTTACATGGTATTTTGGAAACAAACTGCATGGTATAATCACTACTCATGTCGATGATTTTTGCTTTGCAGGGTCGGAGATCTTCCAGACCAGAGTCATGGTCGGGCTTCGTCACTTGTTTAAAATTAAATCTGAAGAAGTTGCAGAGTTCCAATGCATAGGATTGAACATAAAGAAGAATAGGGATAATGTTAAGCTTGGACAGAATGAATATAAAAAAAATTAAAATGTAGAAAGAGGCAGAAATTTGAAAGATAGAATATCTGCAACAGAAGTAACCGAAACCAGGCAATTGATTGACCTACTTAATTGGCTAGCCACTCAAACCAGACCTGATCTTAGTTATGATATTAGTGAGTTAAGTTCAATGCTAAAGCAGGAAAATGTTGAATGCTTAAAACAGGTAACAGGGTGGTAAAAAAAGCAAAAAAAGAAAAATCCCAAATAGATATTCCAGATTTAGGAAATCTTGAGCAACTAAAAATTGTTGTCTATAGTGATAACTCTTTTGGCAATTTAACTGATGGAGGTTCACAAGGAGGCTATATACTTTTTTGGTTGGAAACAATTACGAGTATAAGCCTCGCAATCCCAGCATATTAGAAGAGTCATCAAAAGTATTCTAGCTGCAGAAACTTTAGCTATGGTTGACCTGGCAGAAACCTGTATTTTTTTATAGAAAAGTCTTATTAGAGATACTGCAATTGAAAGACAATAGTGATAACATCAAAATCTTCTGCAAAACAGACAATTCCTGTCTCTATGATTCAGTACATTCCTCAACCCAAATTTTGGACAAGAGACTACGCATAGAGATGGCTATTTTGAGAGAAATGATCGAGAGAAAAGGAATTGCAGAGATCTCTTGGATACCAACTGATGTTCAAATTGCAAACTCCTTGACAAAGGAAGGAGTGCCATCATTTAAGATCCTTGGGTTCATATCAGAGCCTAAAGAATCATCTGTATAATGTAAATAAACTCTTCATTTTCCTTTTGCAGAACATATAATTCTCCACTGAAAATAAAAAGAAAAAGGGGAAGAACTGTTAATCCAATGGAGTAAGCCCCTTGAATACTCACCCGGCAGTGAGGCAGGTTCTAACCGGAAGTTGTGAGACCGCTATTATTGTAAATACGTTAGACATTAGAGGAGGAATAGAATATTCTCTCTCCGTATATCTGCTGCTGTTGTGGTTTCATAATTTATATTGTACTCCATTATTTTTAAATTCACAAATAGAATACAAAATTGTTCCTGCTATTAAAGTAGAAGTTGAAACTGAATTTCAATTGATACCAAAGTAGTAAGGAACAGAAAACTTATCAAGGACATAAAACAAATCCTGTAGACAGACAATGTAAGATAATGCACCATTTCAAATGTAATTCAGCTTAGTATTTTGCCTGAGATTGTAATAGTTTTAGTTTTAGAAATGATATTAAACACTTTCATGGATTCAAACCAGGCATACTTATTGAATGTGAACTCATGTTATTAAACATTGATAAATAATTCCAATATAAAAATATCCAATCTTATGAAGGAGACATTATGACAGTCTTGGACTCTGTATGTTCACAAACTGTTGCTGGAGAAATTTAGTTTAACATATTCTTTGATACTCTAAATAACCCTGGTGGAAACTGTTAAGTCTAAAAGAATTTGTTTTAGAGATAGGGTTGAGGTAAAAGCTATTAAAGCAGTTAAATTTCCAGTAACTTTAACAGGTATAAAAGGTGTCAGAGGTTATACTGAGGCTGCCATCATCAAAAATGATTTATCTCAGCTACTAAGTCATAAATCAATGAAAACTGCTGGAAAGCTGCTGAATTTCAAAAATAAAAACTATTGGATTTTAGGCAGATATATAGAATTACATAGGACAACTTCTTGACATCATAATTTTCCATTGACTAATATGTCTTTGGAAACTGAAAAGTAGTTTTACATTGAGGCTTTAGAAAAATGTTCTATAATGGAGAAAAGGAAGGTTGAAAAATCACATAGGCTAATTGCTCATACATTAAAAGAGAGATTGATATCCTTGGTTAGAAGCAGTTGGCTCTTTTATGATAAGGACATTCTGGGTCTGATCAGGGATGTTTGTGATTCTTGTTGAGTTTACCTAAGGTTTAGAAGACTGCCTATTCAACCACTAATATTAGAAGCAGGTTTAATGACACTGTATGTCTGGATTTGAAGGAACGTGGACATAACCAATATTGGATTCTACACCTAATTAACACATTTCCAATATACTCTGCTGCTAGGCTAAAAGAGTGAAGAAATTATTCACAACACATTTGTAATGTGGATATTATATTTTGGTGTTCCCAAACAGTTTTTGAATGACAATGTAGGGGGACGGAGAATTTAATTATGAAGGCTACTGACAGATGAATGAAAAGTTGAATATTGAAATAGCTTCAGAAAGTCCATTCAGTAATGGTACTGTGGAATGCCACAATTTGAAAATGGCTGAAGCAATAGAAAAGACATTAGAAGATGAGAAATGTGAATTTGAAATAGTCCTGGCTTGGGCTGTTTGTGTCAAAAATGCACTTCAGACTTATTCTGGACATAGCCCAAATGAGCTTGTATTTGGGTCCAATATAAATACACCCTTAATTTTGACTCATTGGTTATCTGCATTAGAAGCTGCAACAACCAGTGACATGGTTAGAGTAAATTTAAATGCCTTATATGCAGTGAGGAAAAGCTTCATGGAAGTTGAATCAAGCAAAAAAATTTGGAGAGCATTGAGATCTAATGTAAGGACTTGTGACAGGTGACAGTATCTATTATAGAAGACCAAACAAATAGAATGGCATGGTCCTGCAAAGTGTTGGGTAAGGAAGGTCAATGTGTACTGATCAGGAATGGAGGTGTATTTTATAGGATGCATCCATGTCACTTGAAGAAAATAAAGAGTTTCGAAGTCCAAGAAATGAAAAAAATAAAATTTCTTCAAATGAGATAAATTAAATTTTGGAGGAAGAAGATAAAAGACAACATGATAAAAGTCTTAGTAGCAAAGTGAGGAATTGAAAGATAACATCGAAATGCAGTTATATAATATAAAATGAATAATATAAATGAATAATAGAAATGCAGTTGTATAATATAAAATGAATGGAAGTGAAGATTGGAAAAAGGAAAGATTGTGAGCACACAGCCAAAATCAACGGGAAAGTATATTCATTGGCTGAATATATAACCAGAAACAGAAAATGAAAATCCAACCTGTATCAATTGGGATCATGTTGATTAATGGAGACAACTACAGCAAGTAACAGGCAGAGTAATTTGTCAAGAACATGAAGTTTTGCTCTTGTCAGAACAAGAACAAGCAAAAGATGTGATTGCTGAAAAAAAAAAAGAGAGAAATAGAAAATATTAAAATTCATGAAGTATATGAATGTGTGCCTAACATGGGTCAGAAATGTATATCAACAAGATGGGTGATAATGGAGAAATCCATGGACAATAAGTAGATAATAAAGACTCGTTTTGTGGCATGTGGTTATGAAGATTTGCATAACCTGAAAACAAACTCTCCAATATGAAGTTGTGAAGCTGTGTATCTTATAATGTTAACAGACTCTCTTATGAAGTGGCAGTTAGAGACTTGACTTCACTTCAGTATTTCTACAGGGTGGTATGCTGGAAAGAGAGGTATTTCTTAGACCACCACCTGATGTATGTCCAGACTTGTAGGTATAGAAGCTGAAAAGATATATTTATGGATTAAGTGATGCACCTCGTTCATGATACAAGTGAGTCAATCATGATTTAACTAACCTAAAGGGAAAAGTGAGTGCATATGACAATGCTGTGTTCCTTTGGCATGACGCAACTGGTAACTTGATGGGTATTCTAGCAATGCATGTAGATTCTGTGGAAATGATACATTTCAGAGGAATGTGATCTCAATTAAAAAGAAAATTCGAAGTTGAAACATGAAAATAGAACCTTCAAATTTTTGGGATTGAGTGTTAAGCAAAGAAAAGACAAGATTACTATAGACCAAAATCTATATGCTTCATCGATATCTCCAATAGACATAAAGAAAGGAAGGTCCTTAGGAAAAAATGTGGAGTTGAATCAAGAGAAGACAGATTTAAAAAGACTAACAGGTCAAATAATATTGGTAATCACTCAGACTTGGCCTGATGTATCATTTAATGTGTGTTGGATGAGCAATACTGGAAAATTTTGAGGCCAACAAGTCTCAACTAAAATTAAAATCAAAGACAGGTTTTATATCCTTTCCACAGCTGGGAAAACCTGTGGGTCTGAATATTGTTTGCTATTCAGATGCCACCTATGCTAGCTTGAAGGATGGATCCTCACAAGGTAGTTTTACTATCTTTGTTTGTGACAGAATGAACAGAATAGCTCCTATATGCTGATCATCAAAAAACTTGATCGGGTAACAAAGAGCCCATTAGCCTCATAGGCTCTTGCATTCTGCTAGGCAACTGATGCTGATATTCAGACTCTCCAGATTGCCTGAAGTCCTTTGTAAAACAGACAATGAGTCTCTGGTAGAAACTTTATAGTTATCAAATCTTGTGAATGACCAGCATTTAATAGTTTATGTGGCCAGAGTGGTGAAGAAGGAGAAACAAACTGAAGGGATCAGGAGTCGCAGATTGCCTGACTCGAGTGAGGGCCTCTTCTTATATTCTGAGAGACTTGCTGCATAAATCATTTTTTTTTAAATTTCAAATAGAATTGTATTTTTCTCTAGAAGACACCAGCAATATTGAAGTTTGAGTTATCTAACTTGGTATCTCTTTATGTATATTTGTCTCCCTTGTTTTGTAGTTGTTAGCTCTCTTATGAATATGGGGTTCAGCTAAATGTGTTGTGTCAGTGCTGCAGTATTAATAAATCAACCATACAAACTCATACATACATTTGAACATTTAACAAATTCATAATTCTTAAGGAAATAAAGATTGAATTCTACCTTGAAAAAGTAGAACAATACATCCTTATGGTGCTTTAAATGTCAAAAATATGGACAGGCATAGGCAAAATGACCTAGACCACATGAAGGAAGATTGTCCAAATGAAACAGAATGTCTGAGAACCTCTCTACCTTTTCAAGAACTTGCAATATACACAAAAGAGAGAAGGAAATGATGGAGGTGAAATTTTGAAGAAATATAACATTTCTAAAAGCAAGAAAAATTGTGGAATCCTATATGAAAAATAACACCTATGCCAATGTAGCACAGAAGATGAGTCCAATCAGCAACAACAAAAGTCAACCAGATGAATTCAGAGCTCATTGAAAATCTAGTGCAACTAGGACCAAATGACTGGCTAAAATTTCAAGAACAGCTAAATAAAACTGTATTTAGTTGAAATCAAGCAAAAACAACAAAAAAAAAAACCCACAACAAACACGCATACCATTGCCTAAATAATATCTACAGAAAACTCCAAATCTCCAACTAAAATAAATCCCATAAAAGAAAAATTACTAAGATCACCAATCTGCTCACTGATTCCAAAAATAAATCCAGAGCCAAACATCAAAGTAAAACATTCTAATTACCCTAAGCGAATTTGAACCTTCCTCACTATCGAAAATAAATCATACCCAACCAACATTTGAACAAAAATCAAACCCCTCAATATCAAGAACAAAATCACTAAAAAAACTAGTGAGAAACCAAATATTAAACAAGACCTACAAATGAAAACAATGTTACTCCCAAGGATGAAAACACAATAAAACTAAAATCTTAAATGGATCTGAGAGTGTAGAAATTATGAATATTAAAACTGATAAAATATTACAAACTTCAATATATATATATATATATATATATATATATATATATATATATATATATATATATATATATATATATTGAGGTTTGCAATATTTTATATAAGATGCATCTAAAAAACAAGACCATCTACAAAACATACATCTGAAGCAAAATTGTCTGCTAACTTTTGTCTTGCACTGTAACAATTCATTTAATAAAAATATTTAGCTACAAACTATTCACTTACAATTCATATTGATCAATCAGCCGAAGATATTGCCCAGCAACAAAAATTGTATTTCATGATTATGGAATTAAGAAAAGCATGTTGGAAATCTGCTAAGGTTGGAATCAAAACCACAAACAGATCATCAAGGTGTGAGAATGTATATGGCTCATTCACTTTTTCTAACACTAGTTTGGACCCCACCTGCTATGCTGGGAGATCAACACAGAGCCATAAAATCAGTTTGACATCATCCAGGGCAGTGCCACATCTTTTGAAGAATGGGGAGCAATTTAAAGCTGGTGACCCAGATCCACTCCCATCACTGACAATAGGAGAGACCATAATGCGTCGAACTCATAGGGCATTTGGATACACTCAGACTGGTACAATTAACCACAGTAGTCATCACATCCTCATATTTGCCAATACAGGGGCTCAAATTTGTTCAAGTTGACCAGAAATATTAAAACAGTTCTGGTACCCAGAAAGATATCTCATGCAAACTAATCATTGAATATATGGGATATCAGACAACCAGCTTGATATAAAGGGCATGTTGCTCATGCATATAAGAATTGGTTTGAGAGAGGTATGACAGATGGTTTATGTGTCTAACAAAACATCTGGATTTTACTTGTCAGAATCTGCTCTGAAGGGTTTACATCTATTGCTACCTGATTTCCCAACTCAGACATCCCATCTCAACTCAGTGGAGGTCACTAAGTAAATAGTCAAGTGCATATGCCCATGTATAGAACCCATTTAACTGATGCCTTGTACCATCTTGTTCCTTCCAATAGAAACCAATAGTTACCTACTGGAACAATGGATATGCAATCATTTTAAGTCCAGTGAATTTAACACTTGCTCACACCAACCCTTAAAAATTATGATAGGAAAGCCATTTGACATTGTATTCACCCCTGATATAACACTGTCAGTGATTCACAGATTCTCTCCCCATTGGAAGAAGAAAGTGAAAAACCTTGATCGAGATATCGCACTGGGTATAATTGAACCCATGCCAGTGGGCACTCCTACAACCTGGTGCTCAAAGATAGTAGTCACACCTAAAAAATGGCTCTCCCAGACACATGGTGGACTAATAAAAACTCAACACAATCACCATGAAGGAAACCCATCAAACCCTGTCTCTGGCTCGGATCAAGAAAACATGGATGCATGGAATGGGTACCACAGCTTACCACTTTCCCCAGTGCCATAAGTTGCCACCTTATTCATTATTAGATGATAGCATCCTTTTGGATGATTCTGTGGAGTCCTTGTTCTGGCACACAAAGGAGTATATAGCTCATTGTGGGAAGAATGGGATTGTTTGTAAGCCTGATAAGTTCCATTTTGCTGAAAATGAGGTGGAGTTTGACAGGTTCTTAGTAATGGCTAATGGTGTTAGACCTATGAAGAAAATGACTGAGGCAATCCTTCATTTTCCTAGCCCCCAAAATATCATGGGAGTCAGGTCTTGGTTTGGATTTGTGAACCAGGTATCCTACGCATTTTCTTTAGCAGAGGTGATGGCCCTCTTCTGGATATTGCTGCACTCAAAAAACTGAAAGTTTATTGGGACGAAATGCTAGAATGACTTTTTGAGTAATGTAAGTGAGCAATTGAAGATGGGGTCAAGACATTCTAGATCAATAACCTGATATGCCTGTCAACAGATTATAGCAATATGGGAGTTGGTCATTTTCTTTTTTAAAAGCATTGTAATTGCCCTGGCAAAGCAAACCCAAATTGTGAAATGAGTCATTGGAAAATTATTTGGGCCAGATCTTGCTTTACCAACGACACAGAGTCTTGCTATTCACTGGTCAAAGGTGAGGCCCTAGCTGTTGTCTATAGAGTGGAATCACATCAAATGTTCATATTGAGATGCCTTAATTTACTAGTGACCATGGATTATCAACCACTCACTAAAATTTTCTTGATAGGGCCTTGGAGAATATAAAAAACCCATGTCTTTTTAGTTTCAGGGAATGTACTCTAATGTATACATTTACTATTAGACATCTCCCTGGAAAATGCAATGCTGCACCCAACTACCTCTCTTGATACCCAGTATGGACCCCATCAGAGGGTGTGATAGAAATTCCCCAAATATTATCTACACATAAATGCCAGCCTCTGGCAGAATATATATGGCTTGGCTTTTCCCAAATCATGCCAGGACCTCCTGCTAGTGATTTCTCGGATTTAGCCCATACATGATGAATTATACTGCATGAAAGGAGTACTGATCGAGGAGAATAAAATTCTCATAGCTCCTAAGATTTGTACAGAAGTACTTGAACCTCTTTATTCTGTGTATTAGGATATAAATGGCATGCTAGCTTATGCAAAAATAGAACCCAATGCCAGATCTGCAACTCTATCTCCCTGTCACAACCTAAAGAGAGTTTGATGCTGCCATCTAATCCTAAATTCCCTTTCCAACAAACTGTGATTAATTTTTTTGATCTACATGGTAGAAATTATGTTATATATTCAGATTGTTATACTTGTTGGATAGAAGTGACCCTAACAAAAACTGGGAAGGTCAGAGCAGTGTGTCACACCCTTAGAACTTGGTTCTGTACATATGGGGCACCAGAAGAACTTTCTTCCAATGGGGGACCACTTTTTGATTTCCTAGAATACAATGTGTGTCTTAAGAATTGGGAAATATGGAAATATATTTCATCAGTTTACTGCCTGCAAAGCAATGACCAGGCAAAACTGGCCATCAAAACTGCTAAGTTTATACTCACAGATAACACAGACAGCTGTAGACGGCTGTGTCATGATTGTGCAGTCTGTGCTTTGCTGGCCCATTGCAACACTTCAGTCCAGGACCTTGACATATCTCCTGCTAAAATATTATACAGTTGTGTTATCAAATACCATCTCCCTATCCTGTGGCACAAATACTAAATACATAAAAAATCGAGAGAAATCAGTGAACTGAGAGACTAAAAGACACATGAGAAACAAACACTTTTACAACAAACATTCTCGCTCACTTTAAGAATTACAAATTGGAAATTCTGTTCTGATCCAGAATCAGGGTGGCTCTTACCCTCACTGGTGAATGAAAACAGGGAAGATCGTGGAGACACTCAGTAATCAACAATACCATGTGCAAGAGGATGGAAGTAATCAAGTTACTATGTGTGATCGTCACTTCCTCTGTATGATCCACCCACTTGTTAACAATCCACAACATTTCATCCAGGGGGCAGGTCTCTCAACCCTGTGGTACTATGATTCCCAGCCAGGTCAAGATATCAACAGAGAAAATAGATTAACTACATCAAAGCCAGAACTGTATAATACCCCTGTAGGCCCTGAAGTTCTGCCACAGCAACCTGGTGAATTCTCTTGGGTGATCGATACAGATTGTAATCCCTTATCACCCAACATATAACAAACAAATACCCCAAGGAATGAACCAAAAGATATGGAAATCAATGACACTGCCTATTCAATATGTCCAATAATGCAAACTAATATTGAAAAACACCAATATCTGGCAACACAACGGTCACATTGAAATACACAAGCACCTCAAACTCTATCTCCACAAATGCAAGTATAATCACATACCTATTCGGAGGAGAACCTGCAATTGACCATATTAATCTCTCTCATGAACAGAGAGTGGAGGGAGAATGTAGAGTAGAAATGGACCATCCCATTTAATAATGGGAGCTTTCATAGGTAAGCATTGAACTACAGAAGTTGCCTTCTCTGAAAATATAAAAGAGCCAAGTCTTCTGAGACAGAACTTTATATTTGTGCCTGATATTGAGTGTCAGTACTACTACTTTGTTGTTGCTACTTCACAAGAAGGAGGCATTAGTATTTGTTTTTGCTTTAAAAAAGTTGTACAAGATGTAAGGATAACACTTCACTCTTTTGACAGTTCACAAGCTTTTATTCTATATTCCGCTATAAAAAAGGTGTCCCAGTATATTCTACCAGCTGATTGCAGCACTGGGCCACTGAGATACACTTTCACTTTCCAGTACCGCAAAATGACTGAGTTTGGCTAAGCTGATGCCCTGTCACAACTTATTAATTCATTAAAAGTCTCAGAGGACAACATTGTTATTGCCATTATCAACATTGAGAGTGACATCTACTGAACACTTACCAATTGTATCCAGGCAATCCCTGTCATTGTAACTGATAGTAAATGAGAGACTTACAAGAACCCATGCATTCAACAAATCTTAATTTTTCCAAATCTCCTGGTCAACGAACATCAGCAGTGATCTTCAATTTATGTGGTACATTGAGTCCCTATCAAACATCTACAGCTGCCTAATGTTTGCTCATCTCATCATTGTCTGTGCTAGTCTCAGAAATGCTATTTTCAAACAACTACAATCAGGAAACCCTGGCATTAATCACATGAAAATAATTGAGAACAGTGTGGTATACTGGCTGAATTTAGATGTAGAGATTGAGCATCTGGTAAAAACTGGTATTCATTGTATGGTAACAAACCTAATGACATGTTGATCATATCCAGAGCACCCATGGTCTTGTTTACATGTTGTTTTTGCTGGCATCCATCAATGCCCTTAGCTACTTGGTGGTTGTTGATAATGCCTATTCTCAATGTCTGGGAGTCTTCTCCAAACAACAGATGGTCTCCTATTGTAGTGCTAAGATAGTTATTCAGTCAACATTTCTGAAACCTTAGTATCAAATAATGGGACCTGATTTACATCAGAGTTGTTCCAAAACTTTTATTATTCTTCTTACATCACCCATGTTCAATCTCTACCATATCACCCACAATCAAATGGCCAAATATGTATTTACCCAACCCTTCTGCTACAAGCTGGATGTGACACAAGGTCACTTATTAAGTACAGTAGAGTTGGTTTGAATTTAGAGTTTTCCTTCTCCTAGACTGGTTGCCTAACTAAGGCTAAAGGACTTTGTTTGTCCTACTATTTACCTACAGCTGGGGGGAGAACACATGGATTCATACCTTATCAAATATATTACTGCAAAGTGAAATGCAAACAACATTGTCCAGGATTTGAACTCTGGTTGCTAATTCCATTTCTTATGACAATGATCATTGCATAGGTGTGTTAATGACCAACTTGAATGATTTGTTCATACCTTTAAGTATGAATTAATTAAAGAACAGAGAAAAGGAGATCATACAAATATTTCTCCTAGCATATCACACAGCTGCTAACAATGCTATAAAAGATAAATTGTCACCAGCAGAAGCAAGTTCTACACAATTCTAAATGCTTTGTGCACTTGATGCCATATAGACAATGATCAGAGGTCAAATATGAAGCAACTTTAACAAGATATTTCTGTATCAGTACATCTGTATTTGCAAGGAACTTCAGATCTGGCCAACTGACATGGCACATGACACATTTATAATGTAAAAGTCATTTGGCTGCTGTGCAAGTAGCACAAATATCAACTTCATCCTCAAAGTTATATCAGCACTGACAGCAGTTTACCACTTTTGTTTGAGTTAATCATGGATATGGTTGACCTACTGCCACCTACACCTCTAATCAAAGCAGGATGTAGTCAAGGCATATACAAAAACCAGTGCAACATCTTCAAGTCTTTTCCAGACTTCACAGTTACAAATAACACCTAAAAGAAGGTGGTGCTAAAGCCGAGTCAAATTAGCCTTACAAGTCAGCCAATCTGCATGAACCATTTCAAAAGGGCCATTTCTATAAAAAGAGGGAACTACAAATGTTATATTGAATGTGACAAAGGATATGACAAGAATAATATTACAATAATGGAATACAACAGCTGTAATATCAACCAGAGACAACCTGTTAAAACAATTTATAACACCTTTTTATTCAAAATATACAAAATTTGATTATTTTGATATTTAAATGAATTTAATTAAACCATTTACTTGAAAAAATTGGAAATTTTATCCAAAATACAAAATGATTATGAAGTTGAACTTTATTTATAAGAAATCTTGGTACAAGACTAGAGTTAGCTAGGTTCTTGAGCTATCATAGTAAGGACTAAAGGAATAAAACATACTACTCATGCATTCTTTACTTATACAATTTAGATATACGTAGACCTCATATATTTATTAGATCAGTTTATAACAAAGTGATATAAACTAAAATGCTAAAATAGAGACAGCAGTATACTGGATGGTTTCCTCTCCCCTACATGTAAAGATAGATTCAATCTGATGACATATGTGAGATATAATAGGTAAAGAGATAGTGCTGCTGTGATAGCCATAAGAAATGGATGACATGAAACTGGTTCCAAGCAAATTCACTGGCCTCCAAGTTCTCCATTGTCCTCTGTACTTACCAGATTTAAACTTCATTGAGCATATATTGAACATGTTGTAGATCTCACTAAACATCCTGCAGCTACACCTAATTATTACAATGAAATTAAACACAGTTCTGAAATATGCTATGCCTTTAGCACCTAGTAGATTCTGTTATATTGTGCAGCCATTGTTATTCAGATTAAGTGTAAACACATGTTATTAAATCACTTTTTCAAATTTTTTAGCACTTCAGTTTATAATAAAATGAGAATTAAAAATCTTAAAAAGATAAAAATCATGATAATATTTCTACTAATATAAAATAAGTATACTGTGTTGTACTGAGAAAAATTTAAGGATGAAAGTAATTAGAGTTAAGATTTATAAAACTATTTTGAATGTCACACTAAATCAAGGAGAGAAATTGAAGTTCACTATCTTTTAGAAACTTTTAGATATGAAAATTTGCCATTTTTTCTTGAAACTATATTATTCACAGCCCAGTTGGCTGAGACTGTAGAATACACTGACTGGATCTCTGCAAAAAGATAAGACTTCCCCCAATGAGTGTCCTGATTATGATATTAAACAATCTGATGATGAGACTCCAGTAATGAGCTTTGGGGAATGTGGAGTACCCCTTAATTGCCATTCCTTCCAGGTCAATTCTGGCCCGGTCATAGTACCAGATAGGATCCTATCAATGGGTCAAATAGAACTGTTTGACATTTAAACTGAGTGCAAACAAATCACTTATGTTAAATTGAATTGTTTGAAATAGAACTGTTTGATCATTTAACTGTGTATAAACAAATGACTGATGTTTAATTGAATTGTTAGTGATACATAACAATACTTGGAACCATTTAACTTTGCTGACTCATGTTAAATTGAATTGTTTGAAATAGAACTGTTTGATCCTTTAACTGTGTGTATCTAAAAAATGTGTTAACAAATCATATTTAAAAACAGGATGCCAGAAAACTAAACCAAACCAAACCAATCTATATTAGACAACGATAACAGCAATGAATTATTGATTGGTTGCTCAGGTAACTTTATTGATTGATTTATTTAATGGCATGTCAACCTGTATAAAGTTATTTTATGCCTAGAGGTTAAGAACTGCATTCATTTTTACATTTTTTATCTAGTTGTTTCTTAAGAGTTTTTTTTTCTGCACACAGTCCTATTGAATACAAATAGTTTTTAAAAAGATCTATTTGACCCAGAGTGGATCTGGGAGCAATGGCAATGATGGGTTACTCCTCACTCCCTAGATCTTCTGAACTAGAGAAGAGGTCCCTGTGGCATAGTGACTTTAGTGCTGGATTGCAACATTGTAGTGTGCAAGTTCAAATTCCAGCTGCACTATTACATTTGCTTTCAGACTAATAATCTTGGAAAAGGTATGAACCTCTTTATTACCCCAGCTATGGGTTAAATAGTATTGCTGCTATTCTTCTACAGGGGTGGCTTTGGCAGTAAATAACTCATGAAGGTTGATATGCCATTAAACAAAGTAACAAAACCAAACTAATCAGAAATGGAGCTACACTATCAGATGGATTTTAGTGTTATACCTAGAATGCACCTTTTTGGAAAACTCTTACTCTTTTGTAGATGATACAGTCAGCATATTCCTACCCCCCACACACACACGCACACTGACGGCTTGAGCTAACTTGAGGATTATAAAAAGTATGATCTGGGATGAGGAATCACTAAGTAATAAAACACAAAATTAAATTTAGCATTATTAAATTTTACTCTATTACTTATTTTACTTGCTGATTCATCTTCTCAATTAAATAATAAAAATTGCTTATGATTTATATTTCAGTAAACATACTTGCATATCAACTCAGATTTCTTAATATTCAGTACAATAATTTGTATGTTTTCTTATGAATAGTTATAAAAATAGAGGTTGATAAATAATTGTATTAATGTATAATATGTGAAAAGAACTTATATTCTAAAAAGTGTATGACAAAAATATTTTGTTGGTATGAACATTTTCAACCTTTTTTTATTATTCAACTGTGAGTAATATAATTTTCTGCTTCTTCAAAAGCTGTACTTTTTGTACTAAATAAATCCTTGTTTGATATTAATAGACATTTAGTATGTAAACTAAAAAGAACCCACATCAAGAAATCTAATTTATTTATTTTTTATTTTTACACCTTTTCTACTTTAAAAAAAATCCTCTTTCTTCTTTGCCAACTATTCTGGTAGTCTACATGTAGCTTCTAAATTTACTCTTGAAGATTCTAACAAATATCCTCTTAGGTTTCTTGTGCTGCTATTTAAATTCTCTGCTGATAAAGCCTACCTTTAAATGTTTCTTTACATCAACACAAACAAGCCTTGTGAATTGAATGCCATTCTTACCCTTATTTTTAAACTGTCATGAATTTGTCTATACTTTATCACCATTTTACTTTACAATAGGTAATACAACCTTTAAATGTTGACAAAAGAGAATACTAATAAAGTAATATCTCTGAACTATCTTTTATATACCAATGATAATGGCAGCAAATTTGACTTCATTGATTTTTGTCTTTATCTATAATCTTTCATCAAGTAAGATTGTTTCCTTCAAAACTTTAATAATGGTTCTGTATTATTTCAATATCTCTTAGAGCTTGATACCTTCTGCCTATTCTAAAAGATTCATATAAATAATATACTAGATGTTTGTAATGATTTACAATGATGATCAATCAATGGGTCAAAGTCAATTACAGAAGAAGAGTGGGGAGTTCCCATAGCATATCAGCTAACATGCTGGACTGCAATGTTGTAGTAAGCAAGTTCAAACTTCAGTGATACTATTATGTTCACTTCAGATTAATACTCTAAGGAAAGGTATAAACCTGCTTATCCCCCTCTCTGCTATGGGTTAAATAGTACCACTACTATTAGTACCACTACTATTCTTCTGGACTGGCTCATTGGTCTAGTTGGTTGAGTGTTCGCCAATGGTCTGGGAGACCTGGGTTCAATCCCAGGTTGCATCATACCAAAGACTTTAAAAATGGTACTTGATACCTCCTTGCTTAACACTCAGCAATATAAGGTATATATCAAGGGTAAAGTGGAGCAAGCCAGGGAAAGGGGTAGCACCCTCCCCTACACTTCAGTGTAGTAGCTATTGAAAAGGGAGCCTTCTGATCGCCCTTGACTATGGTTGCCAACTTACTTACAATTCTTCTACTAGGATGGCTTTGGCTTAGACTAACCTGCAAAAGTTGATATGCTTTTAAACAAAGAAAGATACCTAGAAGAAGAAAAAAACCAAGAAGAAAGAGTAGAGCAAAATGTAAACTAATTTTCAAGTAAGAATCTTAAAAAATGTATGTTCATTGAAATGTGAACATTTTAATTCTAATTCAAAGATATGTGTCCTGTATGGATATTTAATTGTCATGAGAAATTATTGATTAATTATAAATTATTTTTAAGAATCAAACAATGAAAAAATTTAAGCAAAGTTTAAAAAAATAAAATAAAGTAATGATAATAATAATAATAATAATAATAATAAAATAATAATAATGATAATAATGATAATGATAATAATAATAATAATCTTCTTCTTCTTCTTCTTCTTCTTCTTCTTCTTCTTCTTCAAACATTTGTGTATATAATACCTTGGTATTGCAACTGGGGAAATGATTACTCCGATTATTTGCTATCATTGTTTAAATGCTGTATTTAGCAGAAGACAATGAATACAATTAGATATCTTGCTATATTCTTTCTACTTTCTTAAATAAAACCTAAAAAGACAATTTCAAAACTGTTGCTCTCTCAAAAGAGAATATAAATTCAAGTTTTTCTCTCCTTTGGTGTTTGTATTTTGCATTTAATTAACATTGTTTTAATTAGTTTATTCTGACTATTATCAAATGAGAGAGAACTGTCTTCATGTACACATACAGTAATGACTCAGGTGTTATATGTTGGATATACAATATATGATAAAAGAGAGTGGGGAGAAAAATACTGATCTAAAATAAATTGATCAGTTCTATTATATAATAGAAAAATACTTGCAACTGTTTACATTTGTTTTTATAGTCAAAAATGAATTCATAAAATATGCATTTTTATTTTCTTAAGAAAATAATGTTAAAATTTTTTTTGTATTTCTGTCTTTGACAAAGTGATCATGTGACCAAACCACCAGCTGCTAATATTCTAATGTAGATGAAAAATAAATCAAACTTTGTGTTTCCCTTGGATAACATGAAAATTTCATTTTGGTTATTGAATATAGAATTTGTCTGCTTTTTAATGTTTTTTATTGTTTCATTTTTATTGATAGTGTTTAATTGTAAATTTCAATTTTTGATTTTTACAATTAACCCTTACATAACGATCCAAGTACTGATTTTGTTTTAATCGCAAATTTTAATCAAATACTTTTCGATACTTATTGTATTATTTATTTGATGTTTATATTGAAGTTTACATCATTATGCTAGTTCTTTTTTTTGTAACAATTTTGCATAGCACAATTTTAAGAGATTGTATAAATCATAATTAAAATTATGAAAATGCTTTTTCTGGCATTGATTATTGATAGGTGTTTTTTCATGTTATCAGAATGATAATCCTAATGAAAAAAAAATTACTAAGAATTTCACTTTTAATTTAAGGATTATCTAATCAATCTTTTATCAAAGAAAATTTCTTTCTTCCTATCTGCTATCTTAGTATTTTCCTAATCTGTAAATCTTAATAAGTCTCTCAGAATAGTTAATGACTAAAATTTATGACTTTTTATTCTCTTTTTATGAATCATAAAAGTAAGTTGCATGTTTATCATGTAAATAATCTTTACTAATTCATCTGAAAAGAGTAAATTGTTTCTTGCAGGATTTCAGTTTTACATATTATATTAAACAAGTATTTTATCAGTGTTTTTACAATTATGTTTGTGTAATATGTTAGAGATTGAAAACTTACCCTGAGTCTGACAGTGATTTCTTTGTAGTAAACTGTTATTTCCATATTCAGGCATTCATCTAATACTGCAACCACTGCCTGTCTGGAAATGTCAACTTTAACATAAACTCCTATAAGTAATGGTTAGAAATTAGGAAATGATTAAATTTCTTATTAAGATTTTTATTCCAAATTCTAATGAAGGTGTATAAAAATCTCATTATCACTGAATAGCTTCAGCTGGTTTTTAAGAATTTTTTTTCTTGCTTGGAAAAATAAGAGCTTAAAATAACATGTTTTGCTTGCCTGAAACCCTTAAATAGTTTTATTGGACTTTTGTGATTAATAAATAGTATTTAACAGAATTAGTATCTTTTCTGAGAATAAAAGAAATCATGCATAAACTTGTGAAAATAAGATGTACATTCTCTTTTGATAGTGTATTCGTTGATAGTTATCTAATGAATCTTGTGTAAGAGAATGGGGGTGAAATACAATGGAAACAAAATATTCTGGCAAGAAATAGTTGCTGAGAAAAAAGTACAAAATCTATCTCCAGTAATGAAAAAAGTTCTTCATTGTTGAATGCTTAACTTATTCAACCATAAGAAAAATCAAGTCAGGATATTTTATTTACATTTCTTTTACTTGTTAATTTCATATTGTTAAATAAACAGTACCACCCTCCAAAATTCTCTGATTAAAAAGAAAAAGAAAGAAAAAATAACTAAGAAGCATACATTAAATTCCTGTAGAATTGTTTATCTGGCTTGAACTCATAAAATTTAATTTAGTGCTATACAGGTTTGTTTATGTGTTTGTTTATTTTTTCAATTTGCAACCTCTTTTTATTTTTTCTTACTTTCTAGTCTAATTTGTTTTATAATACCAGTTAGTATTGTGTGTTCTATTAAATGTATATGGATATTAAATGTTAACTTTTATTTATCTCTAATTCTAGAGATTTAATGGAAGTAGACATGTCTTCCTTTAGCATCAATAATTCTATAATCTGATGAGGTTTGTTGAGTTAGATTGCTTTTCAAGTTTCCCCTCTTCCTTTTCCTCAACCTTATACTGCTGCTTCTTGTAGCCATACCCTGATCATCATTCCCCCACATCCCCAATACCCTAACAGGCCTCTGCTGCCAACTTGGAGGAAATATTTCTATATGCTAACACCAATCAGGTTCTGCTGTTGTGAGCCCTATCAACTAAGCTTGGGGATCATATTTCCTATCTGTTGAGGTAGAGAGACTAGACACGAAATGGTTTCTTATAGTTGAGTCTGGTTTCAGTTTAGCAGAGCCTTCTGCATACTATTTCTCCTGCTAGTGGCCGTTTCCAGTGACACTTCAGCATCCAACCAAGTTTAAGAGGACCTACAGTAAAGGTAGATGACATTTTAAAAATCTTTTATCTTTTTTCCTGTTAAAATTAGGATACTATTTGTTCCTCTTCTCTGACAGAATCTTATTGATATGTTACCAAGGTGTGTAGTATAGGTGAATGTGATTGTTGACAGAAACAAGTTAGGCTGTAGGTCACTGGATTTAGGCTAACTTTTAGTTTTATTTTCATTTTCAATTACACAATTTTATTGTGACAGGATTTTAAAGATTCTTCTTTCTACTTTTGTTCTTTTTCTCTAGAAAAATGTATGCTGCTTTCCACCTTTCTTACAGCCAACAAGTAGGGATGGCCTGCTATCATATCACCACTGCTCCATTTGGTTGTTTACATGAATGCCAGTCATTCCTCATACCAATACATGCTTCTATTAAGTTTGACAATTTAGTTTTATTATTCTTTTCTTTCTTTTTTTTCTCAAAAAGTAACATGTTCCCTAAAATTATCCTTGCTATTCAGTTAAAAAGTTCATATAATTGTTTGACAGTTACCAAACTTATCCGACAATATTCTAAATTATAGGCATTATTTTGAATAAAATTATTCTTGTTATATAAACTGCTTGAATTAAAGTTATTGATACAGTGAAGGCTATTTTTAAAGTTTTATGCATATACATTATTTAAAAATTTTATATATTTTGATTTTCGTTATCTTTACTGACAGTCTGAAAGGTTAAAAATAGAAACGATATAATTTAAAAAATTGTGATACAAGTTTAAGATAATAATATTAGCATTTACAGTATAAGTAATGTTACTATAACACTTTCATTAAGATAATGTAATGATTAACTAATCTTTAAAGAAATTTTGATTTTATAAATCAAATCTACATGTAATTAGATATTCATTTGAATTTTTAGGTTTGACATGATTAAAATCTTTAATCAATGTTTGGAATTAAACATTTCATTCTCTTTATGTGCCTATGTTTATGTATGTTTAGACGTATCCCAGTTAGATGTCTCAGCGAACTTTCAGTATTAAAACATTGGATTTTAGTGCAGATCTTGCAAAAGAATTAATTTTTTTTTTTAATAATAAACATTCAGCATTCTTTTATTTCATCAAAATACTTTTATGTTTTTGAGAGATTTCACTGTGAACTTTTTCCTGATAATTTATCTCTGTATTACCAGTCCAAAAAAATGCAAGTTGCCTCATTTTGGTGGTGGATGAGGAAGCTACCTTCTTTCCTGAACAGTCCCTAATTTGGCAGAATTGATAATTCTACTTATAACTTTTTTTCACATTCTCTACCAGATGCAGAAGTTTCTGCTCATTAAAAAAAAGTATATATCTGTTCTTAGCTTATATTCTTTTATGTTAATTGATGTTAATGCTAAGTATTTTGACAGTATTATCATTAGGGTTTAAAGAATTTTATACTCCCTATTCCTCCTTAGGTAAATACTGGAATATTCTTTTAACAACTATACATACCTTAAGCTATAGACTTGTTAAAAAGTTTTTAACAACAAATATTTTTCAACTGAACTAATTTTACATTATTTTCTTTTTTATGATGTTAATAAAAAATATTAGGAAAGTTATCTATCATATTAAGATTATTTTAAAATTATAGGAAAAAGGAATGTGAAAACATTTTATATTTTTCCTTTATAAATAGCATTCTCTTCAAGCATCCCATTATTTATTTAACTAGATTAACACACAGATATTTAAGTTTTATTTGCTTACATCAGATTTAGTACACTTTTCTTAAAATAATGTTTACATTAAGATACTACAATTTAAAAAAAATTATTCTTTTTCTTATCGATCTGAATAAACATTGATATAATTAAAATATTATAATATATTATGATGACTGGTTTCACTTTAAGTATTATAAATGTAGAAGTTACTTCTGAATATATTATCTTAATTTGGTAATATTTATTAAGGTTTTATTTCCTCAGAACTTTACTTTGGTATAATTCACCTTGCTCATATCATGCTCTGTTTTTACTGCTATGTGGAAGTGGTTTCACCTGCACATTTTTTTTTGATTGAATATGAAGTAGGGTGATCAAACAGTACCAAATAACTTTTGAAGATCCTAGTTCATCCTTTACTATTTATTTTCTCTTTCCATACAAAATATTTTTACATTTAATGTACAATGTATTTTACCTGTTTAATGGTACCTTACTTTTAAAAAAAATTACAGAATATGATTTTTTTCCTTTATTTTATATGAAGATTAACCAATATTTTTTATCAAATAATTTTTTTATTAAATCCTATTTGCATTTTTGTTTGAATTGAAAACATATACTATGGAGTTGTTTTCATAGTAGGTATTAATGCATAACTGTCTTGACAATTTTTTTTTTTTGTAAAACCTGTTCAAATATGCAATTTGAATAATATTTAATTATGAAAAAGGAAAAAAATTATATTAATTCTTTAAATGATGATGATGATAAAAATATTAAGATGCAAAAGAAGAAGAAGAAGAGAACTTGATATTGGATATCTACTAAAGATTGTTTTTTGAACAGTTATAAAGCTATTTATTTTCAACATAGTGTAAAAAACATTGTATCCTTATCAGATTGATCCTACTATGGGACCAAGTTAATATTTATTTTTGGATAAATTTTCTTTTAGAATATTATAGAACATGAAGATAATGCAAATACAAGTTATTTATCTAAAATATGTTTTCATTTAAAATGCATCATGTGTATTGATATTTAATCATATTTGAAAATACAATTATATGTGATTAGAGATGTATTGGACTGAAATATATTGCAATTAAAGATTAAATATAATGTAATTGTGTTGCAATTAGCTAAAATTCAAAATATATTTTAGGGACCATTTTGAATCTGATACTGCTTTGTGTTATCTAAATTAATTCTATAATATTCTTACAGAATCAAATTTCTAATATATCTTGAGTTGCCAATGGTTTTAACTTACAATGAATATCATTTATCACAAGTGAACTAACTCTGCAATTGTGAAAATCTTGTCATCCAAATTATAATCTAAAATACTTTATTGAATATTTTTATTTTGCTTACTGAATACAAAATATACATCAGATTTATAAAAATCTTTGCAGAGACCACTTGAAATAAAATGCAAAGAGATACAAAAATTCTTTTATTCAATGAATCCAAGTTTGCACATTTTTATATGCATACAACTTTCATATCATACAGTTAATACTGGTTTTCTGACAAAAGACTGACTATTGAATAAAAGAACTGATTTGAAATCCATTTTCTTTCTACCTGAAGAGTTAACTAATAGCTATCACTGACCTGACACATTAGTGATAACTTCATCTATTACTTGTTTATTGTCATCAAATTGGAAGTATTGGAAAGATTTTAATGTTCTTAATACTTTCTATTGAAAATAAGATAAAACTGGCTGGGTTTTGATTTTTGTTCATGAAATTGCTTTTAAGTTGAATGGGAATCACTGTTGGATAGTTACAATTTGTCTGTGTAGAATCTTGGATTTACATCTTGAGTTTATTACTACTTGCTTCATATCTTTGTTTTAAGTAGGCTTTTATTTTTAAAATAAAAATTTGGCAAGACAGTGTATTTTTCTTGTAGTTACATATATGCTGTAATCTTTATTTCATTCTCTAGTTTCAAATTTTACATCTTCAGTGAAGAGAAAATCAATTAAATTTCAAAATCACAACTTCTTAAATTAATTCTGCAATACTAGGTACTTGATTAGTATAACTTCTCCTTTTTTAAAAAATATACTTTTTGTAGATTATATTGTTTACTTTCCTAACTACAGTTTATATTCCTGTAATACCATATCTGATTTATGTCTCTAAATTCAGAACTATTTTAAGTAATGCATAATGCCTTTTATTTGTATTCCTTAAAAATGTAACTAAATAGACCCTAACTAGCCCCTTTATGTAAATAATCTGTTACCATTTGCTCACACTTATAGTGTCCTATCTGTCATATCTTTGTTATTTTTAACAATCTTATCTCTGATGTGGCTTGTTATTTTTTCTTACTGTTGTCTGTTCCTTCTTCTCATTTCTCCCTCTAGGAGAATCCTAACCTGGTCTTTAATCAGCCTAAACTCATATCTTCATATCTCTTTTCTTCCCTTCTTAATGTAACTAACATCCATATGCCTACCTTCATGCCAACTATGTCTACTACAAGCACAAGTGTAACTAGTATGATTACTTAGACCTGTTGCTGAACTGCTGTGACTATGGGAATAATTGCAGTGTCTCAGAAACAACTTCAGATATGCAAATCCAGAAATCCATCTTGTTTCTTAAATATTTAATATACAATATTTGACTCATATGCTTGGAAAAAATTATTTGGTGACTTATCACAAAAAATATTTATTAGGTGTTATAACATTCAAAAGCTCAAAAATTAAAGATAATCTTGCAGAAAAATAAAGAATTTAAATCTAACATTAAGAAATATCTATCAGTCTTTTTTTGTTTAAAATTTTGCTTTTGTAATAAGAATAAGGTAGTTAAGAACAAAGAACCATTGACCATGCTAGGTAAATATAAGGACAAATACAGTAAATCTTTATGGAATAAAATAGCAATATACCTGGTGATTCCTTAAAGAACACATCCTATCTATATATAGACTTCAAAACGTACTTTCTTGCAGAATCTATTATCAGAAATGTATATTTCTTATCAATTCAATCATGTTTTTGTTATCAAATTCTGAAATTTTTTACAGTATAGATTTTTCATATGGATCAGTATAACTGCTCCTGAATCACCATTTTAAAAGTAAAGCTTTAAAATATTTGGCTATTACATATTCAGATGTTATAGATTTTAAATGTATGTATAACTAATTTTAATAGTACTTTTTTATATTGATTTCATCTGTCTTGACCCAATAAAGTTTAAAAAATTATTAGCTGTTTGTTATCTCTTTAGTACAGAAAAAACTTACCCAAATTAACAACTGATGTCTTTAGACTTACTTAGATCATTTTAAGTTATTTGAAATTGTGTATGACTTTCAACTTTAACTACAGGTATTAACTATTACTTTAGAAATTTGAAGTTTAAAATACAAATACAATTTTTATCAGATTTTACATGCTTACATTTTTTTTAATGAGGAACAAATACTAAAAAAATCTTCTAATTATTAAGAAAAGTGGAATAGTATTTTTATAGAAAATAATGAGTATTGATGACTTGAAATTTTCTTATTAATAACACTTAAGTATTTTTTTATGTATACACTTTGCATAGAAATTAAAAATAATCAAATGTTGAAAAGCTGAGAACTGATTTTAGATTTTCTTTCTTAATTATAAAATTGTCTAATGTCAATATCCTTTCCAACTTTTGGGAACAAAATAGCTGTTTATTTTGTAACTGTTCTCTTTAGTCTTATGTAAAGATTGTCAGGTTATATATTTAGGAAATATTTTATATGGCATTTTAATTCTTTCACTCATAAATAAAGATTTGATTGTTATATATCTAAAATTATTATGCATTTTCTTCTGTGACCTTGTGTTCAATAATCAGTGTATTTATTTTTTTGCTTTGGGAGGGAGTGTGCTTGGAGTAATGGTAATTATTAAAGAAAATGGATTCAGTGAGCCAAGTTCAAATTTCAGATGAGACTGTATTTTATTTCATGTGAATTACCTTATAAAAGACATAAATTTATCTTTTCTCCCTCCAACTATAGGCAAGTAGTAGGGTAGACTGAGCTCTCTAGCCTTGGTAAGGCAACCAGTTAAGGAGAAAGAAAACTGATTTCAAACCTTTTACTGGCACATCAATATGAAATGCTAAAAATAATAAGGATGACAGGGTTTTATAATGTTGGCATTTAACTAGTCCAGCAGTAGAACAACTCTGAATTTTAAAAAAAACAGAAGTTTAAGGCAATTTATCTTTGTCTTCAAACTTATTCTGGCCACCCCTGTGATGACACTCATGCCAAGTTGTATTGCCCCTTGCCCTTCTTCAGAAAGTATCTGTGTCATGGAGAGGAAAGACATACTGCATGGGTAATTGCTGTCTTCCATACAACTTTGTCCAGGCCTATTCCAAGATCCAGATGTAGATCTATGGTCTTGCAAGATCAATGGATACCAATACCAAAAATATTTTGCATTACCCATCAGCCATGACCAAAACATTTGTGCAATTTTCAATATTCTGCTTTTTTATCAGCTTAAAATAAACTCTTCAAAAAGCACTAGTTTTTAAACATTTTCAGCTTACATGAACCATTTACTACCAGATAACTTTCAAAAGTAGAACTGAGTGAAACTAATATGGAAAAACAAAAGTTGATTGTGAGAATTTTTCCTCTATAGAAATTTATCCTTTGAACAAAAACAGCAGAAGCAGCCCAGAATTTCGTGAAAGATGAAGTTGTTGAGTGTATTGCTCAAAAGGGGTTCAGGAGATTTTCAACTGAAAATGAGTCACTTGAAGATGCACCTCATAAAGGATGGCTGGTAAACATTGAAGATGACAAACTGAGGATTAATTGAGTCACATCCATTTCACATCTCAGATGTTTGTATTAAAGTTTAACCCAAGTGATGAAACTGTACATTAGAATTAAGATGCACATTAAGGAACTAGCTATTCTATGAAGTTAGTGAACAAAACAAATAAAAAAACATATCAACTTTTTGTTATCTTTGATACTTTATTCTAACAAAGTATTTTTTATTTTTCTATATATATTCTTATTACCTTTATTTTTAGTATGACATTTCAGCTGATAGACTTATTGGTCATCTTCTAGTTTATTTCATCTATTCTTTAGAATTTGAATAGTATTTTTTTCTTTTTCATCTCTTCAACTAGAAAACATTTGTCATCATCATTAGTATCAAAATCATAAGAAACAAAATGCATCATGTTTATGAAGAAGGCAGAAGAATACATCAGCCAAAACAATGTGTTAAATACTTGAAGACAGTAGACTGAAAAAATATTTAGACTTGAGAATTTGTTTTTATGAGGATACTATGAAATGTACCATTCAATATTTGTAAACCAATTTTTCTAGATAACAACTACATAATACTGTGAGGTATTAGCATAAAAGGACACTTTTTCATCCAATGATTATATTGTGAAAATTCTAGAAACAATAGTTTTTATAATGTGCACTTAGTTTGCCACCATCCTTAGTTTATCCTTAGTGACAAGTTATTGCACACTTTAGATTTCATTATAATTTTGTATATTTTACAACTTTTATTTAAAAAAAAAAATCTATTTAAATAGGTTGTTTTATAATTTTCATAGCTGAAAAATCATATTCTAAAAGGAAATGATGGATACCAAAAAATCTTATAAATGCTATGTATTTTTTCATCTGAGTGAGAGGAGTAGGAGATGTGGTATAAAATAGAATGAGTATGTTTGATGGTTATCTTGAATTTTGTAGGATGATTCTACTGAAAAGGTTTTACATCATTTTTAGAGCTGAACTGTGTTTGCAGAAATTCTAAAACAATTAGGCATTTATACAATTTTGAAATTATTTTATCTTGCATCTTTATTGTAAAACTGTGTCAACCAAAAAATAATTTGTTCAATAAAGTGACATATTTTTTGATTGCTGTATGAAGTCTGACTAAGAATATATTTATATCATTTGACCATACATGACTGGCTTTATGTGCTGAATGAAAGCAGTTTTTCTTTTAGATGAGCTATAGTCATTATCTAGCCCTCAGCTCATCAAAGACAAATTTGATAGATTTTTTCTTTCTTTTTTTTCGTTTATTTATTTTTTCTCAAATTTTCTCAAATCAAGTTTTACCGGGATAAAATTACATTATAACTTTTTGTATAAGAAATAAAACTGTTTTACCAGGATAAAATTACAAATATAAAATAGGTGTTATTTCTTATACAAAAAGTAATATATGCATAAGAAAGAACACCTATTTTATATTAGTAAATTGTTTGTTTAATACTATATCTGAATGAAACATGATTAAAAAATACTTGATGTTGTGTATGAAATTCAGTATATATTGAGAACCAATCTCTTACTTGTCTCTCTCCTATATATTGTATATTTTTGACCCTATACAATATCTTAAGTATCTATTGTTGAATTTCTATTTTTAAGTATTCATTGTCATCGAAGATTAATATCTTTTGCTAGTTGTATACTATTTTATTTTGTATATCAGTTTTTGTACAGACTCTTACTATGTCATCAATCTGAATTATATTGATAAATTGATTGCTATACTGATAAATATATTCAATGTCACTATATCTTTTTTTTAAATTTAAGTTTTTTGTTATACTCAGTTCTGAAATTTTTCTTTTCAGAATGTTATTTTTTTAAAAATATATGAACATTTAATAACACAGCTTTATAAATTTCAAAATAAATATCACTTCAAATATAATAGATTTATCTTACAATTAAAATTTTACCCATATATTTTATAATCAGTAGTAAATTTGAAATACAGGATATAGCTTTTAAAATTATTTCTTTACAAGCCTTAACATTGGGATGAAAACAGTAGAAATGCAAGCATATTAACCTGAGAGAAATATGAAGATTTTTGCTTTCACATAGGATATAAATTTTAAAAACTTAATTTTCTGCATTCATATTAGGCCTTGATTCTTATTGTTGACTTTTGTATTACCATTTCCTTTTGTTTTATCATAGAAGACAATTTTTACAACTGATTTTTTTTATTGCTATTATATCTGCATTAAAAGCAGTGCCTTTCACAGGTTTCTGTCATGAATTTCACTTTTACCCTCTACATCCACACCTAATACCTGCCATTTGTACACTTTGCTTTTTGGTCATCTCTTTTAGCCAGTCTCTCTGTATATGAATAGCTTGTCAGTGTGTTTGCTGCTTTTGTTGATTCTACAGAGCTTGTATGTGACTTATTTTGATTGATGCTCATTCTACAATCAGTTATCACACTATGAATGAACAGTTTCCTTTATCATTTTGCTTCATTTTATTCCAAGATCTGAGTGATACCATCGTTAAGAACTTGGCAACTTATTGTGTTAACTTTACACTTCTTACCTTAGACTAAAAAGCAAGAAAAATGTATTTATCTACTCGAAAGAGACTTGTTGAAAGCTAACTTTCACAGTAAATCTCTTTTTTATCTTTAGATTAGTTACTTTAATTTTCAAAGGAAAGACAATATACTTACTGGGTAAAATTTGAGTATTAATGATATAAAACTAAACCTGAATTGAAAAGTTTTATCAGCTAGAATAAAAATAATAGGAATACCCAGAATTTATCTAACTTTAACTATTTTATTTCCTCAAAATATCTTTAACAAATGCATCCTAAAGATAATTTTATCCAATTTTTTTTAGATATCTGAAATGGGACAGTTTTGACTGGAAATAGCTAAAGCAGAAATGGAGAATTCAAATATATTTTCTGGACTTTATCCAAATATATTCCAAAAAATTAACAGCCTACCATCCAACACTTGCTGATTTCATCTAGTATTCCTACTTGTGCTAAAACATGCATGGTGTAGCTGACTTTTGTTTGTCATTCTCTGTTAGAAAGTGCTTATTTAACATTTTCATGTTTGGTATTTAGTCTGGGCAATTTTCCTAGTTGAGTACTACTTTGCTGGTTTTAATTCTTAAAAATATAAAACTAAAAAGTAAAATTCAGTGGGAATTTAAATTCTGAATTACTAAAGTTTTTTCTTGTAAAGTCCTTATGATCTTTAAAAGATAGACATGAAAAATCAATGCATTTATTTAATGGAATGTTTGTAGGGAATCTATAAATGAAAGAAAGTCAAACAGCAGTTAATTTAAAATAATTTTTATGTTTTTACCTAACTTCTTTACCACAAGCAGGATGTACCACAAAGTCATATTTTTAAGTGGAGAACTGCTAGTTTGAATTTAGAGTTTTCCTTCTACACTGGTTGTCTTACTAAGGCTAAAGAACCCAGTCTGCCTTACTATTTACCCATGGCTGGAGGAAGAACAGATGGATTCTTGCCTTTCTCAAGTGCAAAGTGAAACACAAACTGTTAAAATCTAGTTTAATCAATTTTGCTATTGTTATCTGACTTGATTTTAAAGAGTTAACATTGAAGAGAATTAATATTTGAATGATAAATTTTTACTTGAATTCATGATTTAAAGTGGAATTATTTATATCTTTAAACATAATACATCTTTGTCATATCCATTTCATTTACTAGGTTTTCTGTTATTGTCCAAATTTCATATATATGAGGTCTGTTCAGAAATGAAACACCCCTTAGATATTAACAAAAGGTTATCTTCTTAGGACAATGGTGCTTTATTCTCCTTCAAGATGTCACACACCTACTCCACTTCTCAAAACAGTCTGCAAAGTTCTTTTTCATGATTGTCATCAGCTGCTTTATCATATTCTTCTTAATCTTGTCTCCAGTTTCAAATTTCCCTCTCAACAGTGATTTTAGCTTTGGAAAAAGTCAGAAGTCACTGGGAGACAAATCTGTAATGTGGGTGGGTTGTTGACAGGTCCAGGTGATGTAATACTTTTCAAAAAAATAAATAAAACAAAATAAAAAAAACATGCACAACCTGTGAAGAATGTATAGTCAAGATATTCAAAATGGCTGATTACTAGCATACATTTTATGGAACCTCAAAACCTTTTCATTCTCACACTGGCAGGCACTTATTTTTTTTATTGCAGCTCACAAACATTCAACATTTTGAGGTATTCTGCTTAATACCTAAAAAAACTTCTTCATCAATCAAATAGTTTCTGTGGATGAATGTTCAAGTTGCAAGTAAAATTTGATGAATATTGACTGTCAATATGACAATCACACAATACACAAGATCAATCAATAGCATTTCATTGGTGACTGAAAAATTCCACTAAAGGATTTTGTTCATGCAGTAAAGTTTACTCAAATTGGTTGTCAAATTACATCAAGCCTGCACAACCAGATATTCAAAACAACTTGATTATTTCCAGACAGACCTAATATTGTTCTTAAGAGAAAATTGCTGCTTTAATATCATCATCATGCAAGCATGTATTTCCCTGACTCTCTCTCACCATTCATCTCTCTCATCCACCACTTCCAGCAGGTCTTCTAGACTACATACTATGTCTGTACTGGGCTGTTATAGATAAGTTCTTGTTGGTCAGCCAACACATGCACGTCCATGTAAAAAGGTCTATAGGAGAATGTTGTTATGAGTTCATCTTTACTTCTCCACCAGTGTCCTGCATGTCTTATTCATTTTATTTGGATTATTTTAGAGATTGGAGGAATGTGGCCGTACAGCTGCTGTTTTGTTGGATGTTGCCTGCAGGATTTGTTCAATGTAGCTCATAGCATTTTTGTGCAATTCCTGTCTATCTTTTCCATGTGGTGTATCCATACAGTAGCACTGACACACCCACTGCTTGAAAGAAATTGCGTTTTATTTTATTGAATAAGTCCGACTTTCATATGATTGATAACCTATCGATAGCAGTTCATGCCTTCACTAGTTGCATATTGAAGTCATTTTCAGTAGATGAGACGCTGCTTCTGAGGTATGTGAGCTTGTCCACTAATTTCAGAGAGCCACCATTTAGTGTAGAGATGTATCCTTTTCGATTAAAACACGTGTACTCAGTTTTGTCTGCATTCACATGGAGGCTAAGGCCACCTGGTACCTATTCCAGACTATACAGCAAAGATTCAGCTTTGGTAGGTGTATTTGCAAAAAACGCTATGTCATCTGCATAGATATTGTCTGCTTCTTGCCTTTTTTTTAGTGTAAAGCCATTTTCTTTCATTAAATCTATTGACATTCGAAGTAGGTAGTCTAGGCAGGTTATGAACAGATATGGGGTTAATGTATCCTCTTGCAGATCAGCAACAATGTCAAAGAAGTCTATTCTCCATCTTGTGAGTGAACTTTTTCTTTCGTGTTTTTATAGAGCATCATTATGGCTATGACAGTTTTTTAGGGAGACCATATGCTAGAAGTATTTGCTCCATCTTCCCTCTGTGTATGGAGTCAAATACCTTGGAGAAATCTACAAATAAATGTCACCTCAAGGTTTTTTTGCACAAACTCCTAAGATTTGACAGATTGTCAGAATCTGTGATGTTGTGGATTGATTTCTTTGAAAACCACATTCTCAGTTTCTGGTTCAATGTGGTTGAGTTGTAGAGCATTATAATTCTTAGCCGCTATAGAAGTAAGGGTTATGCCTCAGTAGTTCCTGACAATTCCGTGATCAGGTTTCTTGGGGAAAGGGACGATGAAGTCTTTTGTCCATCTATAGTGTTTTGGTTATATATGGCGGGCAGTATCAGAGCAGTTAGTCATTGAATTTCCTTGTCTTCCATACTTCTGGTGGTATTTCATCAAGACCGGCAGCTTTCTTGTTTTTAATTTTTGTTAGTACTACGTCAAGTTCTTCTTGAGTAAACTGTCCTAGTTTGGTGTCTAGTTGGCTCTTAATAATTTTCATGATAGGTTTATCTGTAACTTTTGAGGATTTTTCAAGCAGATTCTTGAAATGTTCTTTCCACATGTGTATTCATTCATCTTGACTGGCAGCTTTTAGTTTAGCCCTGGAGGTGCTCTTCCTTTTACTCACTTCATTTGCTGTCTGCCATGCTATTCGAGATTGCCTATCTTCTACTGAATTTCTAATTTTATTAATCTGTCCTCGAATGTATTCTATTTGTTCTTTTTGGTATATGTTAATTAGTTTTCTTTGTGCCTTCTTAAGTTTCTGAACATTGGCATTAGTTGGATTCCTTTTATTACATAGGGATGCTGTTTTCATGTTGTTTCATTTGTTCTTAATTGCTAATGTCTCCCACGAAATTATATGTTTGGTCCTTAGTTTGGTTGGTATGCTTTCTGCCGTTGCTTCCAAATGGGCATTGACGAAGTTCTCATATCCGTCATTCAGAGTAAGTGTTTCGGATATCTCCTGAAGAGTATCGAATTTTTTTCTTAGTGTTATCGTATATTCATTGCTAATAAGTTTATTGTTAAGCTAGGATCAGTTATAGTGTGTTCTTGAATATACCTCAGATAAATTATGTGAATATATATATATATATATATTGTTACGCACGCGTGCTCTTTGGGACGACGCAAACGGTTACGCAACAAGAATAATTTAAAAAAATTTTGATCCCGGATTTAAGTAAAAATATAAACAAAAAGAAAACCAAAGGAAGGGAACTCCTTCTCAAGACGCCAGTGAAAACGTGAGAAGACAACCAAGAAACACACTTGCGAAAACACAGAAGACAACACAAGTTGAAAATTTTTTAAATATAACAATGTTTATTTACATAAATACAGGAAGGAAAATCTAGAACAAAAGAACAAAACTTAATGAGGGAAAGAAATACTAATATATATGTATATCTAAACAGACATTATCAGTTTATGAGAAAAAAGGGGGATTAACTTATAATACTTTGAAGGAATGAATTTGAAGTGTAACTCAAAATTTGGTCGGACAGAGTTCAATATCTAAGAAAGTTGTTCTCATTGATGAACGACGTCGAAATGAATTCAAGTCATTTGCAAACGCATACAATGTTCAAATGGATACATGACGAAAGTATTCTAAGCTTTCATTTAGAGTAGATTCTACAGGACCTTCCTCCGGGATAAATGGAACTTGGGTGTCCTTATGATCTTAGGCGCAGACAACAGGTGATGATTCTTGATATGGGGCGATAACGATTGAGGAATTCAGCGGAATACCAGAATTTGATATTTTGTTTTGTTTTGTTTTTTGTGTGCCGGTTATTCGACAAGTTGACAGGATTCTTCTTTTTTTATCCGTTGTTTTTTTTTTCTTTAACGCAAAAAAGGTATTATTCTTCCTTTTCTATTCCTTCTTCTTGGAGACAAAAATCGACACGACTTATCCAGCTGCCCGTCGCTGGTATTCTGTGTCGTGGACTTAAAATTCGCAGGAATCTTTTGTTGGTCATGGGTTTGATTTTCATAGGTGTATACGTTTGATTTACGTGGATATATACTGCTGATGTCATAGGTCGCATGGGAAGAAGAAAGTTATATATTTTAGCTGGCGTCGATGGCTAAACGAAAGGGTTATGAAAACTCGGGAGCTTTCAAAACAGGACTAGAACATAACAAGTACTTAATTTGTTCAAAAGATTTTTGGCAAGAGGAAATCCCGGCAAATTTGGACTTTTTGGTTAACAGCTGAGTGAGGGGTGCAGCAACATCGGAAAAATTACGACAAAACTTTCTATTGTAACCCACCATGCCCAGGAATCGTCTTAGGCCTTTGACATTGTTCGGGATTGGGACATCTAGGATGCCCTGGATTTTGGCATCAACGGGGGATACTTTCCCGTACCCAATCGTATGCCCTTGATAGGTAACTTCGGCCTTCCCAAAATTGCTTTTGGATAGATGGACAGTGAGGTTAACTTGTCCGAGTCTATCGAATATGCCCCGTAAGGATGCCATATGATTTGTCCAATTATCGTAATAAATTACTATGTCATCGATATAGGTCGTGGCGTTAGGTAAGTTTCGCAGACAATGATTCATCATCCTCTGGAAAGTAACTTGGGAATTTTTCATACCGAAAGACATGACTCTATACTGATAAAAGCCATGGGTGGTGACGAAGGCTGACACTTCCTTGGCGCGCTCGGTAAGGGGAATGCACCAATAACCTTTCAATAGATCCAGTTTGGTTATATATGTGACCTTGCCGAGTCTGTCGATACAGTCATCCATTCTAGGAATGGGATGAAAGTCAGTTTTAGTGACAGAATTCACCTTACGGCTGTCGGTACAAAACCGGACTGAACCGTCGGGTTTGGCAACTAGTACGCACTGTGATGACCAGCTATTTTGATTAGGCTCAATGATGCCGTCGTAGAGCATGTACTCTACCTCTTGACGTTTATTTCCGCTTTTTGCGGGTTGACGCGATATGGATTTTGTTTGACAGGAGTAGCATTTCCAACCTCCACGTCATGTTGAACGATGTCTGTCTGTTTAGGGACATCCGGGAATAAGTCACTGAAGTCCTGAATAAGATCGGTTATGTCTTTTCTTTGGATCTAAGGTCGACTTAAATCTTTGAATTCCACAGTCTTAAGGGACGGTCACTCTTTTCTGTGACTTTCTCGGGGGACGTCCGTGTGGTTAAGCGTATGGACAAATCCAGTTGCGTCTAAGACAGGGTTCATTTCCCCCCTTTCGTAATATGGTTTAAGCATGTTGATATGACACATTTGTGTTGCCTTTCTTCGGTCGGGGGTGTTAATTACATAGTTGAGGTCACTAATCTTCTGGGAGACTTCATAAGGACCATGGAATCGAGCTTTGAGAGGACGGCCGGATAAGGGTATCAATGCGAATACTTTATCTCCGATTTCGAAACTTCTAGGGATTGTGTTTCGGTCATAGCGCTTCTTCATTTTACTTTGGACTGTTCGGAGTTTTTCCGTGCTAGTTCGCTTGCTTCTTGTTATTGAGTCCTAAAGTGGGATACGTAGTCTAACAGGGGTTCATCAGCTGAGCTGTCTTGCAGCCAGTTTTCTTTTAACATTGAAAGCGGACCTCGTACTGAAAGACCGAATATCAGTTCGAATGGGCTAAACCCAAAGATTCCTGCGAGGCGTCTACGTTATCTTCTCTCGACTCGACTGCGATTGATTTCCATTTAACTGGAATATCATCGGTGGTTTCCTCCCTATCGCCGTGATTTTGTACCGGCTTTTTTTAGTGTAAGGTTCAATTCTACTTCGTGACTCAAACACATTTACCTCGTTTTTTTTTCATTATCATTCCTTTCTTTGGTGCCTTTTCCTTCGGCTCTCTTTTGAGCTTCAGCTCGAGTTATCACACACGATGGAAATACTCCAGGGTATCTCTCTCCTATTTTTTCGGACTTTTCCGAGACACTTGGTTCTGCCACCACTCTTGGGTGGGGTATAACTTTTCCGCCGGCCAAATCTCATGGACAGACGGCTAATCACTCCAACTTCTATTGTGCCGCTCACTATGTTTGATTCAATGGAGATTCTATGGAGTGGTACGTTGGTAAAACTATTGCCAATTCCTTGAATTATCAAAAATTCGCCCATGGCCGTTTTCAGTCCACGTGGCCTGTCTTTCTCTAAAATCAGAGACTGGGTTGCCCCAGTGTCTCAGGATTTTAATCCGGGTTTTCGTCGTGGGGTCATTCAGGGGATATACTGAGCCGTTCGACATAAATGGTCTACACTCGCTTCTTATATTATCCTCCTTTTCTTTTACGAGGTTCTTGCACGAAGAGATAAATCTTTGTGGTTTACTCGGGAATGCATTCCTAGATTCGGTGCCTTTTTTCGCCAGGCAGTTTACTGCTATGTGTCCTACTTTTCCGCAGCAGTAACACGTTAGGGCATTCCCTCTATCCGTCCGTCGATATATGGGTGGATGGGGGTTGTGGCTATGGGGTTTATTTCTTGGGCTGGACGATTGGTATGCATGATTTATTTGACCCGGTCTCGCATTCGGACCAGCGCTAGTCCCTATTCGGGGATTTGTGCAGCTTCCGTTCTCGAATGGGTTGTTAGTTTTAGGTTTGCCTCGCTTACATGTTAGTGTATATTCATTTGCGAGGGTTGCTATATCGTACACAGTGTCGATTTGCCTCTCATTGAGGAACACCTTAAGGTCGTCATGGACGCACCTCTTAAACTCCTCCATAAGTATTAACTGCCTGAGTTTGTCGTGATCTGATCCCACATCCTAAGCTGAGCTCCACCTGTCGAAATATGTTTCCTTTTGGCGGAAAAAACTCTATGTAAGTTTGTTTCTCTTCTTTTCGGCAGGCCCTGAATTTCTGTCTGTAAGTTTCGGGTACCATTTCATAGCTCCGGAGGATGGCTGCCTTTACAAGTTATAGTCGGCACAATCCGTGGTCGAGAGAGAAAGAGAGGCGTATATCTCTTGTGCTTTGCCTCTTGGCGCTGTTTGTATCAGCGTTGGCCAGGGCCTATAGGCCATTTAAGGTTTGAGGCGATTTTCTCGAAATGCTGAAATTATTTATCAACATCTGCCAAAGAAATTTTAAGAGATAAAATTTGCAATATGAAGGAATTTTGAGGGAATAAAATTTAATATGAAGAGAGTGACACTAAAGCCAAGTTTAGTATTTAACTGGGTAATATTTTAGGGGGCTTTAGTGTGTAATTTTAAACGGTAAGTTCAAACGTTCCGCAACTTTCTAGTTCGAATACTGATTCGAAAAGATAATACAGACAATAAAGCTTTTACACTAAAGAAACTAGAAAGAAAGGGATAGAAAAGATAAAGTGTTGCAAATTTTAGTGCAATTTGCTGGAACTTATCTGAGAGAGTGTCCGGGAAACAAAGTTCTTTGAATTTGAGTATTTTTCTTTTCTCATTAGTTTTGTTGAAATGTTTCAGTGTTCATTTAATTTCGAGTCTTCTTTAAAGTTCTTTTCAGTAGAATTCTCTGTTGAATTTTCTTTCAGATGTTTAACTTGGTAGAATTTCAGTAGTCGACTTT